>CALYCA010000305.1:0-25238 GCA_944452715.1 Ophion slaviceki | reverse complement strand
GGTATGGCCCCTTAAAGAATGTTTCCCTGATTTTCTGCATTTCTTAGCGGCTTTGAATAAATTTTTGATAGTTAAAAATACATTTTGAATTGGACAAAAAGAATTCGATTGACTGTGAAAAAAGTTTCTAAATTTTAAAAAGGACACAGAAAGTGTGACGGTCCCACGGTTCACCATGTCGCCACTACGCGGCTACTGGCGTTCCGGTGTTTCTCACAAGCGGTCGCAGAGGCACGCGTTAAGGGGAGATATACACCTACATGGTCGAGGTCGAGGATTTAGAAGCTATGAACATTCCGTCGACCGTAGAAGAGCTACACTATGGGCCTGGTATCGATGATTCCATGTAAGTTGACAAATTTCATGATTTATTCATTCCCAAATTTTCAAACGCGTTTTTCTCAAAACCACGTTTTTCAAATCGGTACCCAAAATTTCTCGAAAACCAATGAACCGATTGCCTTGAGGTTTTTTTGTGGTTATTCTATACACCATTATCTAGTACTTGTCATAGGATTTTTTTTCCGTTACTTAGTTTTTGTTTTATAGGCAAAATAATAACTAATTTTTGGCTCAAAAATCACTATGTATGTTCAAACATCCGCCATTTTGTCATAAATCGATATTTTCAAAATCGGCTATGACAAGTACTAGATTATAGTATCTAATTTAATAATCTTTTTGGTTTTTTTTTTTCAGATGATTTTTTGAAGAAACGCCAGTGGGTACCGTATACGCAGATTTTTTTTACGACGCTCCAATGATCATACAATATCCTTGTATATTTTTGATATTTTTAAATAAAGAAAATTAATCATATTTTTGAATGTATATACTTTTAGATAATTAAAACTCCAATTCGAAATTTCAAATAGTTTTCCTTGAAAATTTACAAAAATGACCGTTGTTTCCGGCTCCTAGGTGTACATTTCCCCTTAAAATAAATACAACGTCTTCCCTAGATCCTAACACCCAGCGCGTCTAGCGTAGGGTACAGTGTCACAGTCCTACTGATGAGCCTGTCACTGTACCCGAGACGAAACGCTCAATTCCTTTTCCTGCCTCCTACCTTACTGACCTTATAGAACCTGGGCAACGATCAACAACTACAGGAGCAGAGAGCGACCGGTCATCATGGGCGTAGCCACGGTGGGACAGTGGGACATTTGCCCCCTTCCCTCGGCTCATGTAGTCAAGCGAAAATAATATGAAAATAAAGCTACATAATTTCAACCTTTACATTTCAAAATTTGTACAAAATTAATACAGAATGGTATTGAAACTACCAGTAGGTTATTTTACATTCGAGCGTTTTAAATAAAAACATTTTAAGCCGGCTTCAAACTGTTCGTCAGCTATGTATTTTTATTATTATTCTTATTTGTATGTACACCGGTAACACCGTGTTGGCTAGTTCGATTTGAATGGTTGTTTCTTAGCTGTGTAGGGAAATACAGCGAAGTGGTATCATGAAAATGTTATTCAAATCTGCCATGTACGTTTTCCAAAAATCTGAAAAAACTCATAAACGTAGCATGTTTCTCAACATCTGGGTCCTCATTCGCAATGACAACTGAGCGAATTCTTGCTCTGAAACCGCGCCGATTTGTATTTAGGGGGTCGTCCATTAATCACGTGAGGCTTAAATAGGGGAGGGGGGCATATGGATGACATGACGTGAATATACTTACAATATGTATATTATGTCGTTTTTCTTAATAAAATACCGCACTCTCTATCGCTTGTGTCTGACGTTTCTTAACAAAAAAATACACGTGATGTTGGGGGGGGGGGGGGGGGGGGTGGCTCAGAAAGTGGCCTAAAAAACCTCACGTGATTAATGGACGACCCCTAGATGACACCAATCAATGCGATATGCCCGTGACGGGTCTACCCTACAGAATTCAGGCCCAGGGTCCAGTCAATCAGCGACCAGTGACAAACAAGTCGGTCAATAGAGCATGCTAATTTCAGAGGCTAGATTTTGATAAGTAAAGTCTAGTTAAGTCGTTTGGTAATTGGACTGTGGAGGTATTTTTAAGAACACGACAGTACTTGCTCAGCAATTTAACAAATAACGTCAGTCGTACCTATTTATCTGAGTAAATTAATCTTGTAAAATTAAATCAATGAGTACCCAAACATTTTGAAAACCATTTTTCACATTTTATTGATTGTCCCCAAATATTTAGTATTTTATTCTTAGGATTTCCGAAGTGTACATTTTAACGGCCAACGAAGTGAGCTCAGAGCGCTATGCCAGGATAGGGAAAGTCTGCAAACGAGCGAAGCAGCCGCGAAAATATTGTAGGTACGGTCTACGGTTTCGACATGATTGACGTCGATTACAGTTTTTCGAAAAAATATTCAATAAGTTTTTCTTATTGGCGTTCCTCCTCCCCCCCCCCCTCTCTTGAAGCTCCTGGCTGCACCTCTGCCAGTTATCGGGTCATCATCAAACCGAATCTCCACAGAAGTATGCACTGTCTATGATCCATGAGAGTACGTCCCTGAGGGAACGATTTTAGCATGGAGTCTACATAGATGCAGGAGACCAAAGTCCAATGAGGAGACAGCGAATAAAGTGGACCCGAAAATACAAATACCTAATAGCGATGGCGCGTCGATTGAAGAGATCCATATATATAATATATATTGGTCGAGGAGGTGAGTGATCGGACGAGGTTTAACCTCACGATAGACCGATCGTGAGAGTGTACTACTTTGAACAATTGTATTCGTTGTTTAAAAAATATGTTTGAGAGAAAAACTATTTCAATAACAAAAAAAGTGAGCCTCTTTAGAAATGTAATTACATCTGCAGACTCAAGTTTTTTAATACATACCGCAAAACGGGGTCAAATTGACATTAAGGGTAACTTTGACAATTTTTAGGGACTACTTTAATAGAGCTCCAAAATACAGTTTAAATGTGGGCGCATGTAAATGTGTTTAAATTTGTTGTTCAAGTTTATTATAATGTTGCTCAAGTTGATTTTGATCTCAATGACAATTATAAGACTGATGAAGTGCCTATAATAGTACCCTAGGTACTTGATATTTTCATGTAGAATGTTCCCTCAAGGTAGTTCTGTAGGTACACGTATGAGCCAAAAGTTTCGGTCGAAGCGTATAGTAACATCCAATGCATATATGATGCTGTTGGTTGTAGATTTTTGTCAGAGCTTGCACCCTCTTTTTGTCCCACGCATTCGCACCTCATGCGCTATAATCGTGGCAACAGCGCGATTTTCCTGCAGTCATAGCGTTGAGCTTCCTACGATCCGTCTTTCGCGAAATATTTTATATAAATAAAAAGAGCGTGAAAACGTCAACCCAAATGCGATACAAAGGAAAGTTTACAAGAAAAAAGGCGCTTGCTAAAAGACTGAAAGCTGTGGCAGCCGTGTGTCAAGCACATGCGGCTAAACGCGATGAGAATAACCATAACCTCAACGATCAGCAATAAAAATTCGCTATCGAAGGACGTCGGATCGTGGATTTACATCTTGCCGACAGTTCAAATTGTATTCGCTGTAACAAAGACAAATACATGCATAAATACATGCATTAATTGAACAAATTAAATTTGATTGCAGAATAAATTTATTTCACATCCGTCTCAGAATTACTAGAACTCGGGGGAAAAAACACGCTTCGAGTTCCCAGACCACGCGCCGATCAGCTGGCTGCAGCGTACACTGTTGCCATTCCGTTACAGATGGTTGGGCCCGAGTTCGGTGTGGAATAAAATTACCACTTTTCATAAGTCGATATCTCCGAAACCAAACGGTCACAGTTTGTCATTTTTTTTAAATCAATCCCACAATAGTACTGCGTACACGTGTGTTTTTATTTTGAAATCCTAAGATCCGTTTACAACCTACGAGGGTGGGGTGAAAAGCTTCCGGCCTGACCAAGAGATGGTGCCACTAGGTCTAGTTTTGGAGCGGCGTCCTACAGAACCATTCCTACCGAGCTTGTCTGTACAGTTTCAGCCCAATCGCTACGTTAGTTTGCGTTTGAGAGCACATTGCGCGAGACGCTTCCGTTGCTTTCGTAAAAATGGAAAAATTGGAAAAACGTGCTGTCATCAAATACTTCCATTTGAAAGGTTTTACACCAAAACAAATAAAAGAAGAGATGGATTCAGCACTAAGAGACTCCTCCCCATCATGTTCAACTATTAATCAGTGGGTTTCTGAATTTAAAATTGGTCGTGTGAGCACCTCTGACGAGCTTCGCTCAGGACGGCCCGTTGAAGTCACAACTTCAGAGATGATTGAAAAAATCCATAAAATAGTGTTGGAAGACCGCAGGTTGAAAGTGCATGAGATAGCTGAGACTTGTAGGATGTCAGCTGAACGTGTGCGAAATATTTTGCACAACCATTTGAACATGGAAAAGCTGTGTGCAAGGTGGGTGCCGCGTTTGCTAACGCTCGACCAATCGAGCGTTTGCTAACGCTCGACGCTACCGACAATTTGGCGCTGTATAGAAGTAATCCAAACGAATTTTTGCGTCGATTCATAACTGTTGATGAGACATGAGTCCACCACTACACTCCTGAAAGTAAAGAACAGTCAAAACAGTGGGTTGGAAAAGGGGAACCAACCCCAAAGAAGGCAAAAACAATTTTATCGGTAAACAAGGTTATGGCTACTGTTTTTTGGGATGCGAGAGTTATGAGAAATGCATCAGTGTTGATGGAGATTATGTTGAAAAATAAAGCAAAAAAAAATTTTAAATATCGTTTTTCTTGGTCAGGCCGGAAACTTTTCACCCCACCCTCGTATATCGAGAAATGCGAGCTATCCTATCGGTTTACATGTTAGGTATAGGGACGCGTACAAAATACCCATATTCAATTGCAATTATCTCGTGAACTAAACGGTGAATCGAATTGAATTTTTGGGCATCAGTCCATGAAGGTCATATCTACACCATACTTAGATTTCCGCCAATTCCTAAGATTTGACCTAACCTACAGAACTACCTTAAACAATAACTAGAGGTCCCTCACACGAGATCCAAAAAAGTTCCGGTTTTTCAAACATCCTCAATACTTATCTAATCTCCCTGGATTTTAGAACAAAAAAAGCAGGGGGTGTAAAATGGCTCGAGAGAGCTAGGATTAATGTCTTTCAACCAGGGATGTGGCGAGGGTAATATGATTTTCCTCGGGTCCGCGGTGAAAAACTCGCTGAATTGTGGTGGGTGGCCAGAGTCGCGGATTTGTACTTCGGTATGTAGAGGGATGGGGAGGGCGAAAGACGCGTTTGGAGTTTGGTGCCGCGCAAAGGCGAAAAACATTTTGAAGTATGATCACGGGAGGAGATAGACTGCGAGACGCCAGTTGGGGAATTATATGTTTATGCATGCCGCAAAGGGCATTCGGTGTATTTTTTTCTTTGATACGTCCTGGATGGGGAACGAGACCCTCGTGCGATGAGAACGAGGAAGAGAGCACTTCGCGGTCTTGTCGGATCGAGATTTGAATAAAAGTATCGGAGTTTCGAGAGTCGCGAGTGAGGAAAAGAAAGAGGGAGAAATGAAGAGGTACCAAGGAAAGGGGGTTGGTGGTAAAGGTGTCGTCTATTTCTTTTGGTTTCTCCCTGGTTTCTATCAGGTTTGAGATGTCGCGTTCGTCGTACTGTCTTTGTCGCGGATTGGGCTCTTTACAACTGCTCGTGGTCTCATTAAATATGTATAGGCTCTCGCGCAGCCCTCCCTCCCCGTTGCTCATTTTCGACAGCGAGGCGAGCGGCGTAGTCACCCCCTCGATAATGGAACCTCGTGAATCATTACGAGACTAGATACATATGCTTCGCGCGCCGTTTCCTCCCGCGCACTCTCGATATATGTAAATTGTAGTAAGATCGAGTCCCCGTCCCGGGATCTGTGCCGCGGAGGAGAGAAAATCATTTTTGGGTAGCCCTCGTAACTTAGTCACTGCTGTTCCGTCCGTCTGGTACAGTGGAGGGACCCCCCCATCCTGCTCTACTATCTTACAACCCTTTAGCTTAAAAATCCGCAATAATTCGGGAAAGTAGCACTCACCGAGTACCTTCGATAATTTGCCATAAATTCATAACCGAACTTACCATGTATTATTTATAAATTCATAAACAAACTTGCCATAAATTTATAACCAAATTCAATAAGTTGCCATAAATTCATCACCATTAAAAAAAAGTTACGTGCCAAATATTTGTACTCATCGTTGCTTCCGAAATACCGTTGCTTAAGGGCATCTACAAGGTCAACATAACCTCACACATTTTTCAACCCTATTTTCTCATAGATGATTGATTTTTAAGGAAAAACAAAGCATTAGGCTCTGGAGAATTCCCTGACGCAGAGTTTGATGATTTCCTTTTGCCCTAAATATTATTAATCTCTGAGAAATCTCGGTTCGAAAATTTCAGCTATCTCTCTCGCACTCATACGCCACGTGGTATATCTTCTACTTCGCCTTAAGGGCTCACGACTAGTTGAAATGTTTGGAAATATCGATTTTTAGTTTTCGACGGATTCTCAAGATGTAACAGTTAAAAAATAGTCTCCGAAAGTTTCAAGTCCGTCCGTTCAAAATTGAGGGAGTTTTGGGTGTTTATAGGTACGTTCTGAAAACCGGCGAACTTAAAACGCGTTTTTTCTCAGAATTACTTTTTTAAGATCGATCACCACGATAATTTCATAAATCACTGCACGGATCAACTCCAAATTTTACGAGCCTCTTTTTCATATCACAAAGCAGTCCTTGAACGAAGGATTTTTTCAATGCATAGTGTTTTTTTTATCAACGAAAATAGAGCGTTTTTCACCGGAAATCGATACTTTCAATTTGGACTGGGGCTATTTTTTTTTCAAAAATTAACATTTTATTAAGGCCTTATATACGCGAAAAATTTCAAAATTTTTAATTAAAAAAAATTTCATTCCGGCGCACTTTAAACGCGTTTTTCTCAAAATTCCTTTTTTAAGATCGATGATCACGATAATTTCATAAATCACTGAATGGATCAACTTCAAATTTTACGAGCCTCTTTTACATATCACAAAGCAGTCCTTGAACGAAGGATTTTTTCAATGCATAGTGTTTTTTTTATCAACGAAAATAGAGCGTTTTTTCACCGTAAATCGATACTTTCAATTTGGACTGGGGCTATTTTTTTTCAAAAATCAACATTTTATTAAGGCCTTATATACGCGAAAAAAATTTCATTCCATTAGCCTGAACGGCGAACTTTAAACGCATTTTTCTCAAAATTACTTTTTTAAGATCGATGACCACGATAATTTCATAAATCACTGCACGGATCAACTTCAAATTTTTCGACCCTCTTTTGCATATCACAAAGCAGTGCTTGAACGAAGGATTTTTTTATGCATAGTGTTTTTTTTTATCAACGCAAATAGAGCGTTTTTTCACCGGAAATCGATACTTTCAATTTGGACTGGGGATATTTTTTTCAAAAATCGACATTTTATTAAGGCCTTATATACGCGAAAAAGTTCAAAATTTTTAATTAAACATTTTTTTATTCCATTAGCCCGAACGGTTAGGAATATTTTAAGCTTCGCATTTTTATTATACCAATTTTTTTACAATATTGTTGGTTCGCACTGAAGATACATTCGTTATGCAATTATAAATATGTTCATTTTCTTCAGACACCCACATCGATGCCGAGAACTTTCACCATCAACGCGCGCTCAAAAAAGTACATTGTCTTATTGGGTTATATCTCCGCCATTTGTTAATATTTCTGATTTGTTTTTTACATATACTTAACCATGTGCATAAATGATCTGTAAAAAAATGTTCTTTATATATGCGTCATTTTTTTTAACCGCGTCTAGAAACGCGTACCTTCGAAAATCCACGAAATCGCGTATATAAGGCCTCAAATCATTCGTCCAAGCACTAGATAATTTCATGCAAAAACTAAATGTGCACGAACCATTGAATCCACCGCGTTTATCAATATTTTTCAATATGAATATTGTAGAAGATACTTCAAACCAAACTCTTCAATGTAAACAAAAAAACAACATTAGAAAACCTATACACGTTTACCCGAAAAAAAAATTTACGAAAATTCTTCTTTTTTTCCGACCACGAGCTAGGTGTAACCCGTTACCGAACACCACATTTATTCGCGAACTCGACGAAATTAATCGACTTTCCATTCCATATTACAATTGCGCGCATGTACCTAACCAGCTACGGAATTCTATCCTCAATGCGTGATCGGGGAGGTAATCAACCACGTTTTTTTCTTTTCATTACTCACACCTCTTCTGGGGGAAGTTAATAAAAGGAAATCAAACACGGGTAGAAGGGGAAGCGAAATAAGTGCTTCGCGTGTACTTTCTCATCGAGGAGGTGTGAGAAGGTCGAACAAGATTCACGCAAGACGTCGCGATCCTCAACACCATCCACCTCTCGCGAATGGATATTAATTGCCCGGGAGGAAAAAAGGAAAAGCTAGCTTTATACTGGCGTCCTGGGACAAATCCATTTTAAAGACTCTGCCGAGTCCTCAAGCGTCGTGATTCTTTATTAAGATGAAGCGCCGCGGTGAAACAGCTGCTTTGCTTATGCATATATATACATGCACAGGGAGGAAGGGAATTTCAAACTCGTTACATCTACGTAATATTGGCTATGGGGACAATAAGCTGCTACAAAGATTGTCCTCGCAGTCGAAGGACTTCAAAATAAACTTTTCCCGTTTATATATATATATATATATATAAAAGTAAAACCGAGAGCTCTTCGAGACTTTCATTTCTTCGCGGAACAAATGGCTCGCGAGTTATCACCCCGCGAGTGTAGTGAGAGCACGCCCTCTCTTTCTCTCCACTCCTCCGAGCCCCTCACCATTTAAAAAATGTAAATTCGTTAATGCGAGAAGTCGCGAGTGGGCGAGAGAGGAGCGGGCGAGGGCGTGGAGGGCTGGGGTGAAAGAAAAAACCGTGGGGACGCTCGTGGTCGCGAAATAAGGGCGCGTGAAGAAATTTGTTCGCACTCCGTGTGTCCCGACGAGAGAGTGAGAGTAAGATCCCCTTGTTCTAGCAATAGTTTCAACGCCCGCTCCCCTCCGCAGCAAGCCTATTACAACCTGCAACTATTATCCTACACAGAAGCGAAGAAAAATCAAATAAAGTATGCTGAGTTGAGCTTCGAAGACTTCGGGGGTGCAAAACGTCCGTCGCGAGGGGTTAAAATACTTCGGTCGTTTTTTTTTATTCCTCATGCTATCGACTCCCGGCAGAAATCTTTTTCGCGCAATGATGGCACGGGACGCACCCTCGCGATATCCACGAGAATCCGTTGAGGAGCCAGTCCACTTTGGAGCCACGAAAAAAAGGCTATTTTCGCGGTATTTTTTTGAGGATTTTATAAAAGATATGAATATAAAAGTTGTTGGGCTTGATGAATAAAGTCTTGAAATACATTTAAAAAAGTTTTAATTCATTTTTATTCATTTTTAAGTACAAAAACTAGTTTAACGTAACGCCTCAAAAAATAGGTGGGCTCCGTCACAACTCGGCAACGGCTTGTCTCAAACAAAAAAATCAAAGTCCATTAGATTCAGTATGACACCAGCTACAAAATGACCCTCGGATATAAAGTTTTATCGAAAAATAAACAAATGGCAGATGAAAAACGAAAAAAGTAAAAAAAACGCGTTTTTCGCAGTTTTTCGCAAAAAGAAAGAGTAAAAATCACAATTTTAAAACCATCGAGGGTCATCTTGTTGCGAATCATGTTTACAATATGTGGTTCAAATTTCAAGAGAATCGGTTTATTAGTTTTAAAGATATTATACGATGGAGCTAGCTTTTGAAAATGTTGTTTCGAGAAAAACGCGTTTGAAGTTTATACTGTGAAAAACTCTTACCTAAACTCAATCGGCAATTCCTGCACCGTACAAAATCCCTTCTGATTGCTCATCATCGTCGATTTCTTCAAGTCTTGCTTGCTTGCGATTTTTTGAAATTTTCAAAGTGGACTGGCCCCTTAAACGTGCCGAGAAGTCACCAGAGGTGAAGTCAGTCGAGTTTCTTAGTTTCCCGAGAATACCGGATGAAAGAGGAAAATAGAGATAGAGAGGGGGAGGGTTAACTCGATCAGATCTTAGTTCGCCATCATCGGCCTCTCCTCATCGACTATATAGAAAACCCGTTTCACACATTTTCCAACGCACTTTTGCGGATCAAATGGAAGTGATTAACTTTTCTTTCGTTTCGAGGGAATTCCAGGGGATCACGAAGCGTGTCTTGCGCTAGTGCAAAGCACAACTCCACGTAGGATCTCGTTCTTTCTATCTCGTGGCGGAGTATAATTTACTCTGGCAATGAGTATTCCTACTGTCTGTGGCGAACGGTTTTACACGTGAAACACAATGAAAAACGGTTCCCCCAAGCGACCATGGAACACGCTCGTGTCGCAGTTGTTCCATTGTTGCACAAAAGACGAGATTGGGTTTTTTATATGTTTTTTTTTCTTCTTAGATTTATGCATATATATATATATATATATATATATATATATATATATATATATATATAGCCGTTTATAGGACGAATATTCTACGAGCCAAATAAGGCAAAAAGATATTGGGTATCCAGGCTTCTTACTGCTCATGGGAAGCATAGAGAACCCATTTGATAAACCACGAGAGAGGCTCGATCTCGCGTTAGACACGCTGTTAGATTTTTTTTCGTTGCTCTCGCTTGTGGCCTTTCACGACTCCGATCGGTCAGCCGATCGACACGCCTGTTTCCATGGAGAAACGCGCAAGAGAAAGAAAAAAGGGAGAGAGAAAGAGGCTGTACTGAAAAATAGTTTATACAAGAGAGGAACCGGACAAAGAAATGTGGCGACGTTTATCGACGCTCTGTTGTTCACAGTAAGTTGGCGGAATTGTCCTGCGAGGCCGATTACGTACTGGGCAGTTCTTCGCTGGCAAGGTGACTTTTTAGTCCTATGATTCGAACAAGCTACTGAAGATTGCGATGTATGTTTGCAATGCTGCGGAATTATTGACTAAAGCGTATAGTGACGTACGGAAATACTGTAGCCCAGGTAGGAATTGACGATGAAAAAAGGGCTCGCCAAGCTCTGAAACAAGGCTCACATTTTTTAATTCAGGCTGAGCACCAGCCTGATTTCAGGCCTAGCTGAACCTCTGAATGATAACGCGGTTTCAGGCTCTTGCACACAGGCTTGACCAAAGGCTGGTAGAAAATTCTGTACTAAGCCTGAAACGACGAAACAACAAGGCTCAAAACGAGCCTTAATGAAGCCTTCACGAGCATTGATGACCAGGCTTTTCCCAAACTCTTCCCGAGGCTATATGGGGCCTGTTTTTAGTTTTCTATATTCTACATTGGGGTAAATTTAATAAATTTGTAAAGCATTCATTTGATTTGTTATATATATTTATTATTTGTTATATTATTTGTTACAAAATATATATAAAAAATATTTTTAAAAACAATACTTTATTTTATTGCGTACTTTTATTTTCGTATATACTTTTTTGTGTACCTCATAAATATCGATAAGAGCATATGTTTAAATGTTCTGAGCTGCCTCCTTCGCTTTCGTTTTTCGTGCCTTCGCACCCGACAAATTTATTGCTAAATTTTTTTTTCATGAAAGTACAGAAAAAATATTATTTTAAACTTATTTTATTTTATCACAACCTGAAACAAGTCTGCATCCAGCCTTGATTTTTCAGCCTCAAAATTCACCGGCTGAATAAAGCTTGAAATAACTCTGAGTTTAGGCTAAGCAGCCAGTCTTGGTTCCAGGCTGCTCCAAACGATGCAATGAAACCTGGGCCAGGTCAGTCTCACTCAGGCTCGGTGAAACAAGGCTCGCACAAGCTTGTTTTCATCGTCAGCCTTTTAATTTCCTACCTGGGAGAGCTTAACGGGCTGTATCTACCTAGGTGGGCCAAAAAATTATAGTTTCCAAAAATATTCTTATTCGATAGTATCATCTTTTAGCTGTATTCTCTGATAATTTCATTGAAATATTACCAAAATTGAATGAGCTACAGCTTCTAACAGTCAGCCGGACGGGCGGTAGCAGCACCATCCTTCAAACTTTAAGGCGGCATATACATTTACAGCGATCGAAAATCGATTTCTTTTTTTATCTTTACACGATAGAACTATATGTGTAGAATATTTCCCTAAAGTTTCAAAGCGACATTTGAAAAACTTCAAACGTTGAAGCCTGTCAACGCTGTGCCTGACCGCTCGGATTCGGAGCGGGCGTGAACTTCAAGCACGTTTTTCTCAAAACTGCATGATAGAAATTGGCGTGCAGGATTACTAAAAAACGGTAAGACCGATTGAGTTGAAACTTGCTAGAAATATTGATAATACCCATGTAGAGATTGACCGTTGGGCCTGGGACGGGCCTTCACAGTTAGCCTTTCTAGAATATTGGGCCGTGAGTCTTTACCATTGAGGTCCCTTTGTAGAAATGATAAGAACGGCCCGATATCGGCCAACAGAGCCAACAATTATTGGGCCAATGATTTAATTCATTGTTGCGGCAATGTTGGTGATTGCAGTTGGCCCTATGTGGGCCCTCTTAAAGGGCCTATGTAGAAATTGACCACTGGCTCTATGATGGGCCTTCACAGTTGGTCTATCTAGAAGTTAGTCTATCTAGAATATTGGGCCGTGAGTTTGTTTGGGTTTGTTTCAGTGCGTGATAAATATTCAACCTATATCGGGCCAAGATTGGCCCGAGATTGGTCCTTATGGATACATATTTCATGGAATAACCTTGAAATAAATTGTGATTTGCGTATATGACAGGTTTCAAAATTGGCATATTTTACTTACTTATGTTGATTATTAACAAATGCCAATAATAGGCCAAGACTTGATTACAAAAACTGAACTACAAAATATAGACGATTAGTATATGACGTGCCACTTATTTGCCTATTCTGGCACAATATACAGATAATGAATAACCCAAGGCTTAAATAAAATAAAAGCAGGTATGGTCTGACCCACTTAGCCAATAAAGGGCGTAGATTAATTAAATGTAATTTCCAGTATTTTAGCATTGCCAGTTTTAAAATTGGCAAATTTCGATGAACTATCACGGCTGTTTATTGGTTTTAACAGATAGGCCCGGATAGGTTTTAGTAATGGGCTGATATTGTGCCAGTTCTCAATTTATAACGGAACAATAATGGGCCAATATAATTGGCAGTACTTCAGCATCACCAGTTTAAAAATTGGCAAATATTGTTTATCTATCATGACTGTTTAATGAATTTAGAAGATGGGCCATGATAGGTTTTAACTATGAACCGATATTCTGTCGGTTTTCAATTTAGAACGAGACAATTATGAGCCAATGTAATAGCCAGTATTTTAGGATTGCCAGCTTTAGGATTGGCAAATTTAGTTTAACTATCACTGCTGTTTATTGGTTTTGAAAGATGGGCCAGGATAATCTTTAGTGATGGGCCGATATTGTGCCGGTGCTCAATTTATAACGGGACAATAATGGGCCAATGTAATTGCTTGTATTTTAGCATTACCAGTTTTTAAATTGGCATATATAGTTCAACCATCACGGCTATTTATTGGTTTTAAACGATGGGCCGATATTGTGCCGGTTTTCAATTTATAACGGGACAATATTGGGCCAATGGAATTGTCAGTATTTTAGTATCCCCAGTTTTTAAATTGGCAAATTCAGTTTAACTATCACGGCTGTTTATTAGTTTTTAAAGATGGGCCAGGACAGGCTTTAGGGATGGGCCGATATTGTGCCAGTTTTCAGTTTAGAGCGGAACAGTAATGGCCCAATATTATTTTTCTTTTGTTGGCTTATACGATGGTCCCAATATTGGCCTGATCGTAACATTGGGCAACTCACGGCAACCTCTGCATGGGTATTGGTACCTTCTACTTGACGAAAATTGTTTTTGAAAAATTGAAAAAAAAAATACTTTTTTAATCCACATTTTACAGAAATGTTGCGCGAAATATTGCGCGAAATGTTGATTTTTTTGTAAGTGCTGGGGAGTGCTGGGGGAATGCCGTAAACATTACAGAAACGCCCAAGATTTGTATGTGGCTCGTTATCCGGATAGGCAACAAAAGTCGCACATGGCTTTTAAGCGATTAGCTGACCGTTTCTGTCGCTTTGGTACAGTGAAACAAACACGAGTCAAATGTCAACCGATTGTTGATGAAAATAATGCGGCTACTATTTGAGCTTTGGCTGCACTAAATCCGCACGCGAGCAGCAGGCAAATGGAAAGAGAGATTGGAATTAGCGATCTGTATTGAGAATCTTACATCAACACAAGTTCCATCCGTATCGTATGTCATTACATCAGGATTTGTACGGCAATGATTTCCTGAATCGCGTCAATTTCTGAAACTGGATTCGTAGAAAAATGCACACAGATGTCTCATTTGTGAGTCATGTGCTTTTTTCTGACGAATCTAACTTCACAAATACGGGAAATGTGAATAGGCATAACATGCATTATTGGGCAAATGAGAATCCTCGATGGATGAGAACTGAACCATTTCAACCGAGGGGCTATTCACTTGTGAAATCATTGAAGCACTTCTGTTCGAAATCGAATGCGACATTACAAGAAATCGCCTGAAATCGCGAAGCGTCTTACTAAATCACCATTATTCGAATGTAGTTGAAATCCCTTGAAATCAGGTTTACATTTTTTGAAGTCGTCTGAAATCAGCACGAAGTCACTTGATTCAGGAAATCGCTAAAAATCATCTGGTTCTCGAAACAAGGAAATTTTATTATGATTTTTCATAATCCATTGTCCGTGCGTTCGAGCAGTCAGTCTGCGGCTCAACGCCAGTGCATGCAGAGAGATATACCGGGAGATAATTATTTGTGAAAACAAAACTGTTGAAAATCTTGCCTCACTTTGCGTTGCGTTCGACTTCGAGTTCGACTGAAGGTATGTATATCTTAAATTAATTTTTCATTCTTTTCAAATTTGAATGTATTTAAGGAGGTACACTAGCTTCAGCAAAATGGTGATAGATCAATAAAATTTGGTGAATATATTCTTTAGTATTATTCATGTAGATACAATTTTTTTCAGATTTTTTGATTGTGCCGTTTTCTTATAAATAATTCACAAGCGTTTATTCTTATACCCGGAATATATACCTATATCTATAAAAACGCTATGCTTATACACGTGAACTTCAATGTTCAATTATTCGATAACAGCACAATGAAAAAATCAAAAAAATTGTATTGACATATATAATATTAAAGAATATATTCACCAAATTTTATTGATCTATCACCATTTTGAAATTTTACCATGGTTTAGCATGGCAACATTGTATGAAGCTGGTATACCTCGTTAAATTGACGAATAACAATCCGAAGCGATCATTAGACACCGTCTAATTTAATGAGAAAATAAGAAACGTCTTTTCGTGTAAAAATCCGAAAGAATGTGCACGCTCTCACAAATTATTATTACTATCATTTTTAAGAATTCTTTGCAAAACATCTTTCTCCCTCTCTCTCCTATACATTTTTTTATTTTCCCCCTTCTCGTTTCACATTTCACGTTTCTTATTTTCTCATTTCTCATTTCCTCTTTCTTATTCAAGTATTCAAGCCATTACGCGCCGGTGAAAGACAATACCAAAGAAATTGGTGTTCTTTGTAATTGGTATGAAATCGTACAAAAATCACCAAATTTAGTTCCTGTATCGATGAATGTACATGGTTTTATTAGTATTAAGCAATATTGTTTGACTATTTCGTCGCCTTGTATGGCCGAAACGGGTCTTTATATTGACATGGCTCTGTATGAAAAAATTAAACATTTCTTTTAATATCTATATCTGTGTCTTTTTAAACCCTTTTTTTAATTGAAAAAAATTTTAATTCAAATTTGAGTCTCAAGATTAGTCAATAAAAAAAAGAGAAATTTAACCATTTTCGAGCTTTTTTCTCCCTCCAATGATTTCAGCAATCGCTTGAAACTGAGTTGATGAATTCAAATGAAATCAATTGAAATCAACTGAAATTACGTGAAATTACGTGAAATCACATGACTTTAAAAATAGCTCGAATCATTTATGAAATCACAAAAATCATATGAAATCGACTTCACACGGAAATCTCTTCCGCACCTCACTTAATAGTGAATAGCCCCTCGATTTCAACATCCGTGGTCCGTTAATTGTTGGTGCGGCATTGTCGGCGATCACGCCATTGGTCCGTATTTTTTGAAGGTCGCTTGCCAAGCCAAGTTTACGCAAACTTTCTGCAAAAGGTACTGCCTCGATTACTGGAAGAGGTGCCCTTGCATGTTCGCATGAACATGTGGATGCAACACGACGGTGCACCACCCCATTATGTTCTGTATTCAAGAAAAGTGATGAATGAGATTTTTGGTTTAAAGTGGATAGGACGAGGCGACCCTTTAGCTCGGCCACCTCGTTCGTCAGATCTAACATCACCAGATTACTTCTTGTGGGGTTTTGTCAAAGAACGCGTAATCGCGGTAGCACCTACCACGCCTGACGACATGAAAGAAACAATACGCCGAGCATGTACCGAAATTACACCACAAATGTTGACTGAGTTAGACGGTCTTTTCATCAGCGAATTAAGGGAAGAGTAGGGGTTTCAGCGTGAAAAAAAAACACTTTTTTGCCAATTTTTTTTATCTATATGGATAGAGTGAATTTATTGAAACCTTTTGTACATTGTTCAGTGTCATTTCAAGAACATTCCGTGCAATTTGTACGCGAAAATATCCACAAACAAGCCGGTGACAAAGCTTTTCCAAAACGCCTCTGGAAAAATACGATTTGCGGTGTTCACTGTATCTCAGCTAGAAATTATCTGAAATGAAGTACCATTAAAATTTAGTCAAAGTATCATCAAATCCTCGCGCCAACGGTCTTGGATAATTTTTGTTTTCATTTCTAAATTTTTGGAGGTCATGTAAAGTGAAAAGTGCTATTTTTTACGAAAAATACCACCATTTTGGGGGTGGAACACCCCCTCAATGTAAAAAAACTCAAACTAACCAATGGCGGGAGGTATTTTATATGTAGAAAGTGTGTACCAAGTTTGAAATAAATCAGTCATGTAGTTTTCAAATGGCAGTGAACACGGACTTTGAAAAAGTGGTTTCGAGAAAAACGCGGCACCGGCTTGTTTGTGGATGTTTTCGCGTGCAAATTTCACGGAATGTTCTTGAAATGACACTTAACAATGTACAAAAGATTTCAATAAATTTACTCTATCCACATAGATGAAAAAAAAATCGCAAAAAAGTGTTTTTTTTTTCACGCTGAAACCCCTACCCTCCCCTTAACAAGTGCTTACAAGTCGAGGGTCATCACTTCGAGCATCTTCTGTAGGTAGACCCAAACCAAGGTTAGTGGATCCTTTGAAAGTGATTATTCCGATATTTTTCGATTTTTCGACTATTTTCATACTTTGCGCGACTAGAATGACCTTGTGTTGTAGGTCGCTGAATTCGTCTTAAAATCGGTAATAATGTCGTCGAAAAAAATACATGGTTCCATTTAAAAAAGTGGAGTTGATCTTGTCGTAGCTTCAGCCGATAAAAAATTGGGTGGTCCAGTATGACGGCCTGTTCGAACACTGAAACTTTTGTCTGCAACATTTTTGGATTTGATCAATAGTTTGAGTGCTATTGCTCTGTAACACTTTATGTGCCTCACCCTGTATATACCTTTGTGTTTAACGGGGTCCTCTAGTTTCTCGGGTCGAAAAAATCGATTTTTTTTTTCATAAATCACATCTACAACATGTGTAGAAAATGTGTAGGAAGGCCTATTGTATGGTCCAGGCATAGCAGATTGACGGTGAGATGAAATTTTTAGTATAAATCACATGCGCGAACTTTCAAACGCGTTTTTCTCGAAACACCATTTTTCGAAACGGTGACCACGATATTTCAGAAACTACTGCACCGATCTTGTTCAAATTTATACAGCATCTTTAATATGTTATAACCCAGCGATTGAACTAGGATTATCATGATTGCTTCGATAGTTTTTTTTGTACGAGCGAAAAACTTAAGAAAAAATGAGTAAAAATAGAATGTAATTTTCAAAAGTGTATAAAAAAGTCAATTTTTGTAATTTAGAATTCACTCTAGTTCAATCGCTAGTCTTAAATATGAAGATTAAAATGCCGTTTGGTTTTTTGATTTCAGATAAGCAGAACAGCCGCAATCTTGGTCACCGTCAAGCACCTCTTTTACTTGATGTCTTCCTGTCGGCCACTATAACGTTTATTCTATTATATATTTTGACTTCAAAAAATTTGTAAAGCTTATTTAAATGTTAATAAAGATTATGCAAAAACAATGAGATTGATTATTTCGATGCTTTGCCCGTAAAAAATTATTGAAAAAGCCGTAAAAAAACAGCCGAGAAACTAGAGGACCCCGTTAAGCAAATGCGTGTCTTCATCACCAACCGTTTCCCAGGAAAAAAAATTCGCAATTTGGCCATTTTTTCGAGCCTCTAGGTAGATGTAGCCCCTCAATGATTCACCAAAGACAAACGGGAGGGGGGGGGGGATAACTATCGTCGTATGATGCGAAAGGACATTTGGCATCTTGTCCTACATACGGCTTTCTTTTTTCGTTTAGCAAAAAAAAACGTTTCCTTTTCCTATTCCATCACTATCCATATTTCCCTAAAATCTTTCCCGCAGACTCAGGTCGCAGGTCTCAGCCAGGCATCCTGAAGACCGTACGAGTAATTTTCGTAGCCTCGATCGACGCATCAAGAAGCGGGTCATTGAAAAATCACGTTAGTGTTCATTGCAACGATGAGCTTCGACATAATTATTTCGGTGCAGTCCACGCACAGTCATCATTGCCGCATCATTGGACACACAAATAAGGGACAGATTGCACCACCAGGTAAACTTTACTTCCCTGACCGAGTAAAAAGATATTTCCCACGCGTTTTCTCGTTTCTGCGATTTTCTGGTTACGATCCTCGCCGCGATTGCCGTTCGGGGAACGACGTTTTAATTTTTACCTCGCGCTCGTTTCACATAGGACAAGAAAGGAACCAGCGCCCGGAGACGATGATGATGAGACGAGATGAGGACGATACTCGCGAAGACCAGCTCTTTCTGACGAGTCTATTCGCACCGGTCGCGATGTCTCCCGGAATACAAAACGCGCCCGTTCGAGAGAGAGAGAGAGAGAGAGAGAGAGAGAGAGATCCAGGTTTGAGAGTTGGCACACACTCTTTTGAGAAATCGGGCCAACTTTTATTCCTCTTTCTCACTCATTTTTCTTTCTTCGTCTCTTCACAGAAACACCTATGGACCGCGTCTCAATCGATTTCACGAGAGAATCGGGCAATCGATTCAGCCAGTTCATCGTATCGCATACACGTGCATATATATATATATATATATATATATATATATATATATATATATGAGAATTTGAAGAAGAAAGGAGATGCAGAGGAGAGAGCTCGAAAGAAGAGAGTCGGAGAGAAGAAGTGGACTCTCGTCGCGTTCGGCACAAGACTCGATCAACATTTTTCTTTTCTTTTTTCTTTTCTATCGAGTCGAGAGCGGATCTCGGCACGCGCGATCCGATCCCCGAAAACATCGAAGCACCTCTCGCGGTCTTAGAGAGCGCAGCCTCTTCGCCGCCGTTTAAGCCCCGCGAGTTCAATTCCAATGGAAATACGAAGGGATGGGTGGAGCAAGGAGGACAGAGAGATGGCGCGGAGGGGAGAGGAAAAAATGTAGCGATACGAGAGTGAGAGAGAGTGAGACGAGAGCCGTATCGATGATGCTGCGGTGGTTCGAGCGAGAAATAAAGAAGCAAAAAAGACGACAAAAAAAACGAAAGAAACGAGTGGTCAAGCAAGGAAGAAAATACGCTCACGGTTCCCCGCCCCCGCTTATTCTCTTCGTTTTTCCTTTTTCTCATTCTCCCGCGCTTCTTATGTTCCGGTTCCTCCTGTGTTATTCAATCCCTCTATGATGCCTGCACGCCTGCGCGCGCGCGCGCGATCTCAACCTTCGCCACAAACGTTTTTCGAAGTAATTAAGCCGGGCATTAAATCACTCCCGCGAGAAAGCCGAGATTCGAGAGACGTCGCTCTCGCAATCTCATCGGCGTGTCTCCTACTAATTAATAGATTTCGATCCTGTTGTACGAGCGGCCGCGCGATTGCCCGAGAATCGGGACGAGCTCTCAAAATTTTTCGTGACCGTCAATCTCGTGTATGCGACACGTATATATATATATATATATATACAGGTGTATAATCATGCATATCTCGTGTATCTTATATACGGGTTGATAAAAAGAAAAGTGTCGTACGATAACGATCCGATGGAATTACACTCGAGCGTTAATTACCCTCGAGATGGCCGGTCCAACGGACTGCCTCGTATACACGAATATTCAAAACGTTCTCGTCGCAAGAGAAGAATGAACGCGAGGAGCGTTGATCATACGAATTATAAGGTGCGGCAAAAGGACACGTCACGCTTGATTAATTGATCGCGGGTCATTTGAATAGCCAATAGTTAGGCGCTTCGTTGGTTACTTCGCTTCCCGGCCTGCTTTTTTTATCGTTTAGGGTAAATTACAACGCGCACGGGCTTTTCTCGTATTTTCTCGGGCTTTAAATTTCGGAGGTTTACAATCACAGATAAAACAATTATCGGTGAATATTTACAAGTGGGGATCCAGCTAGAAAAGGGGTTTAGAAATTTTGTACCGAGGCGATGTATTTTAGGGCATTTTCTCTATAAAATTTAAGTCGGGGGAACACAATTTCAACCCTTATTTCAAACCCCAAATGCTTTAAAATTTTTTTTTTCAAAGGTATGGAGAAAACGGGTTTGGTGATATCAAGTGGGTCAAATGACATGGGTTTAGGTGGGCGGGTGTGTGGATTTGAATCCAAATAAACCCAAACAAACGTATTTCAAAAATCGAATATTTTCCGGATTTTTTTTTCTTCATAAAATACCCCTCCCCAATACAAAAAACATATTTTCATACTGCGGAATAGCCCGGAAGACGTGAAATTTTTTGTGGAGCCGATTAGGGCTGGAGCCCCACTTGTAAATATTTACCCAATTATCGACTGGAACAAAAGGTGGAAGCAACGTGATTTTCTTTCGCAAGAATGACCTACTGATGTGGAGTTTCACGAAAGAAATTTGGGTTTTTTTTTACGCACGTTGGTACGAAGTAATAACATTAGTGCAATTTTCTAGGCACTCATTCATTTTTCAACCTGCACTACAATATATATGCTAACTTTGATGTCAATTTGCTTTATATTTGCTTAATATTAACCAAAAAAATACGCTCGCGTCGTCGTGTTCTTTAAATTTGATTAATATTCACGTAAAATTAATATTTATAGAAAATCAATACGCGTAGATAATATTTTTAAATGTTAATCAGCCAAATATTCAGAATAAATAAATGTTTGCCCGAATTTCAATTTTGGATCGCTTATAACGTCGAGGAAAAATATTTATGACAATTAGTTTACATTACATAGCAGCTAAATATTTACAGAAAATAAACACTTGTGCTAACTGTATGCAATACTGCCTATATATATATATATATATATATATATATATATATATATATGTATGTATGTATATGTATATGTGTGTGTGTGTGTATATATATATATATATATATATATATATATATATATATATATATATATATATATATATATATATATATATGTATGTATGTATGTATGTATGTATGTATATTCCACTGTTTTCAATAAATAGTTCGCTGCCATGCCGTAGTTTAAAAGGTAAAAAACGAGACCCAAAGTAAACATTTCAATGAATATATGTTTTTCAAAAGTATAAACAACCTGGAGATACGTATGGCAAGAAATATTGCTTTTCTGTTAATATCAATTAGAATTAGTATACAGGGTATTCCTCTTATCTCTGACACCCGAAATAACTCGGTAATTATCGCCGTCACAAAAAAATTTTCCGGACAGAAGTTGTACGGTGTGAAGGGGCCCATCAAATGCGACCAATTGTTTTTATTTCGGTGGAGGCGCTGACGCACAGTGAAAGTCACCTCCACTTTTGAAAATGGAATGGTAAATTTTTAAATCTATCTCGTGAAGCACCTCAGGCTGCATAAAAACATCAGGCGGTCAAAGTCGTTCAAGGTCATTCAAGGTCACCGATTAAAATGAAATACAAATCCAAATATCTCGGATCACGACCAAACATTTGGTAGTGATCCGAGATATTTAGACTTGTATTTCATTTTAATCGGTGACCTTGAATGACCTTGAACGACTTTGACCCTCGAATGTTTTTTATGCGGCTTGAGGTGCCCCACAAAATGGTTGAAAAAAATGTACCACTCCATTTAAAAAAGTGGAGGAGCCCTTTACAGTGCGTCAGCGTCTCCACTGAAATAAACAAAATTGGTCGCATTTGATGGTCGCCTTCACACCGTACAACTTTTGTCTGGAACATTTTTTTGTGACGTCGATAATTACCGAGTTATTCGGGTCGCAGAGATAAGAAGGGCACCCTGTGTGTGTGTATATATATATATATATATTTGTGTGTGTGTGTGTGTGTGTGTGTACACATTTTTAAAAGAGTCAAACAAAAAAATATATACACTGACGGTCAAAAGTTTTCTGACACTTCAGATAATTGCAAAAACTTTCGAATACTTTGGATACTTGCTAAATTATATTAGAATAATATAATTAATTATATGGAGCTATATACTATCTTCGTAAAATAATAAACGAAATGAGTTATATTATTCTAACATTATTTGGCAATTATCCGCAGTGATCAAAACTTTTGCAATTATCTGAAGTGTCCGAAAACTTTTAACTGGTAGTGTATATATACTAATTTTAACAAATATCAACATAAAATGAACCTTTCTTGAAATACGTATCTTCAGGTTATTCTATACTTTAAAAAAAAAACATACATTCATTGAAATGTTCAATTTGTTTGGGTCTCGTTTATTCCTTTCTAGACTACACCGACCTAAACTCGGCCTAAAAATAATTCCATGACCAGCTCACATTGAAAAAAATAACTTGGGTTGACTAAATTCGTCATTGGAGCATGCCAGCGAATTATTTGTTGAAAAATGGAATATGAAGTCACTTCAAGAAGAATTAATCTCATCGAACTGACGAATATTCGAAATAATCAAATATAAGGTGTCTCAAAATGACCTGACATTTAAATTTTTTAATAAGACGTATTATTTATTTGAAAAGTACGAATATTTTTATTTTAATATAAGGTACAAATATGGAGGTTACGTGTGGAACACAATATCCGATAAATGGCCGCCTCGTCCCTGTTTGCAAACGTCCAATCTTTTGACGAAATGTTCAATAACATTTTGGCACAATTGCGGAATAATTTCATGAATGGTGCGTCCAATTGCTTCCTTCAGCTCCGGAATGGTATGTGGATCATTGGCATACACTTTCCCTTTCATAAAACCCCAAACAAAAAAGTCCAATGGCGTCAAATCGCACGATCTTCGTGGCCAATTCACATCGCCGCGGCGCGAGATAACACGGCCATGAAATGTCGTCCGCAATAACTGCATTGTTTCGCCCGCGGTGTGGCAGGTTGCGCCATCTTGTTAAAAGAACGAGTCTTCCAAGCCCATGCCGTTTGTGCCATTTACCGGATATTGTGTTCCACACATAACCTCCATGTTTGTACGTTATATTGAAATAAAAATACTCGTACTTTTCAAATAAACCATACGTTTTATCAATAAATTAAAAGGTCAGGTCATTTTGAGACACACTGAGAAAAAAAAATCATTGATCCAATATCATTGATATTATTGAATGAAATTTCGTTGATTCAATTGTAAAATTGTTGGTGTGAATAATCGGATTTAATCGTCCAAACAAAACGCTATTGACTTTAATAACATGATAGAATTAAAAGAATTGTTTCATTCAAAAGATATATTGTTAGCCGAGAACAATATATTATTGAAACTATCTAAAAAATTATCGCGAACAAATTATATAGTTTTGAATGCATTTTCTGCAACGAAAAAAAGCATTTCAATTTATAACATGAATATTGTTGATTCGAGTACACAAGAAAAATTAAATTTCGCTCGTTTGATTCAAATAAAAATTCTATTGAGTAAATGTGTTGTTTATTTTTTTCACCATATCCGATATTGATTTCCAAGTAAATTATTCGTTAAAATATTAGTACTTTATTTTGATTGAAAAATATTAAGCAAATGTCTGAATTGGTTAAAAAATTATGCGAAAATAAAATTTGATTCTTGCGCATTTGGTTGAAAAAATTCAACCAAATCATGGCCGAGCGTCACCGAAATTATAGGTGTGAGGAAACCGGTAGTTCTCGGAGTAACCGCTAGAAGCCGCACGCGCCCTCGTTTCTCGTAAGCATAGCGCGAACCGAAAATCTACTTAAACGCCGGAGAAACTCTAAAGAGTATCGCTTCTTGGCCTGTGGCTAAGATCAAAGTGTAGTATCTGTTCTTATCAGTTGAATCTGATATTCTTATCAGTTGAATATCTGATATTCTCTCCATGGATATTCCATTGGATATCTGATATTCTCTCCACTATTATCGTGGATGATCATTCTAATGCTCACTTTTTATTTAAGATTTAAAACAAATTGAAAAACTTACTTCCCATGGCATATTCGTTTCGATGCAGTAAAGAAATAATTAATTCTATTGATTATATTTTTGTACGAAATAAAAAATGTTGTAGCAACCGCTTAATTATCTTATCCATACATCTACAGATTTAATATAGAATGATTTCAATAAAATATAATTCTGTTTGAAGGATAATGTAGATATTCAGAAAACAGGAGAGCTTTTTCAAATAAAATAATATGTTATTTAAATCAATCACATTTTCCAATATTTAATTATCAGTTGAATATCTGATATTCTCTCCACTATTATCGTGGATGATCATTCTAATGCTCACTTTTTATTTAAGATTTAAAACAAATTGAAAAACTTACGTCCCATGGCATATTCGTTTCGATGCAGTAAAGAAATAATTAATTCTATTGATTATATTTTTGTACGAAATAAAAAATGTTGTAGCAACCGCTTAAATTAAAA
>CALYCA010000304.1:0-18768 GCA_944452715.1 Ophion slaviceki | reverse complement strand
ATTGCTAGTAAAACTTTCAAACGCATTTTTTTCGTAACTTTGTTCGTCAAAACGGTGTACACGATTTCTCGACATCTAATGAACGAATTGACTTGAAATTTGGTACACTTATTCAGTGTAATAGTAGTTTAGTCTTGATCGACGTTTTTCTTCAAAACATTTTTTTTTCATTCCTCATTCAAAATAATGATGTAACTTTTCTTCGAAAAAGAAATTCAAACTTTTTACAAAATAATTGAAACACGTTAACCAAGAAAAGCTCGGCCGAGTATTAGCCACTATTATTTATTTCAAGAAAAAAAACTCGTTTTTGAAAGGTCCTCTACGAGATTGTTGATATCTTCTTTAATTATTAATTTAAAAAAATGATATTTGGTACACACCTTCGTTAATGCACATACAAATAAATGTCCAAACGATTTTTCAAACACCGTACTTATTCCTGCAATTTTTTTTTTACAAACCTGATTTTTGAGTCGTCACAGTAGACTGCCCCCCGAACCAGTTCATTGATGATGTTTATTTTTAAAAAGTCCATTAATTCTTTTCATTTAATGCGTTGGTACATCGGACGTAATAATGTTCCGTCAATATTAATAAATGCATTGTTTTCGTTTAATTGAAAAAAGGACAAAACTTTTCAGTAGACCTAATATATTGATGTCTATATTATATGATGGTTGCATTCAGAAGAATTTCATAAATATATACAATTTCAGTAGATTATTATAAATAACGATATATCTTGTTTATTGAAAATGTATGTATATACAGGGTTTCCTGTTAGTAATGGATAATCTTGCAACTGTCGAAAGGTCAGATCATGTTCTACTATATGCTGGAAGTTCAGTTTAGTAAAAGTCTCACGGTTTTCGAAATCATCTGCTTTTGGTTTTTCGCATGTCATTTCTACAAATGATAACTTTTTTTCACCCGGTTTAAAAAAAAATACTCTTGGTCATTTGTTTTAGCTAGAAAAGTATTCTTCATGAAACTTTATGAAACTTTATGAAATGTTATGGAATGTTATGAAACTTTATGAAACTTTATGAAACTTTATGAAACATTATGAAACTTTATGAAACTTTATGAAACTTTTGAAACTTTATAAAACTTTATGAAAAAAGCTCTTATGCAGAATTTTAATACAAACCAATTCGAACATCTGACTTTGATAGCCTGCGGTGTAAAAAGAAATGTACTGCGCATCTCACCAATTACTTTAAAACGTTGCTTAGTTATTGTTATGAAACTTTATGAAACTTTATGAAATGTTATGAAACTTTATGAAACTTTATGAAACTTTATGAAACATTATGAAACATTATGAAACATTATGAAACATTATGAAACATTATGAAACTTTATGAAACTTTATGAAACTTTATGAAACTTTATAAAACTTTATGAAAAAAGCTCTTATGCAGAATTTTAATACAAACCAATTCGAACATCTGACTTTGATAGCCTGTGGTGTAAAAAGAAATGTACTGCGTATATCTCACCAATTACTTTAAAACGTTGCTTAGTTATTGTCGATTCATATTATTCGTAGAAATGGCATGCGAAAAACCAAAAGCAGATGTTTTTTTTTTTTCAAAAAATAACATAAAGCCGAAAATCTCGAAAACCGTGGGACTTTAACTAAACTGAAATTCCAGCATATAGTAGGACATGATCTGACCTATCGACAGTTGCGGGATTATCCATTCATAACAGGACACCTTGTATAGATATGTGTGTGCGTACATATACGTACATAAATATAGTTTTGTCGTTCGGTGGGCCACGAGTTACGCCGAGCATATGATAATGCCCTACAGCCACGTGGACTTGGAGTGCATCGTTCTCTCCATCCCTCTCCTTCTCCCTCCCTTCCTCTTTTTCTTCTCTGCGTGACGTCATATCATTGATAGAGGCGCCCACATTGGATACGCACGGCCGGTAAAGTATTACAGCACGTGCGTACCTCTCTCTGCTAGAATGCATATGTACGTACCGTCGCGAGGCCTGTATAGTACACACGCATGCACACGCAGCGACGACCGAGTGAATCGAATAAGGGCTTAATCCAAACGTGACCAGCCGCGTTTAAGGACAGGTTAGCATTCATGAAGATACGAAATTCGATTTTTTTATTTTACACAATTTGCATCCTTAAGGCGGGATATACATTTACAACGATACAAAAATCGATTTCTTTTTTTTCTTTAAGGGGTTAGGCCACTCTAGAGGCCGAAAAAAGGCTTTTTGGAGATTAAAAAAAAAACTACAATTTACATTTTTGGAAAGTGAAAAATTTGTCCAAAAAATCGTCAGACAATTGTTAACAACAAATGAATTATGCAATGTAAAATAAATCCTTCGTACTTCCATAGACAATGTATTTTTCTTTATTCAACATTTCAAGTGAATCGGTTGAAAATTGTCCGAGTTATGTTTTCGGCCAACTTAAAAATTGCAGTTTTGAGATAAACGCTGCACAGCCGCCATTTTGAAATTAATCGCTTCAAAAAAATTATTGTATACAGTCACTGATTTGTATGATAAGCACCCTTTTTTGTAATCTCGATTTATTTTGTAGTTTTTCTAAAAAAATCCCAAAAAGCGTATTTTTTCGGCCTCTAGAGTGGCTTAATCCCTTAAATATACTATTAAAGTATACCTAAAGTTTGACAATTGTAGAATAATTATTTCTTAGTTTGAAAAATCCCTCAATTTTTCTTATTTTTTCCTGTCTAAATGCATATCCCGCCTTAAGGACAGGTTACCATTCATGAAGATAAAAAATTTGATTTTTTTAGTTTTACATTAATCGCACCCTTAAATGGTTTAGAACACGTGGGTTTGTTTGTTTGGATTGTCAGAAACAAACATTAAATACAATTTTCTATAACTTTAAACTTTAAATGACCCAATTCATACGAATCTTTGCGCAATTGAACAGAAATTTAATTTGCGGGGCCATCAGGAAGAGAATTTTGTCAAAAATTCACATGGAAATATTTTTTTCGTCCGTTGAGAAAAAAAATCCGGGCAATAAAGATTGTTTTTTTTCTTTCAAACGGCTGTCATTTTTTTGTCTAGGGTATTTTGAGAAAACAGAAGCGATCAGCCCTCTCACATTTGACCTAGTTTAATAATGTTAGACCCGTTTTTGTTTCAAATTCAATATAGCTAGAGCCGCCATTTTGGACTTATTTGTTCCAGATAAAATTGGTATTTACTCTCCATTGATAGAAGAATAAAATACGTTGAAGCTCATTTCCAAGTTTTTTTTTCAATTTTTAAAAATTGTTTTTGTTTAAATTTAATATAGCTGGAACCGCGATTTGGATTTATTTTTTCTAAATAAAATTGGAATTTACTCTCCATTGATAGAAGAATAAAATAGTTGAAACTCATTTCCAAAAGGATTTTTTTCATATTAAAATGAAAATGCCAAAGTTAATGCATTTTTCGTCCCTCTCGACGGTGTCAGACTCTCAGATCGGCCAGGGTATTAAAGTATGCGAGAATAGTATCTCCTGTTCAAATGTGGCGAGAAGTTGGTTGGGAGAAGCGGGGGAGGTATGGAAGAGATGAAAGAACGAAGAGAGCTGCATGGCAAAAATGTGGGAAATAAAGAGACTGTTTGCGAACAATAGCGTGTCTAGCGCGTCTAGCCGGTGAAGAATAATTCAAAAGTTGGACGTGTGTGGGCGTTGTTGCGAAGGTAGGACGTTAGGAGGATTGTGCCAAGCTGCTTGGGAGAGTTTGCCTCTCGATTTCTTTCACGTGTACATATACATGTGTGTGTGTGTATGTTTCAACTATGTAGATAGGTGCACATCGTCATGATAATGAACAAAATTCATATTTTTAAGGGGGTTACCCCCACTTGCGATTTTGAAAAAATCGATTTTTTTATTGCATTTTTTTGAAGTATAAGTATCCGGGCCCATACTTCTGTATGTGCCCGGAATAGATGACTCTATGTTAGTTTACAAAAAAAAATATTTTCTTCGTGTAAACTGAAATTGAAACTTTAAACGCGTTTTTCTCAAAATGGCATTTCTGAAGTCGGTGACCAAGATTACTCGAACACTAATGAACCGATCTTCTTGAAATTTTGCAGGCTTATTTAATACATAAAAATGTAGTCTTTAATCGTTCGATTTTTTTTTTTCGAAAAAAATGGCCGTTTTATAGCCAAAAAACGGCCGTTTTTTTTTCGTTAAAATCGAACCATTAACTTTGACTGTCCGCCATTTTGTGAAAAATGAATATTTTTTAAAATCCTTCGATTAAAGACTAGTGTATACTTATATTTGACTAAATCCATCCGCATTTTTTTTTCAGATGATCCACTTCGCCGCAATGTTGGTCACCGCAAACCGTGTATATAAAAACATTATTTCATTGACGGCCATTTGCCACTAAACAATGTAATATTTTTCAATAAAAAAATTGCTGAAAGTTCTTCAAGATGTGTTCTTTAAGATGGTATATTGATCGATTAAAAAAGTTTTGTAGTTTTCTTTAAAAAAATTCATGAAAAAGGTCTTTTTTTTGCGCTACAAGTGGGGGTAACCCGTTAAATTCGAACCCCTCTCTAATTCACCATGTAAAAAATGGCCTCACCCGAAGCCATATCTTCCATCATTGATGTGAAGATTTTCGAATATATCTTTCTATTTCTCCTAAATGATTGCTGCGCGTTAAGGGGTCGTGTCACTTTAGACGCTAAAAGAGCATATTTTCATGAATTTTTTTGATAGGTTTATATTATAGATATTGATATAAAAGTTGTTACACTTAATAAATACACTTTCGAAATGCATTTGAAAAAAATTATTTATTCAAGCCACTATTTTTAGACGAAAATGGTAGTTGGAAAAATGTCCTAAAAAATTGTACGGTTTTAGAACGGTTTTCGATTCCGTATGTTAAGGCCTTAGGCCACTCGAGAGGCCGAAAAAATAAGCTTTTCGGGTATTTCTTTTTCAGAAAAACTACAAAATAAATCCAGATTGCAAAAAAGGGTGTTTATCATACATATCAGTGACTGTATACAATAATTTTCTTGAAGCGATTAATTTCAAAATGGCGGCTGTGCAGCGTTTATCTCAAAACTGCATTTTTTAAGTTGGCCGGAAATATAACTCAGACAATTTTCAACCGATTCACTTGAAATGTTGAATATATCTTGAAAAATACATTGTCTATGGAAGTACGTAAGATTTTTTTTTTTATATTGCATAGTTCATTTTTTATTAACAATTATCTGACGACTTTTTAGGCAAATTTTTGAAAAGTGCAAAATCTTCCTAAAAAGTCGTCAGATAAGCGCATGTCATACGATTTTTGATATATGCAAAAATAACAAAATCGTGAACATTTTTCGAAAAAACAAAAAAACGTGTTTTTTTCACCGTTTTTGGCAAAAAAAATAGCAAATACCAAAATTAAAAAAAAATCCTTGATATGCGCTATAGCTATAGTTGTAAAGAATATGTGGTTAAAATTTCATAAGGATCAGTAGTTTCGAAGATTTTATCAACAAGCCGTCGAAAAACGTTGTTTCGAGAAAAACGTGTTTAAAGTTTGTTTGGGTTACATATATACATTTAAAAAAATTTAAGGCGTTACCCCCACTTGCGATTTTGAAAAAATCGATTTTTTTTATTGCATTTTTTTGAAGTGCAATTTGAAGTGCAGTTTTTTTTATGCCCGGAATAGATGACTCTATGTAAGTTTACAAACAAAAAAATTTTCTTCGTGTAAACTGAAATTGAAACTTTAAACGCGTTTTTCTCAAAATGGCATTTCTGAAGTCGGTGACCAAGATTACTCGAACACTAATGAACCGATCTTCTTGAAATTTTGCAGGTTTATTTAATACATAAAAATGTAGTCTTTAATCGTTCGATTTTTTTTTCGAAAAAAATGGCCGTTTTATAGCCAAAAAACGGCCGTTTTTTTTCGTTAAAATCGAACCATTAACTTTGACTGTCCGCCATTTTGTGAAAAATGAATATTTTTTAAAATCCTTCGATTAAAGACTAGTTTATACTTATATTTGACTAAATCCATTCGCATTTTTTTTTCAGATGATCCACTTCGCCGCAATGTTAGTCACCGCAAACCGTGTATATAAAAACATTATTTCATTGACGGCCATTTGCCACTAAACAATGTAATATTTTTCAATAAAAAAATTACTGAAAGTTCTTCAAGATGTGTTCTTTAAGATGGTATATTGATCGATTAAAAAAGTTTTGTAGTTTTCTTTAAAAAAATTCATGAAAGAGGCCTTTTTTGCGCTACAAGTAGGGGTAACGCCTTAAGACAAAATTTGTATAGAACATAAATTATCAGTCTTTTGATGGACTACAACTTTCGTAGGAGACATTTTCCTCTACGATCAACATTTGTTAAAATAAAATTAAAAACTCCACAAATCCGTTTTTTCGTTTTTATCTTGAAAATCAAATTTGCGCCAATTTTAATTGTCATTTTCGTGTTCAGCGAGTCAAAATACATAAGTATACAAAATTTCAAGGAAAAAAGCGGTATGGGCTTTTCGGAACTTTATCCATATAAATAAAAATATTTATGTGATTAAAAATATTTATATGAATAAAAATATTTATATGAATAAAAATATTTATATGAAAAAATTCAGGAAAATAGCCTTTTTTAGTGTCTAAAGTGAGAAGACCCCTTAAAAAATTCACAATCCATCTACAGTCCGTTCTTGACAAAATTCATTCGACTATATACATACAAAATGTCTCTCTCTCTCTCTCTCTCTCTCTCTCTCTCTCTCTCTCTCTCTCTCTCTCTCTCTCTCTCTCTCTCTCTCTCTCTCTCTCTCTCTCTCTCTCTCTCTCTCTCTCTCTCTCAAGTTGCCCGTATTTTCGAAAAGAACCTATCGTGCAAAAAGTATAAAAAAGGCAAACTTTGTCGGAATCCATCCGACCTTAATCTCTCTCTCGAATATCCGGGATTTCCATAATTGATAAGATATAGTTCTCATAACGGTACACACGCTCGCGTACATATGGATGACGCGAAGGCATCCTTCGCTGCTCATTCACGATCCCATAGGTAAGAGAAAAGTAAAAAAAAAAATCGACGATAATATATCAAGGAATCGCCAGATTCATGCAGGAAGAACCAAATAAACAGAAACGATCCGTTCTACGTACTATGAGCGAGCGTGGAACCGGAATCGCGAGAGTAAATAAAATATCTCTTTATAAAGATATATATACAGGGTGTCCTGTTATGAATGGATAATCCTGCAACTGTGATCATGTCCTACTATCTGCTGGAATTTCACTTTAGTAAAAGTCCCACGGTTTTCGAGATTTTGGGCTTTGTGTTGTTTTTTAGAAAAACATTTTTCCTAAGGCGTTAGGCCACTATAATTTTCGAAAAATCGATTTTTTTAATGGCCCCCTAGGACCTCAAAAATGATGTCCCAAAAGATTATGACCGGGAAAAATCTCTAAGTACTCGGTTTTCGAATTTTAGTACAGGGCCACCTCGTCCGCAGCAAGCTCCTTTTGAGCTTCAAACGCGTTTATCTCAAAACTGCATTCTTCAAGTTGGCCGGAAACATAACTCAGACAATTTTCAACCGATTCACTTGAAATGTTGAATATATCTTGAAAAATACATTGTCTATGGAAGTACGTAGGATTTTTTTTTTATATTGCATAGTTCATTTGTTATTAACAATTATCTGACGATTTTTTACGCAAATTTTTCACTTTCCACTTTAGAAGTGCGCCATTTGGCCAAAAGTCTCCCCATGGAAGTTTACGTATGTAAAATATATGCAGAAAATATATGCTACATATATATATATCGGTCGCATATATAGTGACGAAAAATAGAACAATACGCATATATTCAGTATATATGCACCAAATATATGACGCATGTATGACCCATATATTTTCGATATATTTTTCTGACCAAAACATCTATGCTACGTATAAACACTATATATGATGCATATATGAGGCATATACGACGCATATATTTTCGATATATTTTCAATCTATTTTTTTGTCAGAAAAATATATCAAAAATGTATGCGTCATATATGACTCATATATGTGTCATTTATGCGTCATATGTGACGCATACATTTTTGATACATATTCCTGGCAAAAAATATATGCTGTGTATAAACACTATCACAGTTAAACTTAATAAAACTTAAAACTTAAACTTAAAAAAACTTAACTTACAGTTAAAGTACGCTATTTACATATAAACACTCTATACAGATATGCTACGCATTTCTGTATATATGTGACATATATGTACCATTTATGCAGTATATATGTAGTATGTACGCAGTGTGTATGCAACATATATGCTAAATATATGTGGTATATATGCAGGGTAAATGCTACATATATCATTGATATATGATACATTGATATACAGTAATACCACGCATATACATCTCATATATAAAAACGTTACGAAAATTAGAATTTGGCACATATATGCAACATATATTTTCAATATATGGCATACATTTCACATATATTACAATTATTAATAAAATAAATTTGCAGTAGATTTTTGCGTATATAAATTTCCATGGGGGCAATATATCGGAACAATCCTACGTACTTCTATAGCAGTTATTATATATAATCGAAAAAAAATCATTGGCTCATTGTAATTAAAAAATGACAGGAGTTGTTTGTCCGGCCGTGGACCCTGGAAAAACGAAGACGTCATCGCAAAAACGCTGCACAGCCGCCAGTTTGAAATGAATCGCTTCAAAAAAACTATTGTATACAGTCACTGATATGTATGATAAACACCCTTTTTTGTAATCTCGATTTATTTTCTAGTTTTTCTGAAAAAAAAATCCCCAAAAAGCCTATTTTTTCGGCCTCTAGACTGGCTTAAGGCCTCAATGTAGTATTCTTCGGAATACGCTGTGTCGAAAAAAAATAAGAACAAACCCAAACAAACCCAAACAAAGTACGACGAAACAATGTAAAACACGCCGAAAATTCGATTTACATCGAAAAACGGAAAAATAATTTTTTTTCTCTTCGAAGCGCTGTAAATAAAAAACTAAGGCTCAAAATGAAAAAAGTTGTGCTTGTTTTTCGGTTTTTTGGCCATTTTTCATAATTCAATGGTCAAATTGAGGCGCCAGAGATGTCGTAATCTCCCCGAAGACTAGATAAAACAAATTACCAAGAGGATTTTTTTTTGTAAACCGAGTCAAAAAAGTTATCATTTGTAGAAATGCCATGCGAAAAACCAAAAGCAGATGATTCTTGTCTCGGGAATCGTGGGACTTTTACTAAACTGAAATTTCAGCATATAATAGGACATTATCTGACATATCGACAGTTGCAGGATTATCAATTTATAACAGGACACCCTGTACACACACACACGCACACACACACATATCCATATATACATATACATATACATATACATATACATACATACATACATACATATATATATATATATATATATATATATATATATATATATATGTGTGTGTGTGTGTGTGTGTGTGTGTGTGTGTGTGTGTGTGTGTGTGTGTGTGTGTGTGTGTGTGTGTGTGTGTGTGTGTGTGTGTGTGTGTAATTCGGAACGGTTACATTATCCCGGCAAACTCTTCTCCGCCACGAGGGCAAAAGCGAACGGTTGTAAATCTTGTCTCTCCTTGATCGTGTCGAGACTCGCGCTCTTCGCAGCATCCGTGAGCCATTTACTGCTGCTGCTTCGGCTGCCGTTGCTTTGTCCAAGTTCCACAGCATCGCCGCACTATTTTAATGGGAAGCACATCCTCACGGGGCCCGGAGGCTATATCGGTGAAAAAAAAGCCAAGTGACCAGTGTCTCGCCTCTCGATATTTTTATTTATTTCTTCCATTTCGTTCGCGGATCCGCCCAATTCCTGATGAGACGCGATTTCTGACCTTCCCCAAAAAAAAGAGGATATGGCCTGAGACAATCGGTTCGTCTTGGATGATTTTCATCGATGTTTCAAATTGAACGGTTCGTAATTAATTGTTTTTTTTTTGTTCGCATAAATTCCGGTAAAATGTTAATCATTGTTGTTATTATTATTATTGTATTGTTATTGTGATATTTTCCGGCTGTTAAACGGAGTAAACCGAACAAGTAAAAGTAACTTAAGTGGGAATAATGGCAATTGTTGTGACATTTTGATGTTTTCAGCTCTGATATCGAAATATGGGTAGTGTTCGAGTCCAACATCGGTTTATTAATTTCGGATTTTGGGTCCGATATTCCGGTTTTTCGATATTATCGAAACGGTATTCATGCTCTAGACATCCTAACTAATATTATAAATCTGAAAGTCTGTTTGTTACTCAATCACATCGAAACGGCTTGTTCAGTTTCAATGAAATTTAACGTGTAGATAGCTTATGACGTGGATTAACACATAGGATTGTTTTCATTCTAATATCTTAAATTTTTCTAATTATAATGTTATACTCAAATGTAAGGTAATGATGAAATTTAAATTCTTGTAGAGTACTAATTAAAAATAATAGGAAACAGTTAATTTTATTCTTATTTAATAAAATCAAAGATATGATATTTTTTATTTTGGGTTTGGAATTTTTTCGCAGAGCAAGGCAAATCCTACATCGTTTACCGAGATATGTTACGACAACAGCAATACAGATGCCAGCTTTCTTTGAACTTCAGAATTTAACCTATGTAGGAAACTTCCATTTCATTACAATGAAACTTCACTGAAACTTTCATTTTTTTGGAGTATAAAAGAAATGGGAATTATTCTTAGAGAGATTATTCAGCAAATATTTAAGCATTGACATTTTTTTCAATTATTATTTTTGTACACAATGGCGGCGGGAGAGTCAATCTTTCAAAATGATATTTAAAAAAGAAACCTCTCCAGTAGCGGACAAATTTCTCGTGAAGTATAATATCTGGAACAAAACACCAATTTTTTAAAGAACCTGTACGCTATAGGCTATAGAAGTGCGTAGGATTTTTTTATTTAATGAAATTTTGTAAAATTGGTGCACTTTTGACCAAAAATTCGACTTTTTGCTACAAAACATAAAGAGCAAATTTATAAAATAAAAAGTTTACACCGAATCAAAAAAAGCGTACGTACTTCTATAAACGAAGTAATTGTGAAGCTACTGTCAAAATTTCAAACTGTTCCATGCAGCCGTGTTGAAGGAATGTGTTCGCTAAGATTAAATAAGTGGTTTAGAGAAAAACGCGCTCTTATGATGTTAAGGGGAGATATACACCTAGATGGTCGAGGTCGAGGATTTATAAGCTATGAACATTCCGTCGACCGTAGAAGACCTACACTATGGGCCTGGCATCGATGATTCCATGTAAGTTGACAAATTTCATGATTTGTTCATTCCCAAATTTTCAAACGCGTTTTTCTCAAAACCACGTTTTTCAAATCGGTATCCAAAATTTCTCGAAAACCAATTAACCGATTGCCTTGAGGTTTTTTGTGGTTATTCTATACACCATTATCTAGTCCTTGTCATAGGATGTTTTTTTTCCGTTACTTAGTTTTTGTTTTATCGGCAAAATAATAACTAATTTTTCGCCCAAAAATCACTATTTATTTTTAGTTTTAAGGCTTTCACGGCTCTTTATGTAATGAGATGAGTATGTGGCTTCCGGATGGAGGCCGTGTTGAGGATCAGCGTTGTGCCGCCGTTTTGCAAACGTTACAGTCTGCATCATCGGGGCTGAGAGCTCCGATACTGAAGCTCTCGTGTCTCAGGTATTCCTTGTATAGTTGCAGTCATCGTTCCAGATCGCTGCACCAGCCAATCAGATGTTTTAATTGATCAGCTGGTCAAGGAATCCCTACCACCCAGGCTTTACGGTCTGCCAAAAATACACAAAAACAACATCCCACTAAGGCCCATTGTTAGCAACATAGGCAGTCCTACATATCACTTGGCACGTTTTCTCTGCAAACCTTTGCAGGAACTGGTAGGTCTCAACAACTCCTATATCCAAAACTCCCGGGATTTTGTGAACAAGATCCAGTCTATCAAAATACAACCAGAAGATATTCTAGTGAGTTTCGATGTTGTATCCCTGTTTACAAACGTCCCAATCAATGAAACCCTGAGCATAGTTAAAAATTCCAAAAAAGTTGCCCCTAACCTACTGCCCCTCATAGAACATTGCCTAAACTTTACATACTTCCAATTTCAATCCCAGTTTTATGAACAAACTTCAGGCGCAGCCATGGCTTTCCCTATTTCCCCTATCATTGCCAACATCTTTATGGAGAACTTCGAGAACAGAATTCTGCAAGAAGCTTCCCTCAAGCCCTCCACCTGGTTCCAATATGTCGATGACACCTTCGTCATTTGGAGTCACGGCAAAGAAAACCTCAATCATTTCTTAACCTTCCTCAACTCCCAACACCCCAATATTCAATTCACCATGGAGATAGAACAGGAAAATCAAATCCCTTTTCTGGATGCACTGGTTCAACGGAAAAGCGATGGCACTTTGGGCCATAAAGTTTACCGGAAACCAACGCATACGGATAGATACCTCCACGCTACGTCCCATCACCACCCTTCCCAAAAACAGTCGGTCATAAGCTCTCTGGTCTACAGAGCTCTAGCGATCTCCGAACCAGACTCCCTGGAGGTTGAACTGGAACACCTACGAAAAGCTTTAGGAGACAATGGCTACAAGCCAGGCAACATCGAAAGAACGATCAAAAATTTAAAAAGAAAAATAGCTGATCCGAAAACGGTTACAGCACCTGATGGAGAGAATGAAGGACAAGTAACTGCAACAACTTCCCTTCCATACCTTCAGGGCATAACCGATCGTATAGGCAGGGTCCTTGGAAAACATTCAAACTTCAGAAGAAACTAGCACAAGTGATTCCGAGTGCAAAAGACCAAAGACCACCATTAAGTGCACCAGGAGTATACAAAATACCCTGCTCATGCGGTAAAGTGTACATAGGGGAAACCGGGAGGAAGATCAGTACACGGATCAAAGAACACCAACGGTGTATCAAATATGGCTATATTACACAATCAGCGCTGCCCGAACATTGGATGCAGACTGGTCATGCCATCCAGTTCGACAAAGCCCAAAGTCTGGCTCCATCAAACAGCTATTTTTCCAGGAAACACCGAGAAGGCTTGGAAATCCGAAAACACCCGGACAATCTAAACAGAGATGGAGGATATCACGTTAATCCTATTTGGCACACCGTCCTCCCGGTTTTTTAATTGACCAGCTGATCAATTAAAACATCTGATTGGCTGGTGCAGCGATCTGGAACGATGACTGCAACTATATAAGGAATACCTGCGACACGAGAGCTTCAGTATCGGAGCTCTCAGCCCTGATGATGCAGACTGTAACGTTTGCGAAACGTCGGCACAACGCTGATCCTCAACACGGCCTCCATCCGGAAGCCACATACTCTTCTAATCACTATTTATGTTCAAACGTGCGCCATTTTGTCATAAATCGATATTTTCAAAATCGTCTATGACAAGTACCAGATTATAGTATCTAATTTTATAATCTTTTTGGTTTTTTTTTTCAGATGATTTTTGAAGAAACGCCAGTGGGTACCGTATACGCAGATTTTTTTACGACGCTCCAAGGATCATACAATATCCTTGGATATTTTTGATAATATTAAATAAAGAAAATTAAACATATTTTTGAATGTATATACTTTTAGATAATTAAAACCCCAATCCGAAATTTCAAATAGTTATTCTTAAAAAAATTAAAAAAAATGACCTTTTTTCCGGCTCCTAGGTGTATATCTCCCCTTAAATTTTTTATTTCAACGTGGTTAATGACATACTATCTCTTTCTCACACCAAAATAGGAGGTTAAACGTTAGTCGATTTTTTAATTGTTTCTTCCGAACCCCCTTAAAGCATTGTTTTAGCAAAAAAAAACTATTTTTTCAAAATCCCAGAGTGGAGTTACCCCTTAACGTCTTTTCAAAACAAAAACGTAACTGATAATTCATTGAAGGTAACAGTTACCTTCAGACTTTCGGATACTCAAGTCCAAAGCCTCGAATAAAAACCACTGAAAAGAAATACTCAACGCGTAACCATTGGTCGAGCGATACGTGTGCTTTGAAATTCGTTTATTAGAATGCAATGAACAAAAATGGGCGGACGAGGAATAAAAAGTTGCGAACATGGGAACACCCGTTATAGAGTTAAAAAGAGAAATGGGAGTTAAGTGTGCTCGTGGCATCCGGGTGTTTATCAGCGATATTAGAGCTCGGGAGTTTTTCCCGTACGGTTTTGCACTCGCGAGGGGCACCTCATGCCGGTGTTTCTTTTTTTTTTTACGATTCCGGCTTTCCCTCGCGAGAGCCTGTGCACAAAGCGTCTTTTTTTCCTATCATCGCCCGCCGTACGGATTGCTTATATCGGCATCTGGCGAGCTTAAGGGCGTCCGACGTCTGAAGGCTGCTAGGGTGGGGGATTTATAATTCTTCTCGCTTTAGGCTTTCTTCCTGTTTACTCTTCGTACCGAGCTCCGCGTTCTTTTTCTTGTTCATTATTTTCACCAACCTGGACAAGACGAGCTGAGCAGACGCGAAGTTGGCCTCATAATTGAATTAGCTCCCGAGTGGGACGCCGCTAAATGGACGAGTTTGTCGGAGTTTACCGTAGCGCGAACGAGAGAAAGATATTAATATTGCCGGCTGGCAACTTTTTTTCTTCATCATACTGCTCCTTTTTTTTACTGGAAGTACATTAGTAAAAGACACTTGAGTACGAAGCTTTCGATGTGAAAACATTTTTCGCATCAAACAAACCCCCCAAAAAAACGTCACACATGCAGAGGTTTCGACAACCATTCATCGAGTCTTCAAAACATTGACGTTGATCATGACATCCCTAAAACTGAAATATCGAGACCAAAAGAGAAAAAAATCATGTATACCTCATCACAGACGTGGGAAGATTGCAATAAAATATTTTCTCCGAGTATAAGTAAGTTAAGTGAGTTAAGTAAGTCATACGTAAGTTAATAGTAAGTTATGAGTAAGTTAATAGTAAGTTATAAGTAAGGTAAGTAAGAGTAAGATAATGGTAAGTTAATACTAAGTTATAAGGAAATTAATAGTAAGTTATAAGTAAGTTAATTTTTTTCGTGCCCAATGATTCATTTCGAAATGAAGTTCTCGATGTGTAACATTTTTCAGCTCGACTTTTCGTATCGCACAGACCATTATACACCGAGTCCTCAAAACATTGACATTAATCATACAAACCCTAAAAGTGAAATATCGACACCGGAAGAGAAAAAAAATCGTGTATACCTCATCACAGACGTGGGAAGATTGCAATAAAATATTTTCTCCAATTATAAGTAAGTTAAGTAAGTTAATAGTAAGTTATAAGTAAGTTAAGTGAGTTAATAGTAAGTTATAAGGAAGTTAATAGTAAGTTATAAGTAAGTTAATTTTTTCGTGCCCAATGATTCATCCCGAAATGAAGTTCTCGATGTGGAAAATTTTTCAGGTCGACTTTTCGTATCGTCCAGACCATTATACACCGAGTCCTCAAAACATTGATATTAATCATACAAACCCTAAAAGTGAGATATTGACACCGGAAGAGAAAAAAATCGTGTATACCTCATCACAGACGTGGGAAGATTGCAATAAAATATTTTCTCCGATTATAAGTAAGTTAAGTGAGTTAAGTAAGTTATACGTAAGTTAATAGTAAGTTCAGTAAGTTTTTAAGTAAGTTAATAGTAAGTTATAAGTAAGTTAATTTTTTCGTGCCCAATGATTCATCCCGAAATGAAGTTCTCGATGTGGAAAATTTTTCAGCTCGACTTTTCGTATCGCACAAACCATTATACATCGAGTCCTCAAAACATTGTCATTAATCATACAAACCCTAAAAGTGAGATATCGACACCGGAAGAGAAAAAAAATCGAATACACCTCATCACAGACTTAGGAAGATTACAATAAAATATTTACTTTGATTAGAAGTAAGTTAAGTAAGTTATAAGTAAGTTAAGCAAGTGAATAGTAAGTTATCATTAAGTTATAAGTAAGTCAAGTAAGTTGTAAGTAAGTTAAGTCAGTTACAAGTAAGTTAATGGTAAGTGATAAGTAAGTTAATTTTTCCGTGCTCAATGATTCATCCCGATTGAGGCAGACTTATTTTTACTGACAGTAAATTGATAAAAGTCGCTTGCGTACGAAGCCAACGTGTACAATTTTTCAGATCGACTTTTTCGTATCACACAAACCCAAACAAACGCAATAAGCTAAAGCTCTGCAAAATGTTCGACACTGATTTCTTCGAATCAAACAAACCTCAAAAAACCTCAGCTATGCGGAGTTTTTGACAACCATTACATCGAGTCTTCAAAACATTGACATTAAGGGGCTATACTAGGATACTTAAAAAAAACGATTTTTTTGCCTTTTTCGACAGTTTATACTTTCAAGAATATCATTGTCATTTATATCATTTATATCAATATCATTTTATCTTGCAAAAATCGATAGTTAAATCTTTAAACGCGTTTTTCTCGAAATGACATTTTCCAAATTTGCTGACATTGTAACTCAAAGAGGAATTATCCGATTGACTTGAAATTTGAACTGAGTACTCTTGAATATATTTACTCTACAATGACGTAGGGTATTTTTGATTGGATGAAAATTGACGATGTGGCATTGAAAAAAACGACCATTTTATAGGCAAGAAAACAGACTTTTTTCACAACTACGCCATTTTGTTAAATTTTGATATTTTTCGAAAAATCCTACGTCATTGTACAGGAAATACCTTCCATTTTAACGACATTTTTTCCTTTTTCGGTTTCAGCTACTCAATCTGCCGGAACCATGTCAGCAGTGGAGGAACTTTTTTTTGCGCCTTCGAAGGCAGCGCATAAGTCGCTTGGATCTCAATATTTTTCTATGAAAAAATTATGTATTATAGGTGAAATATAGCCAAATATATTTTTAATTTTCCGAAACATTTAATTGAGTACATTTCTTCCGAAAAATTCCCGAAAATCACCCACATTATTCCCACTGGGCCCCTTAATCATACAAACCCTAAAACTGAAATATCGACACCAGAAGAGCTAAAAAATCGTATATACCTTATGACATACTTAGGAAGATTGCAATCAAATATTTACTCCGATTATAAGTGGTCCCTGAGTTACACAAAAAGTTAAATTTTTCGTGCCCAATGGAGGACCCGATTCCCCCAGTCCTAAGAGCACGGTGAAGGAGGGAACGAGCAAACGGATTTCCCCATATATCACGCTAACGAGGGTAACACAGCCACCGTACATAAAGAGGTTACGTGTCCAACGAGACGACAGTTGATAGGACGAGGGCCTCGAAACAGAGATTTTCTCTCCTCCTCGTGTACTCGAGCGAGGAATTGGCTGAGTCTCACAGAATCCTCTCAAAGTGGAAAGTGTATTAGACGAGAGTGCGGCGGGGGAGGGTGGGAGAAAATTTTTAAAAACGTCGTAGTAAAATACACAATTGCGTATATATAGCGACGTGTAGAATAAAAGGCTGGAAGAAACGGTTAGGTCTTTGTGTATACGCTTCTTAACCCTTCCGGGCCTCATCTCGCTGGGACATGTTCCCTCGAGCATACGGACGAAGTGGACGAGGAATACGAGAAGAGGGCCCTCAGAGACGGCCCGAGCTCGACGGGACCACGAGTTATGAAATATATAAACATAAATGACAGAGAGAAAAAAAAGTTATATATATATATATATATATATATATATATATATATATATATGTACATTTACTATAAAAACCCGAAGGTCCCTTCAGCTCAAGAGGTCCTCTTTAGCGTGGAGCACTTCAAACAATCTCTTACATTATTTTCTCGTTCCGTTTGTATATGCTCAAACACTTAATGAGTTCGGGTGGAACGGGGACTTTCTCTAATACGTGGTACATGGAAATAGGTCCTTCACCCACGGCTGCGACCCTCGATGCCTCAAAACCTTCAACACACTGCGCTCTTTCTCCACATGGAAATCAAATGTGTTTCATCGATGAAAAATCTTTATTTCTGACGCAGGACGGTTTGTCATTAAACATAAGTTATCGTTCATGAGGATGTAAAATTCGATTTTTTTCCACATGAGTTACACCCTTAAGATGTTTAGAACACGTGGGTTTGTTTGTTGACAAATTAATAAAAATTAAATTTTATTTATTTATAAGAATAGTAAAAATTCATAAAAATCTTAAACATAGAAAAATGTGTAAAAATCGTAAAATATCTTAGAAATAAAAAAATTGATTAAAATTTTGAAAATTACATTTAAAAAACAAGCATTAAATACCATTTTTTATCACGTTAAACTTTAAATGCGTTTTTCAGGAGACAGCAGCGCGCGGGGCGCTCTATAGCTTCGACGGATGCACCGATTCACATGAGACCCTACGCAATTGAAAGGAAATTCAATTTAGGCCAACAGGAAGCGATTTTTGGCAAAAATTAATTTAGAAATATTTTTCGTCCGCTGAAGCCAAAAAATCGAGCAAAAAGATTGGTTTGTTTTTTCAGGCGGCTGCCACCTAGTCATTGAGGGGCTTTCAGAAAAAAAAACTATAAGGACCCGCAAATTTAGTCTAGATTAATAATATTTGAAGCGTTTTTGTTTCAAATGGATTCCCATAAATATCCGAACATATCGAAATACC
>CALYCA010000303.1:0-17111 GCA_944452715.1 Ophion slaviceki | reverse complement strand
ATATATATAACATTTCTTAATATGCCTGTTTTATCTGTAAAATGATTATATATATATATTAGGGTGATTCGTTTCAGGGCAACTTTTTTTTTTGATCCATCGTGCCCGAAAACCTTTAGTTGGTACCCAAAAACGAACTTTCGTGAAAGGGGGGTGTTGCCAAAAAATATTTAGAGGTCGCGAATCAAAATTGAAGGTTTCCCATTTGATTAACATTGAAAAAAATGTTTTTCTCATTATTAGTGTTACCATTCCGCGAATTTTGATGTCGCGATATTTTCCAAGTGGGTTCTCATAGGAAATATGATACTCCACAATAAAGTTGATTGAGCCATGGCCGTAAATTCAACCGTTTCAGCGGCATCATTATTTCAAGTGAATACTGTGCAAAATATCTATTCAAACGGCTGTAACGCCTAAGCTATTAGATATATCGAAAAAAATTCAGATGAGAACTTTGTAGAGAAAGTAATTTTCTACAAAAAAGTCTTATAAGCCGAGCCCGAAAATTCAACTCTTTCTCAGCTATACGTGGATGAAGTAAAATAAATAGATTCTTTTTAAACAAAATAAATCTATACTTCATTTACTTCATCCACCTATAGCTGAGAAAGAGTTGAATTTACGGGCTCGGCTTATAAGACTTTTTTGTGGCAAATTACTTTCTCTACATAGTTCTCATTTGAATTTTTTTCGATATATCTAATAGCTTAGGCGTTACAGCCGTTTGAATAGATATTTTCATACAATATTCACTTGAAATAATGATACCGCTGAAACGGTTGAATTTACGGACATAGCTCAATGAACTTTATTGTAAAGTATCATATTTCCTATGAGAACCCACTTGGAAAATATCGCGATATCAAAATTCGCGGAATGGTAACACTTATAATGAGAAAAACATTTTTTTCAATGTTAATCAAATGGGAAACCTTCAATTTTGATTCGCGACCTCCAAATATTTTTTGACAACACCCCCCTTTCACGAAACTTCGTTTTTGGGTACCAACTAAAGGTTTTCGGGCACGATGGGTCAGAAAAAAAAAGTTACCCTGAAACGAATCACCCTAATATATATATATATATATATATATATATATATATATATATATCATTAAACAGATAAAATAGGCATGTTAAGAAATGTTTAAAGTGCATTCCGGATTTTTTTTTATAAACATCGACCGCAGGGATGTTAAGGGCAGGTGGATGGAGTATTATCCGGGTCAAATTGACCCAGTGTGTCAAAGCCGTGGCCAAATATAACTGTGTCAAGGAAGGGTTAAAGAGTGACTTGCAACGATCTCAATTTGCAATAAAGGCCTTTGTTAACGATCGAAAAAAAAACAAAGTAAATCGTTGCATTCTAACGATACACACTCCAATGTCGAATATGTATATATGCATATGTATAGAGACACACGCGTGACTTCCGTTCCTTTCCCTCGTTTATTTTACCATCTCGCCTCATACAACCTCCAAATAGGTTGAGCCTTCCTCTGCTAATTATTTTATGATTTGCTATAATAAAAGGTTTTTTTTATAATAATAAAAATAAAGAAATAAAAAAACAAAAAAAAATTCGTTGCATTCGAACGATGCAAATTTCAACGATATTCGGAATCACTCCATATCAGCTCGACGATCTTTTTTACTTTTCGAGCAAAAAAGATTTCTTTCTCGTTTCCCTGTAGCATAGGTCTTTAGTATTTTTCGATTTTATATAGGTACTCTACTCTTAGAAGTTTATAAAAGCAATTGAGAGCCATTTAGACCACCATAAGTATTTTTTTAGCATCTGAACTTTAGCGACCGAGCCTGTCAAACCGATTTTTCAAACTTTTGATAAAAATCCAAGGCCCTTACGTTAGTTGGTCATTTATTAATTGGTCAACAGTGCACTCCATCACGATAACGCAAGTAAAGAAAAATCGTGACGAAAATACATGCACAAAATAGAAAGATAAATAAATTATATTTTTTCTCGAAAACTAAAAACGATCATAGAACATACATAGGGGTGATTCGGATAGGCAAAGAGGCATCTAGATTTACCTTTGGACGTCACTTTTCGGGCCACCCTGTGCAAATATTTCCATCTGTAAACTAAATCGAAGTATTCCCAAGCGTAATGACTGCCCAAAGACCTACGCCGTGATTGACATCGTAGACCCCCCCCCCCCCTAACAACCAGACTGCACATCGCCGCAGCTTGGTCATATTTCGAAATGTCAAATTCCAGTTTCTTTTCGCATCACCACAGACTGCTCTCAGGAAAATAGTTCGTGCAGAACTCTGAAAGATTATTCCTTTTAAGCACCAATGGTCCGTGAAGCTAAAGATATCATCCTACACACACACACACACACATATATACATATATATATATATATATATATATATATATATATATATATATATATATATATGATTCGCGTGAGCAACTTTGTGCATTCGAACTCGCCGTGAAATACGCGATTTTGCTCCCAGTCGCAGCTCCGGCGAAAGTTCGATGACGGCACTCGAGAATTCTGGTCTCCAATATCGGCGAAGTTTCCCTGGAGAACGGCGGGGGGGGGGGGGGGGGGGGGGTGACTCGCTCTCTTCGCCGATCGAGATTTCGTGACGTTTTCGAGCAGCACGCGATTATAACGTACGTGCAGACACCGGTTTTATGTAGGCCCAGACGTGGGCGCGATCGAGTGTGTGTGTACCGATGAGGGCGGATGTGGCAGTTGAATCGATGCATCGGGAAACTTATCGCTCAAAGATGTTCTGCGGGTAGGTGTATGGGCGCGGTATGTACGTAGCTATCAGTGGTGTATGCATATATATATATATATATATATATATATATATATATATATATATATATATATATATATATATATATATATATAAACACACACAGATATATATATGTGTGTGTTTCTGCGCTGCGAGAGGACTTCTGCAAGGCCGCGATAAGACCACAATTTGCTGATGTATAGTCAGTGCGGTATACGCGCCGGGTGGAAACAGTGGAGTAACGAGACACCTAGGTAGTCGTTGCCACATGGCGCAGACAGTCTCGCAGGCAGAGAGAACGACTGAGAGAGAGAGAGAGAGTGAAAGGAGAAAGAGAGAGAGAGAGAGAGGCATTTTACAATTAATGATCTCACCTGACTCTCCTAGTTATAACGAAGTCTCATTAATACAACGTTAATTCATTATTTACCCTGGCGAGAATGATTGCGGAGTATATGTTTGGACTGCGCGCTCCTGTCACACGTTTTAATTGCCCGCAACTTTTCACAGCCTTCGTTACGTCGCAGGAAAAGTTCGAAATAAAAAAAGGGGTGAAAAAAATACGGTTGCTAACAACACATTGGGAAAGTACGTTAACAATTATTTCAAATAATATCGGAGGATGTTTTACGAAAAACTGGGTTTTTTTTCTTTTTTAAACATGAATTTTAAATATATATGAGGCATTCCACGTCACTTCAGCCAGTAAAAAAAAATCCACGAATAATTTTGAAAAATCGCGTCACTTTATTGAAAAATATTCACCGAGTGTCGAAATTTTTTAAAAATTTCTGACTTTTTTTCTCGTTGATTAACTTTTTAAAAATATTTTTCCATTCAAATGGCTGTATCTTTGGCAGGATTTGACGTATTTACATTCGTAAAAAATGAAAATGTGGGTCTTTTTCTAGCCTTCCAGAACAAAATTAATTTAGATTTTATTGAGCAAGTCGAACGGCCGTTTCAGGGCAAAATATGCAAAAATATTGTTTTTTCAATGAAAGGCACTCGTTTTTTAATTTTTTTTTTAATTTCCCCGAATTGTGGATACGAAAAACGGATTTTTGGTATTTTTTATATTATGGGATTCCTAAACACCGTGAAGTAACAGCTATTTTTATTATTTTGATTTTTTGATTAATATTCGATTGAAGAGTGTGGAGCACTCCAAGGTTCCAATACATATGACATGTATGTCATATGTATTTCAAAAACCTGGTAAACATACAGCGAGCATACACCTTCAATCGAATATTAATTAAAAAAAAATAAAAATAGCTGTTGCTTCACGGTGTTTAGGAATCCCATAATATAAAGAATACCAAAAATCCGTTTTTCGTATTCACAATTCGGGGAAATTCTTAAAAATAAAATAACGAGTGTCTTTCCTTGAGAAAAAAATATTTTTGCATATTTTGCCCTGAAACGGACGTTCGACTTGCTCAATAAAATCTAAATTAATTTTTTTCTGGAAGGCTAGAAAAAGACGCACATTTTCGTTTTTTACGGATGTAAATACGTCAAATCCTGCCAAAGATACAGCCACTTGAATGGAAAAATATTAAAAAATGGCAATCAACGAGAAAAAACGTCAGAAATTAAAAAAAAATTTCGACACGGTGAATATTTTTCAATAAAGTAACTCGATTTTTCTAAATTATTTGTCGATTTTTTTTTACTGGCTGAAGTGACGTGAAATGCCTTGTATATATACATATATTAGGGTGGCACAAATTGGAGCTCTATTTTTTTACCTTTTCTCACCATCAAATTATCTATTTTAAAGGAAACAAATTGTCGCGCAAGCTGCGAGCGGTCAAAAATGTTTAGAGGTCGCTCAAGGCTCCCAAACATTCAAATTTTCATTAAAAAATCGATTTTTTTTGTCGTTCACTTCTGATCCATGAATTTTTCTTTTTATAATTTTTAATTATAAAAAGTAAAGCTCGCGAAAGCTCTAGCCAGCCAATGAATATTTAGTGGTCGCTCAAGAGCTTCGAAATTTCCAATTGCCGCGAATTTTTTCTCTTCTCACTCATAAATTTAACACTTTGTAAAATTTTAAAAACCATTAATCCTTTTTTTCTTTGGAATCGGATTTTTTAAACTTACCTCACACTTCTAACCCGATAAAACAGGCGACCTATAATTTTGTTTACGGACCCGGGCTTTAGAGAATTATTTCATGACAAGAAAGATTATAATTCTTGAGTTAGTAGTGGGAGGTAAATTTGAAAAATCTGTATCGAAAGGAGAACGATTAATTGGTTCGAAAATTTTACAAAGCTTCAAATTTATGAGTGAGAAGAGTAAACAAAATTGTCGAGAATTGGAAATTTCGAAGCTCTTGAGCGACCACTAAATATTCATTGACCGGCTACAGCTTTCGCGTGCTTAATTTAAAAATTATAAAGCGTAAGATTCATGGGTAAGAAGTGAACAAAAAAGTTGATTTTTTCATGAAAATTTAAATTTTTGGGAGGCTAGAGCGACCTCTAAATATTTTTTGACCGCTCGCAGTCATACATATATATATATGTGTATATATGTATGATTCCCGGGTCCATCCTGCTGTATTGATTCCTCCGTATATGTACCTACTGATCTATGAGATCCGTGCCGCGATTACATCGAACCTCCCAGTGACAGCGTTATACCGCCAATCGAAATTAATGCATTACTACTACGGATGCCATCGATAACCACCCCCCTCATAGCCAACGCACACCGACAAACCCATGCAGCCGACTTTCCATAGGTGCTTGGTTAGCGCGGAATATGCGGGATTCTGTACAGCCATCTCGTTAATTTCGTACAGCGCAACGGAGTCTCCCGCGAGAATGGCACAATGGCTCTTGCGGGGCTAACAAGGATTATATGTACAGAGGAACGCCGCCGGGCTAAACTACGCGCCGGAATGATCGATACTGAAATTTCAAATTATTGGCCGGGCGGGTCGTCCGCTAATCGCCATCGCGGCTGAAATTGGTCATTGTATTCGGGGCCAATGATTTAGTAGATTGTACACTTTGGATTGGGTCGTTTTTTTGTTGGGATTCTTAGTGACTGCGGAAGCAGAAGAAATCAATTTGGGACGATATGTAGAACAATGCGTATGGGTTACACGACGGGACTTTGGTGTCTGTTGATAACGTGGGGGGATCAGCACCGGTCTCGTCAAAAGAGAGCGAGAGAGAGGGAGAGAGGCTTCAATTGATTGATAATATTTATTATGCCCTTTCATACAGATGAAATTAAAAAAAAATATTAACAGGAATTTAAAGAAATGAAAATTTGGTATAAAAAAAATAGAAACAGAAATTAAAAATGAATATTTGATATAGAACGAAAAATAAACAGAAACTAAAAATTAAAATTTGATATAAAACAAGAAAGGAACAGAAATGAGGAATAAAAATTTGATATAAAAAAAAATAAACAGCGATGAAAGAAATAATGATTCGATATCAAAATTAGAGGGAGAAACAGAGAGAGAGGGAAGGAGGATTTGACTGATTGATAATATTTATTATTCCCTTTCATCCAGATGGAATATGAAGAAAGTATTAACAGGAATTGAATGAAATGACAATTGGATATAAAACAAAAAAGAAAAAGAAAGGAAAAATGAACATTTTATATTAAAAAAAACACATAAACAGCAATTAAAGAAATGAAAGTTTGATATCAAACAAAAAAGGAACAGAAATAGGAAATAAAAACGGATATAAAATGAACAATAAACAGAGATGAAAGAATTAATGATTCGACATAAAAATCGGACGGATTTGATTGATTGGTAATATTTATTATGCCCTTTCATACGGATGAAATACTAAAAAGTATTAACAGGAATTTAAAGAAATGAAAATTGGATATAAAACAATTAAAAAACAAATTAAAAATGAATATTTGACACAAAACAAGAAAGAAACAGAAACTAGAATTGAAAATTTGATATAAAACAAAAAAAGGAACACAAAATGGAAAACTTGTAACGCAAAATGTAAGTTGGGACGAACAATAAACAGAGATGAAAGAAATAAAGATTCGATATGAAAATAAGAGGGAGAAACAGATAGAGGGGGAGAGAGACGGCAGAGAGAGAGAGAGAGAGAGAGAGAGAGAGAGAGAGAGTGAGAGAGAGCGAGACTGCGCAGCAAATGTCACGACGTTTAGGCACGGGAGCTGTGCACGTGTTAGCGGAAATTTCGTTGATTCGACTGCGTTTAACTACAACCCCGCAAACACGTACAGGAGTGCAGGAAACTCGGTTGTTCTGCGGCTCAATTCCATTAATATGGAAATTCCAGGTTGATTCGCAGCCTCGGTAGGATGGATCGAGTATACATTTGAGGGGAATGTTCGAACACTCGAGAGAAAGCTAACAAGAGAGAGAGAGAGAGAGAGAGAGAGAGAGAGAGAGAGAGTGCAGTTGAATTCGCGAATGTTGCAGGAACGTGCGCCCATATACAGCAGCCGCGATCCATTGTACAGGAAAATTCCTCGTATATCTTATAGAGGAATATCCATTCATCCAACAGTGGATTTCGAAGCTCTGGCTGGCGGTACCACTCAATGAATCCGTTTCTCCTTCATTATATAGTACATTTCCGCGGCGGCTAATTCAACGCAACGATGGCTGAACCCAATGGCAATCTCTTTACTATCTGATGAATTGCCATCAATTTGATCGAAGTACCCAATTACTGAAAGTTAAAGTTCAATGCGATTGCCAGAGCCAGCAGCCGTTCGCTTCAGTCCTGCGTCGCATCAGCACGAGGGCACAGGGAAACTGAGGAAAACCCGTGCCGATGCCAGTCGGCTGTCGCTGATTTCCATTGCCATCTTTTTGCCATTGCAAATGTTGACCCAAGCCACCCAATGGAGGCGCAACGCAGGATTGATGGGATCAGCGGAAGTTGGTTTGGGTTTGCGAAAACTGGTTGTGTATTGCTCAATCACGTTATCGCTGAGAGGGTCTCGATCGTCTTTTCGGGAAGGAGAAGAGCGGGTGGCGGTGACATGAGTGATCGCTCCTTTTCTCGGCTTCGTCCCTCTGCTTGCCGTTCCGTCTTGTTCCGTCGACATTGTCGACAATGAAGAAAAGTCTACGCTTTCCCCCGTCACTTTCGGAAAGCTTTGAAATTTGAGGATATTTCCGTCTTTCGCTCACGCTTCGCGCGGGATTACGAGCTGGCGAGGTGAGAAGAAAAAAACGGCTGCTGAGGAGAACAACAGGAAGTAGTCCAGTAAAAGAGACGAAAACCCAGCACTTTTTAGCGTAGAATATGAATTTTAGACTGAAGGTAAATGGTTGCATGCTGAAAGTAACCCCAATAAAATGTTGCTCCTTAACTCGCCCCAACCCTAAGAAAAAGGCGTTGAAAACTTAAGGCGGTCCTCTAGTTTCTCGGGTCGAAAAAATCGATTTTTTTTTTTCATAAATCACATCTACAACATGTGTAGAAAATGTGTGCCAAAGGATTTTTCGATATTCGAAGTGGTTCACAAGTTACGGCCTTGGAACGGAGCAGGTATACGGAGCAGGTATACTTTCAAACGCGTTTTTCTCGAAACACCATTTTTCGAAACGGTGACCACGATATTTCAGAAACTACTGCACCGATCTTGTTCAAATTTATACAGCATCTTTAATATGTTATAAGCCAGCGATTGAACTAGGATTATCATGATTGCTTCGATAGTTTTTTTTGTACCAGCGAAAAACTTAAGAAAAAATGAGTAAAAAATAGAATGTAATTTTCAAAAGTGTATAAAAAAGTCAATTTTTGTAATTTAGAATTCACTCTAGTTCAATCGCTAGTCTTAAATATGAAGATTAAAATGCCGTTTGGTTTTTTGATTTCAGATAAGCAGAACAGCCGCAATCTTGGTCACCGTCAAGCACCTCTTTTACTTGATGTCTTCCTGTCGGCCACTATAACGTTTATTCTATTATATATTTTGACTTAAAAAAATTTGTAAAGCTTATTTAAATGTTAATAAAGATTATGCAAAAACAATGAGATTGATTATTTCGATGCTTTGCCCGTAAAAAATTATTGAAAAAGCCGTAAAAAAACAGCCGAGAAACTAGAGGACCGCGTTAAAAATAGCCGTTTCTCGATAATTAATAGCCCGATCAAAAAATGTTTCAAGCAAAAGTTGTTTGGAATAATAAAATACGGATAAAGTTGTCTGACGCCCAATCCCCTATTTTTGAAAATAGCGGCACAAAACACCAGAGCACCACTGACCCAGACAAGGAATTTTCGAATCGTTTTTGTGCCGCTATTTTCAAAGATAGGGGGTTGGGCGTCGAATAACTTTATACGAATTGTATTATTCCAAACAACTTTTGTTTGAAACGTTTTTTGATCGGGCTATTAATTATCGAGATACGGCGATTTGTAAGTTTTCAACCCCTATTTCTTAGAGTTGGGGGGCAACATCTTATTGGGGTTATTTTCAATAGGCAACCATCTACCTTCAGTGAAAAATTCATATTCTCCGCTTGAAAGTGCTGGGTGTTCGTCTCTTTTACCGGACTAAAGACAGAGAGAAAGAGAAAACTGGAAGAAAGAGCCAAATGGGCACCGGGAGAAGAAAAAGGTAGCAAGGTAGGATTGCGAGTCGACACAGATTGGAGATTCGGTAGATAGCTCGACAGACTTGTCTCCTGCCTCGTAAATCACGTCACGAGCTTACCAAAGCCAATAATTACCGAGCGCGTCAAAATTGATTATCGGCCGGTTCGTTAACGGAATGAGCTTCCCAGTCACACACGTGAACAGCTTCCGCTGCGGTTGACGTGCCACACCGACACCGTATAGTGTCACTATTCAACCTCCACCGCGGCAATCAACGTCTAATGGATTTCGGCTTACTTAGGCTCGGCAGAGAGACAGCTTGATCGTTCCCGAGAGGCCGAGAGGCGGTCGGTGGGAGTTTTTGGGCTGACTACACCATCGACTAGCTCCTAATGACTTGCCACCGCAGTTACGCCACATAGATGTTTCCAATTGTGTCCCGGCAATGTGGACGAACAAACGGGGTGCAGCGATCTCCGGCCAACCTAATGATCACTCTCCGATACTGCAGCCGGACAAATGTTTCGACGGAATCAAATGAAATCTCGAATCAATGAATTATCAATCAAATCAGACCTCATGAACTCTCGTTGGATATTCAATCGAGTCATGTGTTTACCGCGATCAAATGTTCCAATTGATTACAAGTGACTCTAATGAGGAACATCTGTTTGGTGTCTGCATTTGATGTTGGTAATTTTATTTTGGATTTATGAAATATTCTACGCATTTAGTAGACGGACATTGATGCCTTGTACCAACACTTAAATAATACGCCAAATACGCGTGTAGCAGGTCGTATCTTATAATATGGTACAAATCACTATAAACTCCGTCGCAAACCACAGGCAACATTTTTAAGGGGTTACACCCACTTGCGATTTTGAAAAAATCGATTTTTTTTATTGCATTTTTTTGAAGTATAAGTATCCGGGCCCATACAGAAGTATGGGCCCGGAATAGATAACTCTATGTAAGTTTACAAAAAAAAATATTTTCTTCGTGTAAACTGAAATTGAAAATTTAAACGCGTTTTTCTCAAAATGGCATTTTTGAAGTCGGTGACCAAGATTACTCGAACACTAATGAACCGATCTTCTTGAAATTTTGCAGGCTTATTTAATACATAAAAATGTAGTCTTTAATCGTTCGATTTTTTTTTCGAAAAAATGGCCGTTTTATAGCCAAAAAACGGCCGTTTTTTTTCGTTAAAATCGAACCATTAACTTTGACTGTCCGCCATTTTGTGGAAAATGAATATTTTTCAAAATCCTTCGATTAAAGACTAGTTTATACTTATATTTGACTAAATCCATCCGCATTTTTTTTTTCAGATGATCCACTTCGCCGCAATGTTGGTCACCGCAAACCGTGTATATAAAAACATTATTTCATTGACGGCCATTTGCCACTAAACAATGTAATATTTTTCAATAAAAAAATTACTGAAAGTTCTTCAAGATGTGTTCTTTAAGATGGTATATTGATCGATTAAAAAAGTTTTGCAGTTTTCTTTAAAAAAATTCATGAAAAAGGCCTTTTTTTTGCGCTACAAGTGGGGGTAACGCCTTAATCAACGTCTATATATTTCAGTTCACTATTAGAATCTTGGGGACGTACATTTTTTATAGTATCAGGGAATATCCATTTGATGAAAATCTATTGTATAGCATTGGAGAATAAATGTATGTTTGTAAGTGGATGCGTGGTGCGAATAAATGTATGTTTGTAAGTGGATGCGTTTAACGTCACACTATACGAGTGTGACACTTTAAAAAAATATGTTTTTTCTTGCCTTTTTTGACAGTTTACACTTTCAAGAATATCCTGTAAAATTTTCAAGGCTGTATCTCTAATCATTTAATCTTGAAAAAATCGATAGTTAAATCTTGAAACGCGTTTTTCTCGAAATGAGATTTTTCAAATTTGCTGACATTGTAACTCAAAGAGCAATTATCCGATTGACTTGAAATTTGAACTGAGTACGCTTGAATATATTTACTCTACAATGACGTAGGACATTTTTGATTGGATGAAAATTGACGATTTGGCATTGAAAAAAACGACCATTTTATCGGCACGAAAACAGACTTTTTTTCATAACTACGCCATTTTGTTAGATTTTGATATTTTTCGAAAATCCGACGTCATTGTACAGGAAATACCTTCCAGTTTAACGACATTCTTTCCTTTTTCGGTTTCAGCTACTCACTCGGCCGGAATCATGTCAGCAGTGGAGGAACTTTTTTTGGCGGCTCCGAATGCGGCGCATAAGTCGCTTGGATCTCAATATTTTTCTATGAAAAAATTATGTAATATAGGTCAAATATAGCCAAATATATTCTTAATTTTCCGAAACATTTAATTGAGTACTTTTCTCCCAAAAAATTCCCGGAAATCATCGAAATTTTCAGCGTTCACGCTGGTATAGCCCCTCAATATATGTGCATGATTCGAGCAATTGTTAAATATCAATAAGCAGTACTATGCTTTGACAGTAAACTATAAAATATTAATCCCCTCAGGGCAATGTAAAATATAGTTAAAATATTATTGAAAACACCATACATTTCTCTCAGTGTATATTCGGAAAATCGAAAAGTGGAAATCACTCGAACGCACCGATGTTGAAGTTCGCATCGCTGGCAATAAAAAATGCTTTTTTTATTTTTGCTTTTCCTCATTTTTATTATCCAAAATATTTTCTTACATATTCAGGCTGACGATCTCTAATCAGAATCCCGAAAAACATTTGAGAGATTTTGGAAGACTAGACGCGCCAACAAAAAATTGGTCGACGAAATTTTCGTTGCGTTCCAACGATGCAAGCTTTATAATAATCGTACGCATGGGTACAGGCGTGTGCTAAAACCGTTCGATCGTGTGCGGAGTCTCATGTACAAAATATACATCCGTAAGGAAAGGAGAGCGTTCGCCACGCTCTTGCGCATTCCGTGAAAAGCCGCGAGAGCGATCTACCGAAATAAACCCCAAGAGGTTGTTGCACCGTCCGTAATATGTGTCTGAACATATACATTCGGATCTAAACTCAAGTTTTCGCAGCGAGAAACTTTGGCGAGCTCAAAATTCCAGTCGGCCAATATTTCGATGCCACATTTCGATACACAAACCGCCGAATATGTTTTTTTGCGCCTTTTCGTACCGATCAATCATCGATTGTAATGACTACGGCAGCAGCAGGTGGCACGGTCGCGTGGGCAGACGAATTATCGGAAAGTTCAATAGCGACGGACCCTAATGGACAAAATTCGAAGTAAAAAAGCGCAACCACGAAAGGGCGGGGGGGGGGGGATGTCGATGAGACTCGAGGAGAGGATTATTCCAGCGGGTATGTTTGGGCGAACGCGCAACGTTGTCTAAATTTAGCCAAAGGCTGAGACGCGTCAATGCGGGTGGAAAAAAGAGACGTAGACTTTCTTTTAATTTTTCTTCTCTTTAAGGGGTTATATACAGTTAAAATTTTCGAAAAGTTCGATTTTTTTTCGTAATGTACATATATTTAAGTACACACACAGAAAATGTCTTGTCAATCCGGCGAATATTCTCGAAGTTACACGCACGTTTGTAATGACGTGTCAGACCGTTCGATAGTGCTTTTGAAACTTTAGGGGAGGCTTTGTCCTTGAAATTTTCAAAAAATCAATTTGAGCTCAACATGAGCAGCTAGAAGAAGAGGAGGGATGCCTCTATGGACCAGGCATTGCCGATTAGCGGTAATTATAAACACATTTGTGTAAACACATTACAAAACGTTAAACGCGTTTTTCTCGAAAACACGTTTTTAAAAATGGCTGACATTCTCTTGACCGCTGTAATTAACATATCGACCTGAAATTTGGAGAGAATACTCAGAAAATATGTCTTCACGGAATGACGGATCGTTTTTTCGATAGATACATTTTTGCATTTATTATTTATCTTTTTATGCGAAAAAAAACGCGAAAATTCGATTTTTTTTTAAATTGCCGCCATTTTCCGAAATTTGTACTAAACGAAAAACCCATCCGTCATTCCATGACCAAAGGGTCACAGATTGATAATATGCTTTGAATTTGTGTTTCAGATCAACAAAGAGGGGGCAGTGATGTCAGCCGTTTACCTCCCGCGATTTGAGGACCTGTTTTCGCGGAGCTGCAACGGCCGCCATTTTGGTTAAAAAAAAATGTTTAACTTTCTGTATATCATGAATAAAAGCAAGAAAAAAACCGCACTCAAAAAGCTTTACTCGTTTCCTTTAAAAAAAATAAAATGTAAACACCTGAAATATGGCACTCCAAAGACAAAGTCTCCGTTAAACGCGTTTTTCTCAAAACTGTGTTTTTAAAATCGGTGAGCAAGATTTCTCGGAAACGGCTCAACCGGTCAGTCTCAAATTTTAACACAATCTTTTCAAGTATATTTTTTAGTAATTAATCGAAGGTTTTTTCTCACTGATAAATATTTTCCATTTTATAAAAATTTTAAGGCCTACATTTTTGTCAAAAATAATTATTTTGTTTATTTGTTCGATCAATTACAAGATAATCCATTATATTAACGAAATATTTTTGGTTTTGTCATTTTAGATGATCCAGTCCAGAGATATCGGGCTCACCGCAAGACGCCTTTTTTGGAGGTGCTCCCGGAGATAAGCTATAGCAGTTTTCAAAATAATTATTTTTACGAATAAAATATGTTAAAATACCGTTAAAAGTTACTATTATATGTGTACACATTTTTACGTTAATAGATTTAAAGGTCTTCTCAAGAAAAATTCTTGAAAAATCGATCTTTTTGGGCCTCCTGACTGTAATAACCCCTTAAGGCGGCAGTTTAAATTAGAAGGTCCGAAAAATCGTTTTTTTATTGCTTAAATCGATAGATAAACTATCCAAGAATATATTTACAAGTTACAGAGGTCAATTGTAAATATTTTCGAAGATACAAGGCCAAAAGCAGAGAAGCGATTGATATTTGATATTGATAATTCCTCCTATTGATAACTTCGAAGCGCATTTTCTCCAGTTTTCATTTCCACGATTTTTCCAAATTAGCGGGCGTGATAGCAAAAAAAATAAACGACCTATTGAAACAAACCATAATTTATTTTCTTCAGTGTGAAAATCTCTTCTAAGTGAATAAAAAAGTCAGTGAAAAAGTATTTTTAAATAACTTTTATGGCACGTTAAAGTGTTTTTTTAAACACATTTTTTTTCGTACCTGAGAAAAATTATAATTTTACGATTTTTTCAGCTTTTTCTTAATTCACCCAAAAGAAAAATATATGACAATTGAAAATTTTATTGGTTTATTTGGTTCATTCAAGAACTACGCGCTGCATCTTTCCCGCCGATTGGGGACTGCAGTGGCAAGGCGCACATGGAATATGCTGATAAATCTGCAGTCGTTTATTGTTTCATGTTGAACTTTTTTTAAAAATACATTTCAAATATATATGAAACGATACCTCAATGTTTACAGAACTCACTTGTTTTTTCCCCTTCTAAAAAATTCCGGAAAAAACGATTTTTGGACCTTCTAATTCAGACTCGCGCTTTAAGAGGTTATGCCTGGTTGTAAAAGTCGAGTCACTTTTGTCATTACTAATAGAATTCGACGGTATATCATCCGATACATAATCTGATCGGATCAAAATTGACAGATTTATATAGTGCTGCAGTTTGCATCGTTGGAGTGCAACGAAAATTCTTCTCGATTTTCTTCATTTCTTTATTTTTATTATTGAAAATATTTTTTTGTCGGTTTCGATTATAGATTTTTAAAGGATCCTCGAAAAAGTTTCATTAATTTTCGTAGTCTGAATGGGACAAAAAAATCAGCGTTTGGAAGAAAATACATTTTCGTTGCAGTCCGACGATGCAAACTTCAATATCATATATTTATGGGCTGTTATGTTGACATCTGTCGGAACGCTCGGAGCGGCGTTCGAATCTTTAAACGCTTTTTTCTCGAAAGTACGTTTGCAAATTCGGTGAGCAAAATATCTCAAAAACTACCGCATCGATCATTCTGAAATTCTTAGGGCTTTTTATAGATGTTAAAATATAGTATTGTGATCGAAGGTTTTTTTATCCCTAGATGTAAAAATACAGTATTGTGATCGAAGGATTTTTTCCCCGATGTATACATTCGATTTGATGAACAAAAAATGCCCATTTTTTTCGCAAATATCAAGTCTCACTTTGAACCGCGCCATTTTTTTTTATTTCCACATTTCGGAAATTTTTCGATTAATCGTAGGATAAATTAACGTACTAACGAAATCTGTTTATTATTTTTATATTAGATGACCTGATTATGAAATCGATTATAATTAAATATTTTTACACAAAAAAATTGCATAGTGTTCTTTACATAATACTTTTTTAAATACCTAATATTTGTAAAAGCTCATAATCACGTTTTTCGATCAAAAAATATCAAAAACGATCTGTTTTCGAGTCACAACTAGGCATAATCGGAACATAAGAAGATCGGAGCCTCCTAATTAGAAACTCACTCAGTATCGTTAATTTTCCAAAAAAACATTTTCAATAATAATTCTCATCATCTCCCTTTCGTACAAATTATAAATACTTTTTTTTCAAGTCCTACAGACGTATGAGCACTAAGAAAAAGAAATATTCCCTGAGAAGTTCTCATACTCAAGCTTTCCCTAAACACCCATACACATACGTGTCCATACAATGGAAGCCTCTGTGAAGAAGGAAGGGAAAGAAACGTGAATGATTGGTTTTTTCGTGCCCCTTTGAATGGCACACTTTATCAGACGAAAGCTGGTCACTTCGAGCCACGAAGGAAGTTCACGCTCGGCGCATGAGAACTACGGACAAGAAAGCAGAAAAAAAGAAGAAATGTCCAAGAAACGAGAAGGGACGAAGGCGAAATTGGATTCCGGTTCTCTCGACTCTTTCCGACCACGTAGCAAACGTGTACCGTATTGGTTCGATTTACGCACGTTCGATTGTCGTTTGTACAAACCAACACGCATTCTTCTACTTTATACATATCCACACACACGCTATTTATATATATATATATATATATATATATATATATATATATATATATATGTAGGGAAATACCTCGGCAGACTCCGGCAGAAGGGGGAAGATCCCTTCATAATGTAAAGGAGAGCTTATGGCCGAAAATGAACTCCACGATAAAGCTGAGGGACTACTTTGTGGCCCCGGAATCGCAGATTAAGGGGGGGGTGATAGCTTTAGGCGAGAAAAAAATTTGCTTGTTTTCCTGATTTTTTTTTAAAGGAAAGATATTTTCCCCATTTTTTAAACTTAGGGCATGTTTTATTACTACTTATGGGTGTTACATGGTGTTTTATGTTTATTAATCTTTAAAAATGGCGGAGGTATGCACGGTCTTCTCAACAGCATTTTCAAAACTGGCGTGACGTATAGCTAAAAAACTAATCGACCGATTCTGATGAAATTTGGTGTAAATCTTTCTAACCTTATTGTCTAAAACATGACCCTAAATGTTTTTGAAAATAAAAATAAAAAGTATTTATTATATTGCAAAATGTAGCAATTTTTTTTCGGAAAATTCAATCTTTTTTTCAAAGCGTACCGTTTAAGGATGTATGGCAACTAAGTTATTTACTACTGTTCGAATTGAAACTCACTGATATTGTAAAGGAAAATATCGAGAACTTTTTGAGATTAAAAAAACAAAATTTGCCCACGTGAA
>CALYCA010000302.1:17500-24029 GCA_944452715.1 Ophion slaviceki | reverse complement strand
GCGCAGATAAACCCTTCGGTCTCGGACATCAGTCTAGCTGACCGCAAGAAGCAAAAGGTCAGCTGGGTGGACAGCCCCTGTTCCTCGATGTGGTGAAAAAACAAACCGTGCATGGGTCTGTCCACGTGCTGCCGAGTCTGGACAGTCTGCTCGGCAGCCCTGATTACCCGCCGACTTCGGGACTTGGGCAACCGAGCGACGGAGTCTGTTGGCAAGACGCCACGCCCGCGCCGGCGGAACTCCAAGCCGAGGGTTCCTGCCGCACAATGTGGCGCCTTATCAAGATATACCCCCACCCTATGAAGTTCATGCTGGTGCACAATCTCCAGGAGCGGGTCCGAGCTCCTTATTACATCGCTTGCTATTCCGAGGACCATGCGGTCATGAAGACACTTCAATCCTACGATCCCGCACCCGCCGCTTATTATTATTATTATTATTATTATTTTTATTTTTATTTGTATAAGCATTTATATCATGTTTATTCTTACATTTAATTTGGGTTCCAAACCAAGGCAGAAAATAAATAAATCTCGGTCTCTCTGTTTGGCATTCTTTTTAGATTAACGGTTTTCATGTATGTTCGATTAACTCTCATTCTTTTGTTATATACACTACCGCTCAAAAGTGTGGATACACCTGCCGATATTTCTTGCTGCGCTAAAAGTTAGATAGCTCCGTCAAAAGAATAGATAACCAAATTTAACGAACGGCGTTTTAAAGGGAACTAATTCAGCTTTGTTTTGTTTTTTTGAAATATTTTTCATGATTTTTTTTCGACCCGGTACGCACTTTTGAACGTGTCTGTTTTTCTGTTTTTTTTGACCATCGAGAATAGGGCACATAACTTATGGAATTTTTTGTCATTTTTATCCATAATACTTTTCAAAGGGGTAGCAGAAGGTCCATTTTCGTTTTTTTTTAAGTTTCGTACGATTTTTTTCGCAAAGTTATTTCATTTTTGTTAAAAAAGACAAATTTTGGCAAATGCAACGTAACTCGCGAAGTATAGAGTTCAAGAAGAAATGTCAGATGTAAAAAGTTGCATAAGTTTATACTGGATCGCCTTGAATTTTTAAAGAATTTTACTGTGAGATTTTTCTTTGGACTATTTTCGCTCGAACCTCTGATGAGGAGGATCGCTTAAGTCGAAAAGTATGGTATTTAGGACAAAATATCAGGAAGCAAAACTCTTTTAATTTTCGATTTCATGTTTGCTTGCATTTTTTCAGATTTTTTTCAAAATTTTTTTATGTTTTTTTTCAGGTCTAGGTGCTTTTGAAACATTGTAAAAAAAATTTGAATGAATTATGAAAAAATTTCAACGCATTTAAAACGAAGCACTGCAACATTTTTCCCTCTTGATATTTTGTCTCTAACTCAATAATTTTTGAGATACGCCGTTTCATTTTTTGGACGATTCTACGAGTTTGAGCCAAAAAAATTACGCGAAAAATTCTGAAAAAATGCAAGCAAATATAAAATCGAAAATTAAAAGAGTTTCGCTTCGTGATATTTTGTTCTAAATGCCATACTTTTCGACTGAAGGTAGTACGAGCGCGCAATCTTGTTTTCTATAGATTTTGTTCAAATTTTAATCAGACATTGTTCATATCATCATGCATGTTTAAGTAAGATTTCAGAACAGTCGACATTGGGAGATAATGGGTTTCAAAATGGCAACTTTGAACACTGCAGGGTCTACATTGAAATTTAGACAGAATCATTTTCTGTAAAAAATATTTGTCCCCTATAATAAGAAGACATATGGCAACACCGCAGACGAGTATTGTTCAATGTTTCGAGAAAAAAATAATTATCGTGTTCCTAAAGTTAAAAATGTTGTCATAAAAAAATATTTGCATTATAAATATTAATATTTTATATTGTTTATGTTATATTCATTAAGAAATAAAAGTGTTGGTTCATTTGTAACTAATTAAAAACTTTGTTCGATTAAAAATTACTTCCAAATGAAAATTTGTGTTGCAGTATTATTTTTAATATGCCGCGCAAACTCACGTCATTTATATTTTTTACGAAAAATTATTCTGTCTAAATTTCAATGCAGACCCTGCAGTGTTAAAAGTTGCAATTTTAAAACCCAATATCTCCCAATCTAAGTAGTCGACTGATCCGAAATTTCACTCGAACATGCATAATGATATGAACAATGTGTGGTTAAAATTTGAACAACATCTATAGAAATCAAAATTGCGCGCTCGTACTACCTTAAGCCATCCCAATCATCAGAGTTTCGAGCAAAAATAGTCCAAACAAAAATCTCACAGGAAAATTCTTTAAAAATTCCAGGCGATCCGGTATAAACTTATTCAACTTTTTACATCTATGACATTTCCTCTTAAACCCTATAGTTCTTGAGTTACGTTGTATTTGCCAAAATTTGTCTTTTTTAACAAAAAATGAAATAACTTTGCGAAAAAAATCGTACGAAACTTTAAAAAACGAAAATGGACCTTCTGCCACCCCTTTCAAGATTAGCATGGATAAAAATGACAAAAAAATGTCCATAAGTTATGCGCCCAATTCTCGATCGTCGAAAAAAGCCGAAAAACAGACACGTTCAAAAGTGCGTACCAGGTCGAAAAAAAATCATAAAAATATTTTGAAAAAGCACAACAAAGCTGAATTGGTTCCCTTTAAAACGCCGTCCGTTAAATTTGGTTATCTATTTTTTTGACGGAGCTATCTAACTTTTCGTGCGGTAAGAAATGTCGACTGGTGTATCTAAACTTTTGAGCGGTAGTTTGTATATATACTACTAGCTTTTGCCCGCGGCTTCGCCCGCGTGGATGTCGGAAAATATCCCACGGGAACATACTACCGTGATTAAAAGTACCCCATTTGTTAATCTAGGTAAACAATGTCTTCTCACATTGCTTATTATAGTATCCGAGGTGCGGCGCGCGGATTGATATATGATTGCTGGAGGTTAACAAATCCGAAATCTTACAATAGTAACGGAAAACATAACGAAACGGAAAATTACCTACTTGAATGCCAAATTTGAAGGCAACTGTAAAACGGAAATTTAAATCCTACCAAAAAAAAAGTTAAAGTTAAGGTAAATAGTTCCCTTAATAATTCAAATTAAGCTTTTACTTACATTGTTATTCTCAGGGGGTTAGGACCTCAAAGGATTTGTTAACCTTTGTTAGGGGCTGTTATTGTTAAGGGGCTGGAAGAAAACAAAGGAATGCGCTGAAAAGCACAGTTTTTAAAAGACAGTTTTGTACTAAAAAGTACAGTTCAGTTGTATTGTAAACGATCGCTGCGCTTGCGCTAAACGTGTTATCTGGACAAATGTTGCATTTATAATGAGTTGGCCCGCCTTCTCGCACTGCTTATATAGTATCCGAGGAGCGGCGCGCGGATTGATATATGATTGATGGAGGATAAAATCTCTAAAACCTAATAATATAACCTAATAACGGGACGGAAAATTACCTACTTAAATGCCAAATATGAAGGCAACTTTAAAGTGAAAATATTAAATCCTCTTTATTCTCTATCCTGTGAGAATTAGAAAAAAATAGTTACGTAAATAATCCCCGTTAACCAACTCCCCCTAAACCCCTTAATGACAAACTTTATTACATAGGCAAGTATTTGTGTCAAGTTTCAAATAAGATCAAAGAAGATGTTTCAAAGAAGATAAGCCCCGCGATAAAATCCTCCCCTGTAAAAATGACTATCCCTTTTTAACCCGTTAGGGGTCGATTTTCGAAAAACCCTGATACACGTTATTCTTTATTTTTGTTCTCAAACATAAATACTGAGTTTCGAGTTAATCGAACCGCGCGTTAAAATTCTTCCATACAAACTTTGATACCCCCAAATCCCCTCTTAGGGGGTAGTTTAGGAAAAATAAAAGTGACAAAGTTTATAATTTACTTTATAATTTATTTGTGTCAAGTGTGTTTGGGTTTGTTTGGGTTTGTTTGGGTAGACACAAATAAATTGTGTAATAATAAACTTGACACAAATAAATTATAAAGTAAATTATAAACTTTGTCACTTTTATTTTTCCTAAACTACCCCCTAAGAGGGGATTTGGGGGTATCAAAGTTTGTATGGAAGAATTTTAACGCGCGGTTCGATTAACTCGAAACTCAGTATTTATGCTTGAGAACAAAAATAAACAATAACGTGTATCAGGGTTTTTCGAAAATCGACCCCTAACGGGTTAAACCCAAACAAACCCAAACAAACCCAAACAAACTTTCACCCCCAATTTAACTCCCTTAGGGGTTGAATTTCGAAAAATCCTTCCTTATTCCTTGTCTACATTATAAAGGGAACCTTTGTGCAAAATTTCAGCTTTCTAGGTCCAAGGGTTTGGGCTGGGCGTTGATGAGTCAGTCAGTCAGTCAGTCAGTCAGTCAGGACTTCTCTTTTTATTTATATAGATTGGGTGTGCAACTTAATTCGGTCAGTTTTTTTGCGTAAAATATGCACTTATTTGAATGATGAATTAATGCATTAATCAAAATATTGTCCATCGCTAGCCACTACTTTTCCCCATCTTTCTGGTAATTCATGAATTCCGTCGCGGAAGAAGCATTCATCTTTTGAAGCCAAAAATGAATCGAGCCAATTTTTTATACCCTGTTGTGACGTGAAGCGTATTCCAGTCAAAGCGTTCTGCATCGATCGAAACAAATGGTAGTCGGAAGGGGCAAGGTCTGGGCTATAAAGCGGGTGAGCCAGAATTTCCCACCCGCTATTTTCCAAATAGTTTTTAACCACAATAGCAACGTGAGGCCGAGCGTTGTCATGTTGAAAGATTATGGACTCGTGTCTGGTCGCATATTCTGGATGTTTTTCGGCTATATCTCGCTTTAAACGGATCAATTGTTGCATATAGCTGTACACCACAAACTTCCACAAGCATTCGGTGGCTTCAGCTGCACTTTTCTTCCAATTGAAACAGAAAATCAACACTTCCCACAAATGGTGCTTATTTGGGACGAAATTCGACATTTTCATCGCAGTAAAAATTAGATTTGATGCGCAAAACTCAAAGGTCTGTAAACGATATTTGGTTACGAGATGTTGATACTTCACGATACAGCAAAAATCAGCTGTTGCCATCAACCATTTATAGCGCCTAGAGCCATCTATTGAAAACGGACCGAACTAAATAGTACACCTAATATATATGGATGATTCTCTACTAAATGGAAAAACGCTGTCCCAGGTAAATTTTATACATTTAAAATTATTATTACTGAGTTGTATCTGTCTAAAACGATAATTCGTTATTTATTCTTGGTACGCCGTAACGCACATAATGACGCAATATCTTAATATTCATTTAAGTTCGGTTCAAACACCCTGAAATACAGTCCCCTGTCGTGTCCCATTCCCAGAATGACGAGGTTCACGACTAATATTTACTTTTAATATTAATATTGCCAAATTCTAAAATTCATAGGTTTAACTAGAATAGAGGATCTCTATTCTCTAGGACTCTAGGACGTCTTTATAAAATACGACCATAATTTTAAATAATTTTTCAATATGAAAAACGATCATTCAAATGGTGTCCTAAAAATTTCAAAACAGTCCCCGGGTTTAACTTTAAAATTGCGCCCAATTCGTATTTCGTTTAATAGACATCATTTATTGCGATAAACGAACCGTAAACGATGTAAAGTTCGTCCAAATGCCGAACTTAGGTAGCCAACGCCATATTGTTGCGTGTGAGCGCTGCGTTTGTGGTTGAACGACGTGACAGAGTCGCTTGATTGAACAGTCCCCTGGTGAGTAGTTTTTCTATTATTTTATATGATTAAATTGAAATCATTTCATACGTAATTTATTCATTCAATAAGGTAGCACGTATGACTCTCAATTCTAGAAAGATTTCAAATGATTTAGCTCTAGATGGCTTTTTTTGCAAAAATAACAGTCCCCTGTCATTTTATGATACAGGAGACTGCTTTATGCTCCAGGGGACTGTTTTATTTTCGAGCATGGTCAGATATTAGCTATCTTCTAACTCCCGGGATTGACAGTATGCTGTTTCTTGTAGGTAATGATGAGTTTTGAGATGACGAATGCCAGCATTAAAATTTCGGAACAGTGGAGTACGAAGGAAAGGCACAACTTAACGTTGATGATATTTACACGAACTCTTTAAGCTATCTGTCTTAAATTTTGACACAACATTCTTCGTCCATTCTTTATCTTGTACACGAAGTTTTCAAGCCATCCGTCTCAAATTTTGACACAACATTCTTCATGCATTCTTTATCTTGCTATGGAAGCTTTTTTATGTTCATAGACTATTTAATCTTCATATTTTTTTGACGAAAAACTGTCGAAAAAATAAGCTCAATTCGATACTTTTTTTTTCAAACCGCCACCATTTTGTCAATGTTGATTTTAAAAAAACTTCAATGCAAAATGGCGACTTTCATACTGATTAATAATTTTTTTACAATTTTCGTTTTAGATAATATTTACGGTCACAACCATGTACACCGCGACGAGGCTATTTTTT
>CALYCA010000302.1:0-15000 GCA_944452715.1 Ophion slaviceki | reverse complement strand
TAAAGTATAAAGTGGTGGACAAATGAAACATCTTTTGTTTGCTCGAAATCATCAATTAAACCAATTGTTTCAATAGAATGGTATTTATTTGTTCTTAGACGTTGAACTATTGTGACATTCTGTATGGGTTTGTTTGGGTTTCGCCCGCGCGCCTTGTCACCAACCGCATCTATTAAACACTTTGCCGGCTGTACATTTGGTATTATATAGAATGCGTAGGTGAAGTATGGAAAACTTTATTTTTTATACATTGCCTGAACGTTTAGGCATTCTATAGTATGTCTAGGTATAGACATACTATATAAGAACAAATCTAAATATCTCGGATTACTACCAAATATTTGGTAGTGATCCGAGATATTTAGATTTGTATTTCATTTTAATATGTGACCTTGAATTACCTCGAACGACTTTGACCCGTTAATGTTTTTTATGCGGCTTGAAGTTCTCCACAAGGTGGTTGAAATAAAATGTACCATTCCGTTTAAAAAAGTGGACGTGACCGTCGCTGTGCATTAGCGCCTCCGCCGAAATAAACAAAATTGGTCGCATTTTATGGTCCCCTTCACACCGTACAACTTTTGTCTGGAACATTTGTTTGTGGCGTCGATAATCACCGAATTATTTCGGGTGGCAGAGATAAGAGGGACACCCTGTATATAAACATTATATGATGAGATATTGACAGCTTTGTGAGTTCTCATACCTACCCATAGTCTTCGCTTAAATTCGCTGCATTAATGAAATCCCAATTCAATCAATCGACGTGGCAGTAAATTTTGAAATACACACGGAATAGATATGTATTTTTTAAATATTCCACGACAGTTCCTACGCAATTCTACTTTCAGCGAGGATAAATGTTGAATTCGTGCGATGCACGTGTGAAAAGGTATTTTAGAGGGCTATTCTTGCGTGGATTCCGTCTTGCCTTGGTCCCTCCGCTCGAGACGGGAATGCGAGTTTTTCGAGCAGAATCTTGGCTACTGAGGTGGCTATGAACCATGCCGACACATCAAACGCTTCTAATGCCGAACATCGCCGTTTTGCCGCCTCCCTCCATCAGAGTCGGTAATAATAATTTGTGGCAGCAACTCGGATATTTTTTTCAGTAACACTCATTAAGTTTTAATACATAACTATTTGCAGAAAATGTACACGGAAAAAAAGAAACAGCGAAAATCACAGTATAAACCGCATGAAAAACAGGGTGCCATATTTCATTTTACAGTAAAACAAAGTAATGTAAATCCTGTCCTACAAAAATGACGAATTTTCCTGTACACACTGAGATTTTTACAGTTACACTGGATTATTTACAGTTCGGTATTGTGAATACATCAGTGTCTTCAGTAAAAATATTCAACTGTAAAATTTACATGAGATCACTGATTTTTATACTGTACGCAAACTGCAAGGGTTACAGTGTACACTGTATTGAGTACAGAGTGATTCATTAAATTGTACAGTGTGGCACGGTAGTTTTACTCTTCTTTCGACAGTTCGTCACGTAATCTGTGCACTCTGAGATTTTTACAGTTACACAGATTTATTTACAGTTTGGTATTGTGAATAAATCAGTGATTTCAGTAAAAATATTTAACTGCAAAATTTACATGAGATCACTGCTTTTTATGCTGTACGCACATGAGGCACGAGGCCAGGACACAAAGGATTGCCAGTTAGTAGTGCGTGGTTGATGGGACGCGGACATCGAAATTTGTGCGACAGAATTCAAGAAATTATAAAGAAAGAGAGAATTTAAAAAAAGATACGTTCTTGTGTAATTAGGACTTGTCTCGCGCGTGGGGTGAGGCACGTGGCCAGGACACAAAGGATTGCCAGTTAGTAGTGCGTGGTCGATAGGATGCGAATGTTGAAATTTGTGCGACATAATTCAAGAAATTATAAAAAAGAGAGAATTATTTACAAAAAGGTACGTTCCTGTGTATGTGACTGATTTTTTAATATTTTCTACACAGTTTTCTCAAACTTCTTTTATGGATAAACGTTTTTTTGTGTGTCTCACTCAGTTCAGTATATTCTTGATATATATATATATGTGTGTGTGTGTGTGTGTGTGTGTGTGTGTGTGTGTGTGTGTGTGTGTGTGTGTGTGTGTGTGTGTGTGTGTGTGTGTGTGTGTGTGTGTGTGTGTGTGTGTGTGTGTGTGTGTGTGTGTGTGTGTGTGTGTGTGCGCGCGCGCGCGCGTGCGTGCGTGCGTGCGTGCGTGTGTGTGTGTGTGTGTGCGCGCGCGCGCGCGTACGTGTGTGTGTGTATATATTACATTGCTTACAATATACATTGTAAGCGAAGGTTCCGCCGAACTTTTTTAATTTTATGTTTATAATCAAATTTACAGTGTGACGTTGTAAACGGTATTCACTGGTTAGGACCTGTCTCGAGCGTGGCGCGACCAGGACACAAAGAACTGGCAGTTCTTTCAGCGCTTCAATTGTTCTTTCAGCGCTATCTAATGTTATTTTTACCCCTAATTTTCTATAATATACGATTTGTGGCCTTATTAAATTACGGGGTTCATCAAGTTTGAATTACAGTATTAAAACAAGAACGTTTCCCGTGTTCACACTGTAAAAAGCAACGGTTCAAAACTGAAACTATATCTGTTGCTAACCAGTTTCTAGAACAGAGGACTTCACTGTTAAAACACCTACATAAACTCTGTCGATATAACTGGCGCATTCATTGTACATAATACAGATTAACCAACTGTCAAATTACAAGTTTTGTTAAATTTATATTACAGTGTTGAACTGTCAAAATTTACTTTTGACTACACTGTATTTTGGACTGTGTGTTCCAGTAAAAGATACAGTAGAGCGGTTCGAGTCCAAAGAGGACAGTATAGGAACTGTAATAATTTACTTTGAGCACACTGTATTTTGAGCACTGTGTTTCAGGTAATATCGCTGTGCAATCGCTCGAGTCCAATGCGAACTGTGTAGCCACTGTATTTTGTACTATTTCTTTTTTTCCGTGTACAGCATAGATATTTTAATTGTTGCGCAAATTTCAGGAAATATGGACTTTTGAAACGAAAACATCGCCGAAAATTAACTCTTACTCATTCTTGAGTATTAATTTTAATCCCCGTCAACGATAAATGTGATCTTCTTCTGTAGAAAGAGCAAAGGGAGAAAATTTTATGGGATACTTTCGATGACTATCAAAAACAAATGAAGGCTATTTCCCTGTCAGAATCCAGAACGTTTATTAATAATACAATGGTCCCCACACTTACTTTCTATATATTATTTTATAAAGAATTTCAGAATGCAAAAACAACCAAACTTGGCGTCTCATAGCGATTAGCTGACGTTCACCATTTTTCACTACGCTAACGTTTTTGTGAACGATATCACATTACGTAACGAATCTTCGCACACTTGATTCTGTGTGGCGTTGTCTGCGTTTGCGACCATAAGTATGTACAATCAGGCATAAACTCGTTGAGATAAAAGGCTTTCATGCTCACCCGTAAACACCGGAACGATATAGGTGATAGTTAATCCGCTATTTTACGGGCGATTCTATTTACACCTGAGCTCTGGCACATCGGGCTTTGCGGTATATCAGGCGTTTATTTAATCATCAATGTCACGAGATGTTGCTTCGAACCAAAACATTTTGTTGAATCTAAGTAAATTGGTGTATCAGATTCTGTTCGAATTTTATTCAACTTAAGCAGACTCTAATGCAGTTTAACGAAATTATATTTCTGTCACAACTAATATTTATTCTCGGATAAAAAAGTTTTCAATCTAATAGACTACGAATTTTACGCAAATTCCAGCGTCCTTTTTTTCTCACTCCAAGTACCGTATGGCCCGTAACGATGGGGCTCACGATATTCGCCGCTTCAAAATAACAATGCAAACCACATCGAATCCTTCCGGGATTGGAATGACAACAAAAAAGGAGAATAAATCCTGCGAACACATAAGCACCTGTCAGATTATTACTAAGAATTGGTGTATTATTTTTGAATACGGTATAAATGTTATGCACGTGCTGCCTAACAACAAGTGGAATCGATTACCATACACAAAGTGACCCCTCGAGTCTTCTCGAATAACTTCTCCCCATGCCAAACGTGAAATAAAAAAAGGGTTGAGCTAGCAAGGGACACCTGTGGCGCAACCGAGGGGAACCCTTCACCATGCAAATACCTGCTCGCTCGTTTGCCCGGACCACCCTGTGATGAATAAAAAGAGGGTTCGTGTGCGCGTGCCATGAAACAGCTTGTCTGTATTTAGATTAAGGCGAACCCTTCCTTCACGATTTGTACAACGGTATATATTTGAATAGACCTCGCTCTTCAGACACAGCACCACTCGAACTCTCGAAATTCCAAAGGGCAAGTGCCCCTTTTCCTTGTATCTGTTTTGGTGGCGGCAACGCATTTTGCCACCCTCCAACTTTATTTTATATAACACTTTGAGTTCTACGAATAATACGAAAATTGCCCTCTCAACGCATAAATACTCATTTTTTCTTGTATTTTTTTCATTTCACACCCGACAGATTGCCATGACGACGTACGGAAATAGGATAAATTACTATCTCAATAAGTTGTTATCAGCTAGTTCCATTGAAATACGTACAGCTGCGTTATTAACTGTCTTTTGTCGTCAACGAATACTGATCACTTGAGATTATAAAATTTGTTTTAAATTGTAAATGGAATGTGAATTGGTAATGATAAAACATAAAAAACGATTAATTACGTATCATTGTAATATACAATAAAATATTGATACTTAAACGTACGGTGAGTGTGGGGTAGTTGGCCACCGTTTTTCCGAGGTTGCGTCGAAATAAAATTACAGACGTTTCTTTACGTATTGCCATTTGTAGAGAAACTTTAAACATTTAACTTTAAGATAATTTGCAAAAATAAAACAAACTCTTGTGAGATGAACCTTAAAATTAGTTTTAAAAAAATCAGGATTAGCCATCTCTTCCGGGGTATCCGGATCGATGGCTATAGGAGTACAGGAGAGATGGCCTGTACTTAGTTCTACGCTCGGTTTACTCTTTGGTTTTATGTTTTAATTCTTCATTTTCTTTTCTTTTGGCCACATCTAAGACACATATGATCAAAATCAGTCTAGCTTTCGTGTACCCTAAGTTGACACACTACGCACTGAAGCACGTCTTTGATGAGACGGTGTGTCATAATAATTTTCTTCGCAACACTTCTTGTCATTGTTTTTTTTATATCGTCTTCCTAACTAAGGTCTTTCCCTATATTTCGTAGCTTCGAGCGGCCGCACGAACCGACAGTTCATCATTTTTTACAGCACGAATAGCTGCTTTTAATGAGTCTTCAGTCGAATTCCCCCCCAGAGCAATGGCTTTTCTCTTGTACTTATAAGATATCTAAAACAAGTGTAGAAAAATTAATTATTCAAACCCGTCACAAGTAATAGTATGGCCATCATACACCGTCTGTACATGGCCATCTTCAGGGAGAGATAGCCACATCTTAAATGTAAACAAGTAGATACAATATACATGCGAAATCTGGAGATTATAACAAAGCACTGTTCGTCAATTATTCAAGAAATACAAAAATAACCCTTACTATTAGAAAATAACCCCATCACAATGTGAAACATGAACCCTTTAAAACATTTTTAGCACCATACAAAACAATTTAAAACGATTTCCTTTCCGTTTTTATTTCTTCGTGCCAAACGTTTGTTTGTACACTCACACATGCACGTAACGGGAAGCGAATTGAGCAGTAATAGGTGACATCTACTGCGCGGTTCTATGAAATATTTCTATTCACCATCGCTCCCTTATAGCCCACTCCCCTGGAATTACCCTCATTAAATATTAATATGACGTTTATATATTAATATTGAGTTTAAATATTAATATTACAATTTATGACAACATTAAAATATTTATATTAAAATGTAATATTGAATAAAAGTTAATCACTTTCGGACCGTTTGACAATTAATATGTTGTTAAATAAATAAATGGAACTTTCAAACACCATCAATTATCAACGTGCGGCATGCAATATATCCGTACATTGTTGATAATATCGCGCAGATAGAACCTTGAAATTAAGTACATGAATCTTTATTTCGAGAGGAAAAACAAATTTTTGGGTAGGTATCTTGGGATAGAGTATAGAAAAGAACCAACAATCCTGTTAACATTTTTTTTCATTCCATCTTGAAAAAAAATAGTGTATTGCCAAATCACAAAAGTATGTGTCTATTAGGAAATAGAACAATAAATTTCACAAATTCATCAGAAAATATCGAAAAGTTAGGTACGTTTTTTCCCTATACAACAGCAGTTTCACTAAAAACAGTAACACTGTGTATGGAAAGGTTAAAAAGCTGTTCTGAAGAAAATTGAGAAGCACCAATTTCCCGACTTTGTCGTGACAGAAAGAAAATTATCCGTTCCCGCCTTTTTGTCATTGTTTATAGCCCACGGTTTTACGTCACTAGATAAGATGCGTTTGGATACCCGCACAGGTTACTTTTCTTACTATAATCATAAAATCTGATCGTTGTGGTTTGACAACAGAGATAACACTGAAAAAAATCCTCGGGCTGACTCGATCTTGCATTGGGGAATGCCAACAAATTATTTATTGGAGGAATGAAATATAAGGTTATTTTAGGAATTATTAATTCCATCAAACTATCAAATACTTGGAATAGTCAAATATCTGTGTGTTCCATCCGAATATTTCGATATTTTTTCTCTGTATAGTTTAGTCAATGGATGGCTTTCGAATGATCCGACTGCTTTATCACGCAGCCAGGTCGTCAACGATATGCGGATGTGTCTTGTAACTACTCATGCGTTCGGTCCTTGAGCTAATCAAGTCGTCAAAACCCATAAGCCATGTGACCTCCGGGATGATTTTAACTCGCACGGTAATGCCTGAATACGTCAACTTTCAACCTAGCTAAGACTGGTCCGCCGGTAGTTGGAGCCCAAAAACTCCAATGGCGCTGTAAAAGTCAGACATGTGCAAAAAGCTGACATGCAATGGTGATACAATGACAACTTCCTAATGAGCTAACAAGTAGCTATCCAAAATGAGGAAGACTAGTTGATGATAGGATGGCTCTCGAAACGATTGTCCGATTGCCCCATCATGCAGCTTCTCTCCCAACGATATTCGGACGAATTTTCCTTATTCCCAAAAACATGTTCGCGCTACGAAATGGTCGGAAAAAAAACAGTGAGGTGTGCGGTCTGTATGATGACTCAACTCTAAATAGTATCGTGATTCCGACCACGCAAGTAGTAGAGCAATATGCGGACAGAAATGTAAGGTGGCCCAGGATATTATTCGCACCCCCGACGCGAATTCTCGGCGGAATGTATTGTATCGACTTTTATACATATATCTGGATTGGGGTAGGGTACGGGTCGGCAGCAATGCCACATACAACGTACATTCGTACATAACGTGTGCATGTTAGTGGCGGAAGATGGTGGGGGCTGTCATTAAAATCAATACGCGTTCCTCGCTTCTCCTTTCTTCTTTCCACATTTTCTCCACTCAATCATTCCTTCTCGCTCGGGGGTAGTCGTTTCAGGGTTGGGGCAGGGGGGTGGGTGGTTAGGACGTGGTGCTGTAGGGGCCCCTTCGCTCTCGTGAGAAGCTCGACTCTTGGCCGTGGCGCGGGTGGTGGGGATATCGAGGAGGTAGCCGGCGGAATCTTAAGCCCGATGAGGCTCGGGTGAGGAGGAAAGAGGCGCGAAGAAAAGCAGAGGAGGAAAAAGAATCACGGAGCAAGGAGGGAACAAAAGCGTCCGAGGGCTGTAAAAATGGAGACAAGGAAGACAAGCTCTACAATTGGAATACTCACGAATAAAAGATACCAAAATTCATGAGAGAAAACCGAAAGTGTCGCAAGGTTTTCTGGGAAGACTCCAGCTCGACTTGCACGCCTCTGATTATTGTAAGCATTGCCGGGTGTATGCTTCTCGAGGTGAGGATTCGTTGCTGCTAGCCGACTTGCGACTAATAAGGGCTACTCCGAAACGTGCCGTTTTACTTGTTTCCACTCGCTCTATGCTCTTCGTGTAGCTGGTATCAAAACGATCCGCTGAATTCAAATAAGAGAAAGATGGCACCCTAAGGCTGAATGTACGGCCCAGGATGCGTGCTCGTGTCTATCTACGGGTGACACCATACGGACGTAGAGCGTCGATAAAGGGGGGGGGGGCAGAGGAACAAGGGTAAGTGTGTACCGTCGCGCTTGTATGAGTAGCAAACATAAAGGTATATCGGCATAAGAAATGATAAGGAAAAGAATTCGGATGTTGGAAGAACACGGTGGAGGCACCCTCGACGATCCTCGGAGGATGAGTGGGTGCGTCCCTACTTTCCCCAACCAATAAGAGCCAGTTTAAAGCTCCGAGCTGTACGTGTATACGTTTTTTTTCTTCGCTCGGCCAGTGCGCATGACGGATTCAAATGTTGCGCTTCGGTGGTGGCGATGGTGGGGCAGGCGTCGGCGAAGATATCGCGAAGGGGTGGTTGCAGCAACGATCACGGATCTCTATGATAGGGAAATATTATAGATCGGGGGGGGGGGGGGGCTCGGTTGCCTCGGAAAACGGTATGGCGGGCGTTTTGCAACCGCGCAGAGAAGTGTCCACTGGATGACGTCCTGTCCACTCACTGGGATCAAGATTGTCATCGTGAAACACGAAAATAACTCGTGTACTTTTACTCCATTTGGAATATCAGGCATCTCCGGAATATCGAACCGAGTGCTTTGACATCGCAATGTCCGAATGGTAACCCTATGTGGAAATTTTCGAAATACTTTCCGAGACGTTGTATATGTTTCGTAGCGCTTTTAAACAGGATGAACTAGTGACGCAACCTTCGATGGAGCAACCACGAGAAAAGTTATGCGAGATTGCAGTGAACGTATACAATTTACGGAATAATAAACGATCTATACCAAATGCATAAACGAGCAATAAACCTACTTTTTCCAAGAAGCTCATAGATCATCCTGGCGACCTTGCACATTGATCAATGCACGCGTCTCTTGTCTCCCGCTTATGTGGCCTCCACACATACAGCTGGCCAGCAATGACGAGATCTTGGCGCTAATGTTGAATCTCTCTCTCTCTCTCTCTCTCTCTCTCTCTCTCTCTCTCTCTCATATCAAATTGTCGACTCGCGAGGTACGCCCCACCCACTCTGAGTATTCGAAGTTCTCCGATTGCCGCTAGTAGAGCTCCACCTGTGCCATCGGTGAATGGAGGCTGCGGCGAATAATTAATCGATGACATATAGCAGGGGAGTGAAACGTTGCGCCTCAATCGGGACTCGAGAGTCCACTGCCAACTGGGCGTACACCTCTCTTCGGCTGGCCAAGTGGCTCGTGTAACTCGAGGGATCCGCGTTCTCCTCGATAAACATAGGCTCGGAGTCCGAGGCTCGTTATTGCAAGCGTCGAATCATGTCGCCCATACAGCGAGAGAAGGGCCGAGGGGTACAAGTACCGCGTGAAGAGCAAGTACCGAACGAGGCGAAGAGCCGGATCTCGTCTTATGAATATCGACCGGCGAATCAAAGCAGCAGACGGCGGGATAATGAGAAGAGGCTAAGAGTATATCTCGACGGAATATTCCCACGTGCACTGGCTCGGTGTCGTTACCACAAGTCATTCAGCTTCGTCTCAGCCCCCGTGCTCGCCTGGTTCGACGAGGCTAAGGAGACGACGAACGGAGGAGCCGCGGCTCATCGCGTACTCCCAGCCAGCGGATGAGGATATAGAGCGATAGTGAGCCACGAGCGGATCGCGAAAGCATGTACAGTCGGGTACGCCGAGGGGGGCGGGACAATTCGCGGACCTAAAGATTTCACGATTGGTTGACGTTCCCCCACCGTTATCAAGGGGAGCTCAAAATCCCCACCGTCGGAACAGGGCCGCGTGGACGCGCCCGCTGCTGCTACCAGGCGGACACCCGATTGACGCACCCGCACATCGCTATTTCCACTACCACGTCGTACCGTCCTGCTCGCTCGGATGCTGTGCGATTTTGTACCGGTCCCGCTGGGTACGCGCCTCATCGGCTACTCTCTCTCTCTCTCTCCCTCTCTCTCTCTCTCCCTCTCTCTCTCTCTATCTCTCTCTCTCTCTCTCTTTCTCTCTCTCTTTCTCTCCCTCAACCTTTTTGCTCGTTCCTTCACCTTTCATCCATCTATTTCGCTCTTTCCTGCGGAGCTGTATACCCGCTTTCCGACGCCCGCCGCCGAGCAACTCCCCCCCCCCCCCCCCCCCCCCCACTGTAGTGCCGGACTCCCCGAGATACTTCTCGTGTTACTGTCGCGGCTCCCCCGCGCCTCGCCCCGGTACCCGCGAACAGTACACGGATGGACTACGCTCGCCCGTGCGTCGAGGTGCCTCTGGCAACGCACGTCGGTCATACACAGCCGGACGGTTGAATCGTGTGCACGGCGTAGGTGAGCCCCCACCCCCCAGGTCCCTCGCCGCTCACGCACACCATCGCATGCCACGTTAGGCTACTTCGAACGGCAGCAGCATCTATCCGCCTCCTACTCCTCCTTCGACTCCGCGTTGCCTGTATCTCGCTCTCCTCCACCACGCTTCTCGGCCACCACGGCCCCGGTGGTGCTCCCGCTGCTGCCGCCCGCCGCTGCTTCCTTCCGATTGCGATAATAACGGAGTGCCTCGAGGCCTCAGTGACTGCCACCACGTACCACGGGCCACACCGCATCACACGCTACGGCCGTCCGTCAGGTTTCTTCGAAAGGAGCCGACCTCGTGCGTTTACTCGTTATCACCGATGAAAGAAAGATTTTACCCAATGTTATTGTAAATCGTGGGACACGGTTGGCCGGGAGTGTAACATCTTCAGATGCATCCGTGTTGTTCGGAAAGTATACGCTGATTGTAGAATTTGTCAATCGGAAAGTGACACGCACAGTTGTGCACTGTTAAAGTTGCTCATTATCCCACGAAACTTTCCAATCCAAATGAGATGTCGATGTGCCGCGAGTGCTGAGGGAATATGGAACAAGTGACAGCGACAGGACAATGATGCGCCGATCGCAATCGGTCCAGTGTAGTCGCCAGTGTGAGTTGTCCATGATGAAATTAAGTGAAACGTGAGTGTGAGACAGTGAGAGAGTGAGAACGTGCGCGGCAGCAACCAAGGCACTTTGGTCCACGCTTACTTCGTTATATGTCTCGTTGGCTGACGGCCAAAAGCGCCTGATCTCGTGGCAGTAACCACCTATATAGATAGTCGCCTCGGTAGTGTCAAACTTTGGACGGCTCTTGGGCACTGACCCACCTCTCGGTGTTTCTTGTCTGCCCCCCCCCCCCCCAACTCATATTTACTTTTCGTTTCACAAAGCCATCCGGAAATTTGCTTATCCCACTAGTACTTGGTCCATCGCGAAATAGCCGGGAAAACAAGACACTTGACGATGCGATATTGACGCTGTAAATTGGATGACAGCCGGCAAACTAACGTGCTATCCGATGACAAATAGCCCTCGTGAGATGCCGGTGCATTTCATGGCCCATATGTGGATTGCGTAAATTGCAGGTGATGCGGTCAATTGTCATCGCAATCATCTTTTGAGTCAGTGACAAGTGTGCAATACTCGTTACTTTATTTATTTCTGTTCTGCACAAATCAACGTGCACTTTGACTTTTCGAGTATATTCCTAAAACCCGTTTGCAAAAGGAGCTGTTAACTGTGGGCGATTGATTTGATCGGAGTTGTTGCGTTATGAAATGCGGGCGATGCAAATTTCGGAAAGTTACTGTTTCACGCGACATCAACATACGTCCAGTGGCGGGGATTATCTTTGCCCGTCGAATGATGTAGTAACACGATAATTTTGTAAGTGTTCGTTAAACTTCACCGAGTTCGGTCGTGCAATAAATATTGTCATTGTTAACGGAAAATTTAGCCAAACCGTATACGATAATCGATGAGTGCACAAAAATTGGATCGCGTATACGTGTCGAACGTCTTAAGGTCGATGAGTCATCGGATTAATCATATAGCTGAAAGTATCCGAGACGCGGTTCGGTAGATCGCACGGGCAGGGTTAGTGCTAGGAATTCAGAGTCGTCGCGGTGGCGGGTACCGGAGTCCTCGCGGCGCTTCCCGGCGGTGGCGGTAGCCTAATATCCGAAAAAGGATTATCATCATCCGGAGGACAGTCGAAAACAAAGTCTGCAGGGCTGGCGGGCCTCGACAGCGAGGCGGTCCGCCGGTGGGTAGCCGAGGCGGCCCGTACCGTCCGGCAAATACCACCGCCAGTACTGTTGGGTTCGCAACACCATCAGGTACAGTTTCTCCAATACCAACAATCTCAGCAGCCGCAGCAGCAAACTCAACAAGTATCGCATCATCGGTATCAACAGGAGGATTCGTTGGCACGTCATCGGCAGCAGCGGCCCGACTTGACCGGTCAATCGGTTCTAGCCTCGTCCTTTATTTTCCCAACGTCAATGACACAGACACCGAGCATGCATTTGTTGGAGAACAACAATTTGGTGGAGGTCGCAATGGCCTCTCAACAATTGAATCATCAGTCGCAGCTGCAGCAACAGCGCGATGGCCCGGCGCAGCATCAACGGAAGGAAAAGCAGTCCGGTAGTCCAATCAACAACAATACAATCGAGGCTTGGCGATCGATACAGAGTAGTGGTGGCATTGGGGCGATCAGCGGACACCAATGGTGGAGTCCAACGAGCGGTGTTCAGCAGGAACGTCAGGACAGTGAAACTTCGCCCATACCGCAAGCTAGTACTCACGTGCAAAGTTTAGTGTCCGGTTCGTTGTGTCACGTTTTGCGACATCATCAGCAACACGGAGAACAACGACAAGTGCATGTGCAACAAGGTGCAGCGGGACAATCAGATATTGATCAGCCCCTCGATTTTTCCGTTGGTTCTCTGCAGCAACAGAGGCTCCAATCAAGAGTAAGGTTGATGCACGGTAGGCTCCAGCAGCATAGTCGAATTCATGATAATAACAACGGGATGAGCGAGCGCGTTGCGAAAGTGTCAAAGAGCGCCGGCGACGGACAAATTGTACGAAGTACGTTCAGCAGACGGAGCTACACTCCTACAAGTGATAGTAGCACCACCGGGAGCGAGGACGAGGGGGTCTCCACTGGGGGAAGTCCATCGGGACCCCTCCGGGGCGCCGAAAATGGTGAGTCTTGATACATTGGACACTATCGACATGCCCGCGGGCGTTCCTCGAACATGTTGTGTACATAGATCAAACGAAACGATAAAGAATAACGGCCAGCTTGGAGATGTCCCTTTTTGGTGAACCCATTGTTAGCCAAATAGCGTATACGAAGGTAAACGAATTCATGACTAATTCGTTACAGTGTCCTAGGATGCGTAGGGATATTGAATCGCACAAACCAACTGCGCAAACCGCGGTTAACGATATAATTTTATTTCGTCTCATTAGGTCAGATCAAGAAGCGAAAAATATTTGACGAAAGTTGCTAGATATGGATTACGAAATTGCTTCTCTATGACAATTTCTTATTGTTTCTACCATTCGCGCTTTGTGGGGGCAAACAGCGAGTTAATAAAGTCGAAACCCAACAGCGATAACTTATTTGATGTAAACTTATACGCAATATCTATTTTATCACGAGTGTCACTCCACTGTAAAAAACAAACGCATTGTTTTAACACGTTTCGCGTGAATAATATTGTCGCCGTTTTTAACACGGCAACTCGTGTGTTGATGTTGTAACGACACGCTTGAAGCATGTTTGAGCACGTCTAAAACGTGTTGTTTCGACATACTTTAGGCAAGTAAAGGCTTGGCGCCGATTTCAACCCGTTTAAAATGTGTTGATGCCCAAATTAACATGCTTGAAGCGATTTTTTTTCATACATTATTCGGTTTACCTTTTCGGTATAACGCTTCGGAATAATATACATTGCGCCACGTAAGCATATCTTCTAAAATGAAAAAATAAAAGCAGTTTCCGTCGCTGACGGTTTATTCCGATGGTGTACTACGATATTTGAAGGGTTCCAATGGTTCTGATACAAATCCTTGCGAATAATTTTTTTTCTCAATACCTAGGCTTGAACCTACCTAATCTAACTACTACTATGATCTAACGGACGCACGCTAACCATTGCGCCATCGGCTAGTTGCAGTTTTCTTATGAACAAAAAGGTATCGTATCGTTACATCCAACGAGGGGAATGGAGACACGTATTATAAGGCCCGGTGATGCATGTTTTACATTTCACTTGTACTTTTTATGTTACATTTGAAATTAAAACATCTTCAATGCCCAAATAATAACACGAAGGAAAATGAATTTAATAGTAAATTCAAAGAAAATAAAAAATGAATTGTGAAATAAAGGAGATATAGAAATAATGATTTAAATAAATACACAAAATTTTAACCACGTTTTTAAAACGGACTAAAAAGTATAAAATAATTTCTCCTACCTCCATGCAAATTTATAACCCAATACAGATTCCTAACCCCATAGAGATTGTCCAGAAAATTTGTGATGGTAAATTTTGAATAGCTATGAAAATACTTGTAAGACTACGCGCATGCAATCCACGTTTACCTGTGGATTTATGATAAATTACATTTTTATTGGCATTACAATTTGAAAAAGTCGCGAAACCTATATAAAACCATTAAAAAATATTTCTATGGCGTAAAAATTCACTGTATGTATATACAGTGAATTTTGTGTATATATACAGTGGGTAAAAAAGTATTTGTACACGTCAAAAAGCATTCTTGTCAGTCAAGGAGCTTGCGTTTTCATTCACTCATACATCGTATATTTTTCCTCGCCGAAAGAATCGCAAAGATCCGTACGGTGGTTTATTATTATCAAGATGACGACGATCGGCCATGATACGGCAACCGCTCGTACATCGCGACAAAGTGATGATTGCCGTCCGAGT
>CALYCA010000301.1:0-15955 GCA_944452715.1 Ophion slaviceki | reverse complement strand
AATATTCCTATACGTTTACATTTTTCACTCCGTTGATCATTGCGATAATCTCTAACGGCGTAAAAATTCAAATATATATACGTACGAGAAAAAAAGCCATTCCCTTCTAGAAAAACAGCGTAAAGGCGGCTAAAAAGTGACATGTACACTTTCGTAGTTCATGTTGTCCAACCCTACAAAAAGTAGACGGATAAAGTGAAATGATCTGAAGTAGTAATGACCCAATAGATGTAGCTTTATTCTCCGTGACGAGATTTCATATTAGAAAGATACATTAGGCATTGATGTTATTTAGAAAATTCGTTCCTTGACAAATTGGAAATGCATGGCATTCTGATAATTTTTCTCCATGAAAAGAAAAACAAATGTTAAAACATTGACTGTGTCTTGAAACACATTATCACACTTCACTTATTAACTGTATACCCGACTTTGAGGAATTTAAACATTCTGTGGTTCAGTATATGCTGCTTCAATACGATTCCTTCATCGGCAAACAATTTTTTTTTGTTTAATTATAAGTAAATCACCAGCTTCCGTAGACACTGCCATCTGATTTGTGCACAGCATTTCTATCGGAGACTCTGAAACATGGCTTCAACCGAACTCTCAATATTGCACTGGCAGAAAAGTTCATGGTATTTACAAAAACCGCTCTCGGTAAAAGAGGGGATAGTAAAATTTCCCGTAGGTTATTGACACCGCGATCATAATATGGTTAACACAAGTGGTTTAAGCGAATAGTATGTCTAAACTAGCGAATGGGGTAGCATATTTGACTAGCTATTATCCCCGAAATAATGATTGACGATTGTAAAACGCTTGACAATATAGGTATGGCTAATTTAGTGCTATCACAAAGTCGGCGCACAATACTAATGTTGCACACTGTATGTTGGGTTTTGTTCACGTCAAACTTCTACTATTTCATCCAAGTTTGTACAATTCATATGGTTAACATTAACGTTTGTCAGACTTTTGTCTGTTATGCCATATCTGTGATCAAACTGCCACGAGCACTCAATAACGTATTGGCACCGTACATAGTATAGGCAGAAGATAGGCAGGTAGGTTTAAGATTCGATTCCATGTATAGGCGGAATATTTTATTCGAAATAACTCATTACAGGAGTTCAGGGAATGGGGAATATGAGATTCGAGCGGGTCAATGACCATTACTGCGACTGCAGCGATGGCAGTGACGAGCCCGGCACGGCCACCTGTCCCAACGGGGTCTTCGTCTGTCAGAACAATGGTCACGCTTCGCGCTACCTGCTCTCAAGTGACTTGTGACTTTGTGACTTCGGCCGGCAACTGCGGCCGGCAAGTGTCTCAAGATCGAGAATCAAGCCGAACTGGTCAATCTGAGAGTCAATTTCGGAGATGCCACCCTTACCGGAAGGAGAAAGAAATCTTTAAGGTCGCCGGGGAGAGGGAGGTAGCGATGGAGAAATACCAACCGGCCGAATCCAAGAAAGCCGCCCAACCAAGCGTTCTCACCGTTGCGTCGACGAGCTTAAGACCAGAGCCACTTTTGACATGGATCGCAACGGCGAATTCACCGAGGAGGCGGCGCTGTTCTTTTTAAACGAGAGGGAAGTCGGCAAGCCGGGATTCGTCGGGTCGTCTTGGTCTCTTGTCAAACCGTTCGTCATGAAGGGACAAGGATGGTAGGAATTTTCGATTTTTGTGTGGATGGATTTGGTTTTGTTTAGCGCGTAGCCGATTAACCAGTAGCTCAGGGTTGATCATGATGACTTTTATTCGGTATTAGAATCTCAAGGAATGAAATAGAAAAATATAACATCTCTTGTATCACTATAGGGTTGAAGTTTGCATCATTAGGATGTAACGGAATGCATTTTTTCATACTGCTCAATTTTTTTCACAACATTGAAGCTACAAAAATCATTGAAACACTTTTGAACGTCCCTTTCAGGGATCCACAACCTAAATGAGGAAAAAAAAAGTTTAGATGGTATAAAATATGACGAAATAAAAAATATAGAAGAATTTTCTTTTCATTCCAATGTTACAAACTTCAGCACCATTTTATCCCTAGCCCCCGATATCAACCGAGCCTCGCTCCTCTCGATTTTTACTGAAAAGCCTGACTAACGTTAACGTTCCTCTGTCTCGAAGGACCCGTCAAGCTGTCCAATTGCGGACGGAGATTCGAAGGTTCGAAGAGAAAATCGAGTAGGATTACGGGCCCCACGAGGAATTATCGTCCCTCGACAGCGAGTGTTTCGAGGATCACGATCGCGAATAAATGTATTCGCTGTGTCCATTCGGCAGTCGCGTTATGGGTCAGCCTCTGTCGACCCCTTTGTGTCGTGCATGCAAACTATCGCCGGATACACTAATGCATCTACTGTCGGCCTGCCCGGTATATGCAGTCTCCGGCTATATCCATCGCCATAACGCGGCCCTAAGGGTGTTGTACTACCATCTACGGCACTCTTATGGGATAGACCGGGAAGCCGTGCCAACTTATTTACCAGGAGATATTGAGTCCGTTGTCGTGGGCGAGAGGTGCAAGATTTATTGGAACTTCTCGTTCGCGACCATCGGGCCGCTTCAAGCGGCTAAGCCTGATGTCCTCTTCGATTTCGACGACAAGAGGATATACGTCATTGAGTTCTCAGCTCCGACCGACGTGAACGGGTCACGAAAGGAAGAGGAGAAACGGCTCAAGTACCAGCCTCTCCTGGCCGAGCTGCGTAGTTTGCACCGGGATTCAGGGTGACTCTCGTTGTCCTTATCATCGGCGCGTTAGGGGGGATGAAAGAGTCTTTTGTGTCGGGCCATGCTGGCATACCGGTTTGTAAACCCGATGTCCGGTTGCTAGCGGGTCGGATGCAGAAGGCGGTCATACTTGCGTCCCTCCGTTTACTCAGGCAACACGATTGTGGACTGCGGCAGCCGCTCACCCTCTGGCTTGAGGGAGCGGCTATCGCAGAGCGATACATTGGACCTTTCGCGCGACTTTTTGACTGGGCGGCAGCCGAGGTGATGTCCGAACCCTCCAGTGCCGCCCAGTGTTATTGTTCCAGTCTAGATTAAGACCGAGCCTAACCCCCGGGGGTAGGTGAATGTTTCCCAGTGCAAACTAAGGAAGTGTGTTGCCCGGAGCAATAAAGTCTATTATAATTTAAAAAAATAATAATACCGACTGGCGTAGGGAAGCTGGCGTGCCTATTGCCCGGGGGAGTACAACTCCCTCGCAATAGCCACTGGCGTGCCAGGCCAACCACCTAGCACGCCGAAAACTAGGTTCGACCACCACCTAGGCAGGCCCCCACAACTGATCCCTCTTGGATGGGGACCAAGGATCAGTTGGGAGGGGCCCGAATAGGATCCACGGCTCGAAATCGGCGCCTCGAGTGGACGGAGGAACTCAAGGAGGACCTCATCCACTGCTGGAGGGATAGCGTACCATCGTGGCGGGACTACATGGCGAGGTTGCAGGCCCTGTGGACCCAAGTACACCCAGAGCTCGCACACCTCTTGCAACAACATCTGCAAGACCAGGCTGCCCGCTTGCGACGACAAGGCTACGATCTTTTATTACTACCACCAACGCTGTCCGGCACGCGCTCTTCCGCGCGTTCAGTGCGGAGCTCTGCCGATCGGCCTCAAGATCGGTTCCCCCGGCAGTCGGAATCCGCCCGTTGGCGCATCAACTTGACAGAGGACTGGGGAACAAGGAGGGAGAGAATAACTGGGAAATTTTCTCTTTAGCCTGGTTGCCTGAAAGCGGCAAATGAGTCTCTTGCAGCAGCAATTCCTGAGACTGCTGATCTCCTCAGCTTAAACTGGGCTGTGTATCACGCGGTTGTTGAGGCGAAGCCTCGGACAAGCAATGATAAGGCGGCGTTCGTGGTTAAGACTCGGCGGCGCGTTGCACAGCTTTAGAATAAGATCAATGAAGCGCAGAGGCAGGCATCCCGTGTTCAATATGTGATACACTTCATTACGGTGGGGAGGGCGTTCACGCCTAAAATCCGAAAAATCAGTTCGGTACTGAAATACCGTCACCACATTGAATAAAGCTAACCTTCTTCATGTCAAGGAACGCTACGTGAAGACGGTGCGGAACTTGGGTGAATGTTTTCCAGTGTAAACTGATGAAGTGCGTTGCCCGGAGCAATAAAATCTATAATATAATAGTAACAACGATAATGATAAAGAGAAATGTTTGCGTCAATACGGTCGATAATGCCCACTTTATACATATGTGAAAACTTAGCGAAAGCTGCCAATTGTGGCACTCCGGTACCGCGAGCAATAAAGTCTATTAATAAAAAAAGAATAATAATATCAACAACAATATCGTTGTCCTCATCATCGGCGTGCTTGGGGGAGATGAAGGACTCTTTTGTGTCAGGCCTCGCTGACATACTGATTCGCAAACGTGGTGTCCGGTCACTAGCGGGTCGTATGCAGAAAGCGGTCATACCTGGATCTTTCCGTTTACTCAGGCAACACGATTGTGGACTGCGGTTGCCGCTCACCCTCTGGCTCAAGGGAACGGCTATCGCAGAGCAATATTTCACTTTTTCGCGCATCTTTTTTACTGGGCGTCAGCCGAGGTGGTGTCGGAACCCTCGAGTGTCGCCTAGCATTAATGTTCCGGCCTAGATTAAGACCGAGTCTAACCCCCGGGGGTAGGTGGATGTTTGTCAGTGTAGACTGATGAAGTGCGTTGCCCAGAGCAATAAAATCTATAATATAATAGTAACAACAATGATGGTAAAGAGAAATGTTTGCGTCAATACGGTCGATAATGCTTACTTTATACATATGTGAAAAATTAACGAACGCTGCTAATTGTGGCACCACGGTACCACGAGCAATGAATATCGGTATCGTTAAATGTTTTTCTTCGGATATATACAGGACTACTGGTTATTGATCACGATCTCGCAAAAGGGTTGTAGGAGACATTTTCCACTATCAAATAACCCAGTAATGCTTTATGCCAAAGTGAACCATTTTCGAGATATTTTTTTAAATGGAGGGTTAGGCAACTTCAAAAATTAATTTTAAAAACTGTTGTATGGAACCAAACTTTTTTTATTATTTGTAGTTTAAGGACAGAGTAACGAAGAATCATCAACAATCAAGTAAGAATCATCATTAGACTTGCAGAGTTTTAGACCCCTGATACATAAATGTTTGCAAATTTTTCTTATTTTATTTTTAATAATTTTTTGTTACTATGTCCTCAAACTATAAATAATAAAAAGTTTGATTCCATACAACAGTACTGTTATTTAATTAATTGTTTAAGTTGCCTATACCTCACTTTTAGGAAATTCTAAGAATTATATCTCGAAATTGGTTTCCTTTTGCATAAAACATAATTGGGTTATTTGATAGCGGAAAATGTGTCACACAATCCTTTCAAGGGATCGTCGCCAATAACCAGTAGCCCTGTATATATGTATATTTATTCCGTTTCAAAAAGATTTGAAATCTCCCAAAAAATCTTGAACAAGTACAAAAACCACCAAGTAATAAAAAGTTCCCTTGAAAACATCATCGGTTGTTTCACTATCTAAAACATACAAATTAAACTCGAATTATTTTGATTCTATTCGAAACAATGGATTTATTTCCATTATTACTTTTGCAATTCAAACGTACAAAAGAAGTGAAGTAACTCTTTATGAAAAAACCAAGCAAGTTTTTAGCAATGTGCACCAAATTTTTAAATCCTAGAAATAATATTTTTCTCAATATTTTATGTAAAAAGCCATATTACTTGTAACGGGTTTTCTGGTCCGCACACTTCCGGGCCCGTACCGCTCCCGAAGCCTACCGGGTGCCCGAGAACCCGCCGGGTGGACGTGGGCGCCAGGTACCGGAGTACCGCCGACCGACAGTCGACTTGTGAATTTTGTCCACCCGCGCGCGGTCCCTTGATGTTGGGACACCCGGTGTGGAACGGCACGACCCGGGCGGTCCAGCTAGCTCTGCTCGCCGGAGGATATGGTAGAGGGACAGGGTCGAAGGACGAGTGCCAAGGGTGACACCTGATAGGAGGTATCCGCTGAAGTACTCAACACGTGTGAACATTATGACTGGTATTTGTTTATTGGGCCCGAGGCTTGCCAATACGGCGTACAATTCATAAGGGCGCTTGACATAATTTTCCAACTTCTATCCACGCTTGGATAAGCTATTGGCGCATCGGCGACAATCTAGCGACAACCCGGACCACTCCCAGTTTCGAGGGAAATACGGCCAGGGGCGCGACGTTGGCAGTAGGGTCCTGTCCGAAGGGCGTAGATACTGGTGTAGGCAACGGTGTAGATAATCGTGTAGGCAATCATGTCGGTACTCGTGTACTAACTCAAAAGAGCGTAGGCAATTGTGTAGGTAATTCGTGTATTAATGCAAAAGAGTGTAGGCAGGTGTGTAGATAATCCGTGTGTTAATGTAAAAGGGTGCAGGCAATTGTGTAGGTAATAGTGTATTAATGCCAAAGAGGGTAGATAATTGTGTAGGTAATCGTGTATTGATGTAAAAGGGTGTAGGTAGTTGCGTAGGTAATCGTGTATTAATGCTAGCGGGTGTAGATAATGGTGTAGGTAATCGTGTATTAATGCTAGAGAGTGTAGATAATTGTGTAGGTAATCGTGTATTAATGCAAGCGGGTGTAGATAATTGTGTAGGTAATCGTGTATTAATGCTAGAGAGTGTAGATAATGGTGTAGGTAATCGTGTATTAACGCAAGCGGGTGTAGATAATTGTGTAGGTAATCGTGTAGAGAGTGTAGACAATTGTGTAGGTAATCGTGTATTAATGCAAGCGGGTGTAGATACTTGTGTAGGTAATCGTGTAGAGTGTAGATAATTGTGTAGGTAATCGTGTATTAATGCAAGAGGGTGTAGATAATTGTGTAGGTAATCGTGTAGAGAGTGTAGATAATTGTGTAGGTAATCGTGTATAGGCCCAGACAACGGAACTCGATTATGTATGGTCGCCGGCACGGACACCCGGTAGGTGCGCTTCGATGGGCCAAATAATGACCTAGGTGACCAAAAGCCCGAATAATGTCCACTAACTTTCCGGACACCCCGTATGTTCGCTCGAAATACAATGTATTATGGGGGTCGATCTAAAGACCAAATAATATCGACCGACTTTCCGGACACCCGATATATTCGCTAAAAACACAATGTATTATGGTGTTCGACCGGAAGCCGAAATAATATCGACCGACTTTCCGGACACCCGATATATTCGCTCAAAATATAATGTATTATGGTGTTCGACCGGAAGCCTAAATAGTACCGACCGACTTTCCGGACACCCGATATATTTGCTAAAAACACCCTGTATTATGGTGTTCGACCGGAAGCCTAAATAGTATCGACCGACTTTCCGGACACCCGATATATTCGCTCGAAATACAGTTGTCGCGGGGCCGATAATAATCGGGTGAATATTACCAAGGGTTTTGCGCGAGTATAATTCTCGAGTAAGCTGGATTTCGGCAACTCGTAAACAACGCGTGAGAACAAAGGAAACAAAGACAGAAGCTCAAAGGTAAACAAACGCGAGACCAAGCGCTCGATGGCCCTGAGCGCGCGGAGAGCCTGGACGAGAGATATACGCACGAACTATGTCGTATTACATTTTCCGACTCGAAATAAAATATTACTCTAAATTACATAATCTCGCGGAAATTCGTACTTTTCTTTGGGCCAATTTTCGCGGGACCCCAGCAAACATTTTTGATTTAATGCCCTAGGCTTAACGAACGATCACGTTAATTAATGATCGATAACAAAAAAAATAATTCGCTAATTGACGCGATACGCAATAAAATGGACCGGAATTTGACGGAACGATCGAGGATAAGGTACGAGCTCCTTCACAGAATTTACTGACTGACCGGAACTTCCCCAGAGGCGGAAACCCGGAAGCAAACGCGACTTTATCGCCGAAAAACTCTCGCCGGGTTCCGGCCCTCTGGGGCACGAAATTTCCCTCTACGGGGCAACCCGTCGCCACTTGGCGCAATTAATAAACGTGAAATTAACCCAAATTTAGAGCTCGTACCTTAAGAACGTAGAGAGACGAGAGAGATCGGGCTCACCGCTGACGAGTCGCAGCACGGAGACGCTCGCTGCCTATCCTGAGATGACTCTCGGTCGCCGTCGATCGGTGGCCGAGCTCGGGTGCTTTGAGTGACGTGGCCGGGCGCGTGGACTCCGAAATCGAGACTGCCCAAAAATCGCCGCGCTCTCGCGGTGCTCCCGGCTCTCGCGTGCCCCACTCACGCGCCCCTCCCCTCTTTTCACGCGCTCACGTGTGATCGCGTAAATCTTGGTCTAGGAGATTTTTCCCCTATTTCCCTCCGATGCCACGGCCACGGCCCGCCCTACCGCGCCACCCCGCGCGTACGCGACTGTCCTCGCAGCGATTTATCGACTGCCCCTCGAACCTCTTCCCCTAGGAACCGCGGCGGGACCTCGAACGCGGGGGGGAGGCCTCCCTCGCATTTCCCCAGCGTCCTGGGAATAGCGGTGGGCCCACGCGATATACCACCAGGTGAACTACACCCCCGGTCGCCGATCCACCGCCCCGACCCCCTTCGACGGGGCGCCGGTCTTACGCGGTCCATGAGGCCCGAGGGGACAGTAGGGATGGTGCAACTCCGGGTTGCTGAGTCGAGAGGGACGGGCGACACGGTAAACTTGGCCTTATTCCGGCATCTCCTCCGGCATCCAATCCGCGAGCACTGTTGTCCGACGCTCGCCTGCCTCTGAGTGGAGGCGCGTGTGTGTCCTCGTGGACCAACCCGCGCGAAGTTTTGCGGAGTGCGAAACCGGAAGCCGGGACATCTCGGGTAACGATAATACGTTGCTTCGGGGTAATATGGACGCGCGAGCGATCGTTCCCCGATACATCGTTCCGTCACCCCTACTAACCGTCCTAAAAAAACTGTCCCAAACATTTTATTTACACATTAACAATGTCGTCCATTCATCCGCGGCTCACGAGCCGGTGGGTAATCACACAGGTAAGACGTGGCGGTTTCCGGAATAAAATCACAAAAAAAGGTATAATATTCCGCCACGCCGTGAGTCGACGATTTCGGAGCCAACCCGAATCGAACCAGGACGCCTCAGGGTCGTAAACCCGACCCACTGGTCGACACCGTTTGAAAATGGACGTGACCCCTTAATTTGTCACGTCACATACTATTATAATTAAAATATTGAATCACGATTACATAAAAGTACGACGTATGTATCACAACAAGTATACCGGAAATGCAGTCCAATTAATTGGCGTGCATGGTTAAGAAGAAAAAGCTCGACGAAGGATGTCGTTTTCTTAACAACATGAATATCAGGCTAAGAAAGACATAAATTGACGCAATTTATTATGTAACTGCAAACCAAGTTTCTGATTTTGCAAGGTATAAATGAAATCAGTGATGTACGCCTAGACCAAACGGCTCTTAAAATCTCATTTTATTTGCATGATTTGAAAAGTAATGTCGAAGTATTCACTTTCTACTCTATTGCAGAACCACCATACATATCATGCAATCTATTGCGTCCTATCAATTTCGGTGTAATGGACATAGTTTTGGCAGGCTGAAGGTTTAAATGACGGTGCGCCCTGCTTGGTGGTGGGAAAGAAATATCGATATTACTATTGACACCCATCGTTCCATTTTCGATAGTCTGTCCAAGTACAGTCGAGCATCTCATTCCCAATAATCCTGACATACCTAATACGATAACTAATGCGATGATACAATTTGAAATAGTCTAAGTAGTCAAATTGTTACAAAAGTTGCTTATGCCAGCTTATTGCTTATGGCGAATTATAATTTGAATATTATTGACGTAGAAACCTCAGTTGAGTATTGTATTTTATTTTAAATTTATGACATATTCTATGCATTTAGTAGGCGGGCATTGATCCCTTGAACCAACACGCATGCAGTGTATTAAAAATAATCGAATAACACACCAAATATGCACATAGCAATTTTACTACGTTACAATGCCAGTATTTGCAAACATCAAAAACATCGCCGACTATTGACATTATTGTATCCGTTGGATAACCTGCGCCGCCATCACACCAGAAACTATTCAAAGGTCATGAGAATCATTCATCAGACGTTTTAAAAAATGTGTCGAGGTTAATGGCCATCACTTCGAACATATGTTACAATAAATTTTCTGCACTTAAAATTCAATTACATTATTCGGATATTCTGATTGTCAATACCATCACGATTTCCCGTTTTTACATATGTATTTTGGTGAAAAATCATTTCAAGGTCATGATATCATAGGTCGTTGGATTCGTCTGAATATCAGCTACGTCTTAATTTAAAAAAACATGTTCCCATTTAAAAAACCATTGATGACCTTAAGAACGCAAAAACTATGACCTCGACAAAAATGAATTTTTCACTACTGTATCAGCTCTTCGAAACCAATCAAATTATCTTCTGACATTTTTTTGTCACTCTAAAGGCAACTGAGATATTTAGGGTGGTCACGTTGAATGACCACCCTAAAGGTAGGTTTACACTACGACACTTTGGTGTATACACTCAATGTACACATCGATTGTGTGTGAACCCCACTGTCTGATCTCGCGACATATATTGCGACATCTCGCTAGGTGTCGCGCCGAGCGCCGTGTGAACAAGCCCAGATAGACAGTCGTGATCATCACGCCATGCATACAATTGATGAAGCAAATTTTACAGCATATTGACTACATGTCATGATGCAAAGTCGTGAACTCATTTAGTATAGTGAATGTACAAAGCATTTTGATCTCAATATGTCGTTTACAAATACATCGTACGTTTGAAGCACGATGAACTCATATCGCTGTGCTCAAGTGTCCACAATTAATATCTGCAAATTTTACTTCATATGGAAGTCATCCAATGACTGTGTTGATGAATTCACTGGGTTAGCACTGGTAGTAGACATGCCATGCAAGCAATATGACGGCGATATGCATGTTTGTCAGTGATACATTCGATGGGCGCAACATGACGGCGATATGCATGTTTCTCAGTGATACATCCTATGACGGTGATATGCATGTTTCTAAGTGATACATTCATTGAGCGCAATATGACGGCGATATGTATATTTTGTCATTGATACATCCCAGGAGCACAATATGATGGCGATATGCATGTTTCTCAGTATTACATTCCATGACGGCAATATGCATATTTTCAGTGATACATTCGGTGAGCGCAATATGACGGCGATATGCATATTTCTCAGTGATACATCCCATGAGCGCAATATGACGGCGATATGCGTGTTTCTGTGATACATCCTATGACAGTGATATGCATATTTCTAACAAGGAGAAGGCAGAGCCTGGATGTCGCAAATCGGGTTCGCCTTTCGCGTGGTGAAAGTTGAAGACCTCCGAATTAACGTCGCTTTTGATTTTTGTTCCAATAAGCCTTAGTTACTGAGATATCGCGATTTGAAAATTTGGGAGTTTCGTCTCGTGCCTAGAGTACGTTGAGCGTTGACACTTGAGACAAGAGCGGCCGTAGCTAATACGGGAAGACGTTAGACCGGCACTCTGAAAGTTCACGGTTCGCGTCCCTATGCTTTTTTTTTATTCAATTTTTTTGTTAATTTTATAATCTCTCATAAGAATTTACATGTGCAGGTAAATAAGAAAATTCGAAAATATGTTTTACTAGTTTTATTTGTCTATTATATTAAAATAATTAATCCAATAATGAAGTCACAATTACAAAGCAAAATAATATGGTATAGAAAATAAATAATTAATATGATTTACAGGACAGCATATTTGAAGATCTATATCTTCAAATATGCTTTCCTGATAGAATTTATAAGGTTAAATATGGTTGCGGTGGTATTACGTTCATTTTATGTTCGTGGTGTCGTAAGCCTTTGTGCTACCCATGCTTTTACGATGGTTTCCAGCCTCCAATTTGTCACCATACTGATCTGATAGAAGAAGAATCAGAATAATTACCTGCCGCGAAATTTGCAAGTGTGAATTAGATTAATTATTTATTTTTTATACCACATTATTTTGCTTTCTCATTGTGACGTGATTAATAGATTAATTATTTGTTATACAATATTATTTTGCTTTGTAATTGTGACTTCATTATTAGATTAATTATTTGTTATACAATATTATTTTGCTATGTAATTGTGACTTCATTATTGGATTAGTTATTTTAATATAATAGATGAATTAAACTAGTAATACATATTTTCGAATTGACTTCTTTACCTGCACATGCAAAGTCTTATGAGAGATTATAAAAAAAAATAAATAAAAAATTAAAAAAAAGCATGGGGACGCGAAGCGTGAACTTTCAGAGTACCAGTCCGCCGTCTTACTGTATTAGCTACGGTGGCTCTTGTCTCAAGTGTCAACACTGAACGTACTCTACGCGCGAGCCGAAACTCCCAAATTTTCAAATCGCGATATCTCAGCATGAAATAAGTTATGAAAAAAGTGTGTTTTCTTGAAAATGGTCGTTTTTTCAATGCCAAATCGTCAATTTTCATCCAATCAAAAATATCCTACGTCATTGTAGAGTAAATATATTCAAGAGTACTCAGTTCAAATTTCAAGTCGATCGGATCGGAACATCGATTTTTTTAAAGTGTCACTCTGATATAGCCCCTTAATAACAGCGCACAAAATTACGGCTGCCGCTGCACGGCGTCTCTCCATGGCATCCGAGCGAGTACGGCAGACGTGTCAGTAGTTTTGTGTGTGAACATCTGAGTCACTTGTTTAGCGACATCACAGTACAGACATTTTCTGGGACACCGAAACCGTCTTATGTGTGAACGGAACGGACATTAGTGTCAGACATTTGTGTCACAATTAGTGTCGTAGTCTATGCAGACCTCAACTATCGTCCACCCTATATACAATCTCACCCCCTCGGAATTGAGAAAAGTGTATTTTTAATTATTCGCTATTATATAAGCATTATCCTCTAATCGGTTTCAATCAAATATCATGATTGAAAATGTCCGAAACTGCAAAAGTAACTCTGAGGGTGTCCCACTTCAAGGATGGTTTTCACCCCTCGACACCGTTTTTCCGTAGATAAAAAAAAATACGTGTCTCTTATACTTCGATAAAAAATAACATATCTCAAATTGAACGCAATCGGAAAGGAACACCGGAAATGGTAGCTTACAGGGGTAGTCGCCCCTCAAACGGATTTTTCTTTCGAAAAACTCAAAAACCCGTATCTCATACTTTCTTAGCTCTCTCAAATGCAGTTGGTGTCGTTGAAATATTTCATAAAGTGTTTAAGTTATACAATTTTTTTATCTTTCAACCCTTATATATTTCGACCAGTTCACCCCTCGGCATTGAAAAAAGTGCATTCTTCGTTATTCACCATAAGCATTATTTTCCAATTGCTTTAAATTTAATATCTTGATTGGAAATATGAGAAACTTCACCCTTCACTCCCAGGGTGTCCAACTTCAAGGGTAAATTTGACCCCTTAAAACCGTTTTTCCGCAGATAACAAAAATACGTGTCTCATCGATTTCGATGAGACAAATATCGCAATAACGCAGACGAAAATATCACAAATTAAACAAAATCAGAGAAGGACACCGGAAACGGTTTCCTTATGAAACTACTGAAGTAACCTTTAAATTGGAAAGAAACGTTAGAATTTATTATCATCATAATTGAAGATCATAGAACACTCGTTTAAAAGTTTACAACGTAATACAAAATGGCGAGTTGATTATCATGTGGGGGCCGCGTAGGGTTGCGTTGATTCAGCGATGAAGTTCTAGTTTGTTGTGAGTCGTCGTTGGCATGGTTCGCGAAAATGTGTATCGCTTCGATGGTTGCGTGTGCTGGACTTGGACTGACTAACTGATAACGACTAGCTAACCCAACGTAGCTGACCAATTGATTTACGACTAATCGGTTCAGGAGACTAGAATCGGAGTTTTACAAGCCCGATGAGCCAGTTTGATGAACGCGAAGAGACTGTTCGACTATCTGGTTGTCTCAGACTCTCGCTAACTGACGTAGTCTGGGTCTTAGACTGTGACTGGCGCTATTCCGCCATTTCCCTGTTGTTTGGTGTCTTATATCAACGCAGTGTTTTTGAGTTTTAAGTGGGAGGTAGGGAAGAGACTTGTTCTCGATTCCTCCTTCCAGGTTGGTTAAGGAAAAGAAGGGCTCATCTCTAGGATGACTAGAGATGAGCCCTTACTAGAGATGATGAGTAGGAAACTGGTTAGAATTTCGTGATTAGATAAGACATTGGGGTATGGATATTTAGTTCATCATCGCGTTATCTGGGGAGTATAAACATTTTCGCGGGTAGAATTCGGGGAAATAGATCAGGACTAACAGTTGAGAAATTATGAAGAGTGTTGATGTGAACAAGATTTACGACCGGGCCATGTGGTAACTTTCCTTAAGGGATTATTTAGGTCTTAAGATATGGAAGATTGTTATGTGGCTAAGCTCCGTGTACCGGTTCACACGAGTGTGGTCTTAAGAACATTGCCTCGCACCGAATACTGCATTATCACTATTAGTATACAGATTGACTTGGGCGTGGGAAATGTTGAAAATGTCGGGGTCATGAGAGTGACGTTCGTTTCTCATGACACGTGTGTTTCGTTGATGCGCTGTACATTATAATAGACTTCCGAACGGCACATGTTAACCATGGCTAATCGGGGAAAAGTGTCTCCTGCATATTGGCTAGGATATAATAGGCAGAAACCATGGCTGTAAAATACTGTTGTTCCTTCCGGGGAATATGAAACATCGTTGAAATATCGCTTAAAACACCAAATATTTCTCTCAGTAAGTTGTTTATAAAACTTAATGTCTCGGCTATTAACATACTTTTTGTCAACGTATATATAAAAAGAATTAACGAAGCTAGTAATGAGGTGGGCGGATTTCAATAAAAACCAACCCCTGAGTCAAAGTATAGAATTTTAATGACGGTAGTAAATGAAACTATCGAAATGCATAAAAATTTCAATGCATTGAAAAAATAGCTATTTAACGTGAACAAGTTTCCGTCGAAGCGAACTTTGTTCATTTAATATATCAGGTTGATCAAAAAGTTTTGTCGCAATAATTTCAATATAATTTATTTATTTATATATTTTATACAAAACATTTCTAATCAACAATATATTCGCCATCGGTTTCTATGACACTCGACCATCTAGTTGGCAACTCATTTATTCCCTTTGCCCAAAACTGCGGCGGCTAGAACTCAAAGAAATTTGAAATATCCCTTCTTAGATCATCGACGTTTTCGAAAGTATTGTTTCTCAAATATGCCTTCAAATGTCTGAACAAATGGTAGTCAGATGGCGCGATGTCGGGAGAGTATGGTGGATGAGGAACGGTATTCCAGTGAAGCTCAGTGATTGTTTTGTGGGTTTCCTTTGCGACATGGGGTCTCGCGTTGTCGTGAAGAAGGTGCATAGTCGCGCGTCTTGGCCGTTTTTTTCTTATAGCTTTTGCCAATTACTGGAGATTTTCGATGTATCGTGTAGAGGAGATCGTCTTACCTACAGGGAGAAAATTGTGAAACAGCATTCCCTTTGCGTCCCAGAAACAGCACAACAAACCCTTTTGTGAGTGACGATCAGATTTCGGTTGGTGTGGCGGTTTTTCTCCGATAGGAAGCCAGTAGGCTAAACGCGTTCTGTTATCATACAAGACCCAGCTTTCATCTCCCGTCACAAGATCTTCTAAAAACTCCTTGCGATGGTGGCGAAGCAGGAGAGACTGGCAGATGGTCACGCGACAGTTCTTATTGTCGTCGGTGAGACGGTGTGGTATCCATTGAGCTAGATCTCCTGTATCCCAAGTTGTGTAAGTGATTGACTATTGACGGTTGGGTGCAGCCAAGTT
>CALYCA010000300.1:0-21757 GCA_944452715.1 Ophion slaviceki | reverse complement strand
AAATTTAAGAGAATGGCACGCATTCACAAATAAAATTCAACATTTCACGCAACATTTCTGTAAAATGTGGATGAAAAAAGTATTAGGTGCGCAACTAAGTTCTCGCTGTTTTTTTATGAAAATGCCACTTTATTGTGAAAAAAATGGTTACAAATGAATCATTCAAAATATTGCCCATCGCTAGCGACAATTTTTTCCCTTCTTTCTGGCAGAGCTCGAATACCGTCACGGTAGAAGTGTTCGTCTTCTGAGGCTATCCACGAATCAAGCCATTTTGAGATGTCTTCACATGAGCGGAACTGCTAATTAGCCAGACCATGTGCCATCGAACGGAACAAGTAATAATCGGACGGCGCAATATCTGGGGAATATGGCGGGTGGGGTAGGGACTTCCCATTTGAGCGTTTCTAAGTAGGTTTTAACGGGTTTGGCAACGTGAGGCCGAGCATTGTCATGCTGTAAAATCACTTTTTCGTGCCTCTGCTCGTATTGTGGCCGCTTTTCGCGCAGTGCTCGGCTCAATCGCATCCATTGAGTTCGATTCCGTTCCCCAATGATGGTTTCATTCGGTTTCAACAGCGCATAATAAATAACACCGCCCTGGTCCCACCAAATACACAGCAAAACCTTTGCCGCGTCAATATTCGGCCGAGCCGACGAAGTAGAAGCATGACGGGCCAGTCCCCATGATTTTGTTCTCTTTGGGTTGCTGTAATGAATCCATTTTCATCACCCGTAACGATGCGATAAAGAAAACTCTTCCTTTTTGCCGCTCGAGCAGTTGTTCACAGGCGAAAAAACGACGCTCAACGTCTCTCGGCTTCAAATCACAAGGAACCCAAGTTCCTTGTTTTTGAATCATTCCCAACGCATGCAATCGCTTGGAAATGGCTTGGCGGGTAACTCCTAATGCTGAAGTAAGCTCTTTTTGCGTTTGGCACGGATACTCATCGAGCAATGCCTCCAATTAAGCGTCTTCGAAGGTTTTTGGTCTTCCTTCACGTGAACGGTCGTCAACATCGAAATCACCGTCTTTGAAGCGACGGAACCAATCACGGCACGTTGTTTCACTTAGAGCAGCATCTCCGTAAACTTTTTGGAGTTCTCGATGCGCTTCAGCCGCCGTTTTCTTTGAATGAAAGAAGAAAAGCAACACTTCCCGCAAATGACGATTATTTGGCACAAAATCAGACATTTTCACACAACCAAAAGTATACGACGCAAAAACAAAATCACTAATGTGTCAAAGCGGTTTGTTTACCATATGTCTAAGCTTGTTTCATGACGTTTTGGTTATGTCACAATCGACCAGCACTTACTAGTGGACCCATCTCTTGAAAAACAGCGGAAACTTAGTTGCGCACCTAATAGTTTTATTTTCCAATTTTTCAAAAACAATTCTCGTCAGGTATAAGGTACCGATATTATCAATATTTTTACCAACTTTCAACTCAATCGGCTTAACAGTTTTTAAGCAATCCTGCACGCCAATTTCGATAATGCAGTTTTTAGAAAAACGCGCTTGAAGATCACACCCGCTCCGATTCCGAGCGCTTAGGCACAGCGTTGACGGGCTGGAACGTTTGAAGTTTTTCGATTTTTTCTTTGAAACTTCAGGAAGATATTGTACATATATAGTTCCATCGTAAAAAAAAAGAAATCGATTTTTTTATCGTCGTAAATGTATATCCCGCCTTAAGGGGTCTGCGGAAACCAGGCCTCACTGGCTGAATTATCAAAATTTTTAGATGAATTTTTTTTTAATATTGTTGAAACGTAGGTCTTCCATGTGCTTAACATTTTTAATAAAATAATGTATATATTATATTCTTAAAAATATAGAGAAAATATGGTTTATGTTCATATTATGAAAATATGAAACGCCTTAATTCGACGGATAAACCACTGTATGGGTAGGTGCATACTCGAGGCTCGTGTGCTTTGTTGATCACGATCTGTTCAGTCAGAATCCAATAAGAACGAACCTTTGCATCCGCTAGTGGATGATTTTGCATCGACAAGGGCGTCGGAAACTCGATTGGACCGCTGGATTAAAGTTGATCATAATCGACGGGACACAAGATCTGAAATTGGAGCATGTTTTATTTATCTCAAAATATCAAGACGATGAATGAGTTCTCGTTGTTTTTGATAATATTTTTGTCATTACGTTGCCAAATTTTGAAAAAGTTATAATCGTGATATTGCGGTGGCTCTACGTCATCGTTGCACTGAAATTAAGTTTCTACTGCTTAAGGCCTTAGGCCTTGACGGGTATAAAATGATATGCGAATTTAACAATTTTTTTTCGCAGGTTAAACGGCTCGATGGGGCACTGTATCCCAAAGCCTTCTCTCCCATACATTTTGTAATGTCAATAAAAAAAAAATAGTTTAAGATGCTAACGCATCTACAAAAAAGTACCATAACCAAGCTTGGAATTCAGTGCACGTCATTTTCCCGAAATGTAAACAACTTTTTTCCCCCAGTGCTTAACATGTCAAATTTCGTGCCAAAAAGAGTATTTGTGGAAAATTGACCTGCGCTATTTTATTTTTAAAGAATCTGCAGCTTACAAAACTCTTGTTGAGACTTACGGTGACCATGCTCCGGGGGGAAACAACATGGAGAAATTGGTTTAGACGCTTCAAAAATAGAGATTTTATTGTGTTCGATTGGCGGCATTACTTCACGAAGACTCATGTCAGACGCTAGCTGAACTTGCAGAATCACAAAACAGTTTCGAAACGTTTGATTTTTTAAAATAGAGCATCATGTTTCACGAAAAAAAAACAGCGAGAACTCATTCAACCTACCTTTTGGTAGGTCTCTCTTTGGTGGTCTCCCTCTCTCCCTCTCTCTCTCTCTCTCCCTCTCTCTCTCTTGCTCTTCTTGTGCCATTACTACGAAGAGTATAGGTACAAGCAAGTATATCTTTGAAAGTGTATGGAAACGACGAACTTTCTTGCCCTCTCTCTCTCTCTCTCTCTCTCTCTCTCTCTCTCTCTCTCTCTCTCTCTCTCTCTCTCTCTGTCCCTCTCTCTCGCCCGCTCGGTATTCTTTACCACGTATGAGAGCATCCATAGAGTCGAGGGTTGTGCAAAAGCTGCACCCAAGTGCTTAGTCGACGTGCACGCAGGCCGAGACCCACGGAACGGGGGTGTCGGATGATGAAGAACAAGAGAAGTAGAGAACTGGAATGAGGTTGGAACTCGCGGAAATCCGAATGCCGAGTCAGCGGGATTTTCGCTCCCCCACGTCCCCCACAGAACTTCATTCCCCTCCCTCCGCGGCCGGCTCGAATCCTTCGTCTGGGTGGAACTCCAGACCTCGAGAATCGGAGCCCAAAGGGGATGAGAAAGAAGAGCGGGTCTCAGATTTAGATAGGAAGCGCGTCGGGGAGGCAAACGAGACAGATGCGCGGCGCGAGGATTTAAAAGAAGATCGGTAAAGGGAGGGAGCGCGAACGACGGGCGAAACGGAAGTGGCGTCCTAAACAATCGATGTCCATAGCATGTGTAGGATGAGAGAAGGGTGTCTTCTCGGCTTATCCAACGGAGTTTTGAATGCCCTCGCTATAAAAGCTCACTTATCTCTATCCTCGTAATTATTGTCGATCAAACTCCGTACCGGAAAGTGCAGTCGCGAGCAAAAGCTTTCGGGGTTGGCTGGCCAATTCAGCTGAAAGAGACGCTGGAGGAGATAAGCATTCAAGATCGGGATAACACGCATTAGGATGGAGATTGTGGCCAAGCGGAATAAAAAGAGCAGTTGCCTCGGGAAAGTCGTGGTTCGCATAATTCTTTCAACGGATAAATTAAGGCGCTAGTACCGTCTAGAAGCTTGTTTTTAAAGTAATTTTTAGGAATTAATTTTGCGAAAACTATCAAATCTACAGTGCCGGGGTTTTTGATGCATATTAAGACATGTTCCAACTAGCAACACAAATTTTTATGAAATACTTTATTGAAATCTATACAGGTTATGCGCTGTTGAGAGTTCAAAAGTATACTGACTATTTGTAAGGGTGCCTTGGGTATTGGACTGCAAGAGGGGCAAAGACTCCTGCCGCGCCACAACGCATCGCACCCTTTAAGCCTCCGTAACTATGGGAGTTCTACGCATTTAAAATTAATATTTTCGAGACACATTCTCAGAACCCCAAACTACAAGATAATGCCAAAAAACCGAATTTTTGCAGTTTTCTAGGCAGTAATACCGCTGCAACTTGCCCTTCGGAGGATCGAAACTTCAGTACGTTTGTTCTTGACATCAGCCTCCCGATTCCAGCCAGAAAATTGACAGCCTTATCCGCCAATCTTCATCCCCGGATTACTCCAGCTTCAGCTGTTGCAATTGTCAGTGTGCACGAATGTTCCGTGTCCCGTGGAGCAGGTTTTGCAAGTGTACGATGGAATGGAGCTAAGAATGTCACGGGAAGTTTGACAGTCGCTGGCTTGAACCCTCGCTTTTGTGTCCCTAAACTCTGCTGGGGTTGACGCAGGTCAGGCAACACCAAGGACCCCCCCCCCCCCCCCAGGAAGTTGGTGGGGGGGGGGGCGAAGTTCCCAGATTCTTTTTGAGCCCGCTTATCTTCCACTCTTGGCCCATGGACTCAATTGACATTTCCTTTTTTCTCCGTCATCTCTCGGAAGAGACACTTTTATCCTTTTTTTCGGCCTGATGAGTAGTTTTGGATGATGGGCAGCTGAGATAACTTCTTGTGTCGGGTTATTACGAGGATAAAAGAGCTGGCGCGGGCGCTGTCGTTCTCCATCCATCTCTTCTCGGGTTGGGTAACCAGCTAGGTAAGAATTACAGCGAGGTTGAGGCGAAAAATTGCCTTGTAAAGAGTTAACTACCAGGTGGTTTGTCCACAGTCTGTTCCCTGGGGAGAAACATCTTATAGCGCGGGCGCCTCAACCCCGTTCGCCTCCTTCATCCCCTCATTTCTCCCAGTCTCTTCGGAGACGTTAGACAATTTTCTGATGTCGCTCTTGCGCTTGGTGGTGTGGTTTGGCCCTGTGTAGACTCGTATTTTGTCGCCAACGCTGGCGACGACGATGTCTCGGGCGAAGAGACAGGACGCTTGGTGTCCTCCTCCTCCCTCCCTCCACCTATCTTTGTCTTTCTCCGTTAACACGTAGCAAAGTCTATGCATAGGATAGTAGAGAGTTGACAAGTAGTAAGCAACGAAGGGTCCGGGTTGTGTGGTCGCTTTGGTGTGTGGGTTACTGGCTTTATAGTACGCGAGCAGCTAGCCAACCCGTCAAATTCAACGTGGCGGAGGCCATAATGCCAACGTGTACGCCCGAGGGCGCTTCAAGGCGCAACTTCGCGGGACCGAAAAAAAAGAAGCTTTTCAGAGACTTTGGCCTCGTAAGCTTGGTGGCTTAAATCAAACGAGCTTCATCTTCCTCTCTCCGTCAATCTCCCAGATGTGAAACAAGTCAGTTTTCGTTGACCCATCGCTGGGCTCAAAGCACACAGACTCCGTAGAAACCAAAAGGACTGGCTGCGCGCTCTGAGACGTTGAAGAGAATCAACGTCTGTCGGTTAACCGGAAGGGAACATTGGCCCGGGAGAATATCCAGTCGCAGTCGAAGTTCGCAGGGATATTTTGCGACACTAAGAGGACAGACGGACCATGTGGAATCGGGAATGGAGCAGCCAATGTATTCACAAGAACAAATAGACTCGACAGGAAGGCAAAACAAATACAACTGGAGTCTGCGTTGTTTTGGTAACGCGGGAAAAATGCTCCGCCCTTCTTTTCTTAGCATTTCCAAGTAAACAGAAAGAAGCCAAGATAAGCCATGTGGATACTGTGCCCATAGACTGTTTGGTGTGCATGGCTGGGAGAAGAGTGACGCAGTCGGATTGACGATTGCGACTGGAGGATTTGTCATTCGGAGGAACACAACGCAAGAAACGATCCTCTTCTTCTCCTGCAACCACCTCGTCCGGGGTTTTTACTCCGATGGAAGACACATATCAAGGGATCCCAGTGCTTAACGTCCACAAGGTAATGCCGACAGTTCAGCTACCACTATACGTGAACCCCACGATCCCTCGGAACCGCATACGCGAAGAGGAGGAGGAGCAGGAGTCCGACCAGGTGGCGGAAACGAGACAAGGAGGAGCGGATGATGGCAAAAAGCGGACAAGAACAGGAGCGCCCTCGTAAACGAGGAAGGAATTACTCGATCCTTTTCCACTTCGATTGGAGACGCGTTTTTACCATCCCCGGAGACATACTCGGCAATTAGTCGGTCGAGGGGGATGGAGTCGTGTACACCGGTGAGGGATGTTCCGGGCTCGTACTACCAGCGCTACTACATCAGGATCTTGGGGGAACTGGAGACGTCGATCAGCTGCTACCTTCTTCTCAACACCCCTAGGATACTTCTACACCTAAGTCGTGATGCAAAAAGTGACTGGATCTTTTCGATCTAGAATTGCTCGTGGTGATGGTTGGATCCGTTGGTGAATGCTGATCGTCTTGCTACACCCTCGGGTGTTTGTGTTTGCTATAGGTCACGAGTTTACTGGCGACAGTGTTTGTTACGAGGGACAGGAAAGAGGGATGGAGGTGATGCGTAAAGTCTCTGGCAACTTCCAGATTCGAAACTCGGCTTCGGTGGCCAGTCCGGGGGTCGTATCCAGTGGGATTTATGACTTGGGCACGTCCGCAATCGTGGCCTCGCTGTCCAAGCTACCCGCAGCTATCTTTTCGCTTCCTCTCTCTCTCTCTCTCTCTCTCTCTCTCTCTCCCTATCTCTTTCTCTTTGCTTCACGTAGCGACCTACGCCAATTCGTTTGGTGGCCTGATCGCGCTGTGCCAGCCACCCTCACTCGCTGCTAAACAGGGCTGGCTATTTTTAACGAACTGGCTCGTCAGCCCGGACGATTGGTCTCTAATCCCATCATCCTTTTCTCTTTTCCTTCGGCACTTTGCGCGCGGCAGCTTCGACCCTCCCTTCCAGCATCCGGGACTTTTCCGACAGCTGACATTCCCTTGCCGTTTAGCGAATTCGTGCGTGCCCGCATTTAGCCAACTCCCAAACGCTGTTGTTCCACGTGGTCCTAACGCGAATTCCTCCTTCGACAGTATTCATTCAGCTAAAAACCTGACAATGTTCCAGCTATCCTACCACAAGAACTACCTCGGAACAATCTTCCGCGATGAGTAGGGTAGGCTGGGTACGATTGTGACAGTCGTTATATTAGCGAAACTTTATAGTTTCCTTATGGAATACCGGGGTGGTGCAGGGGGAGAGAGGAGCGGCGTGCCCGTCTGAACGCGTGTCACAGTTTTACGTCAGCCAGTGCGCGACATTAACGCTAGCAGTGGCTTACATTGATTTTGAACAGTCAAAAGTAAGTATTTTTATTCAATTTCTTTTAATAATTGTTGTTATATATGTACAGATAGAGTAATGAATATTTTCCCTCGTAATAAGTTAAACATTAGTAGTTAAAGAGCAGTGATTACTTCGTACGTAGATTATTTTGTATTGTCCTGGTGATTTTTTTGCCAAGGTGTGCATATTTTCTGGGTACGGTTGTGACACAAGTAAAATTTGTTTTTTTTTTACGTTTAGATGCCCAGAATACGCTTGAAGAAGAACGAAAGAGGACAGTGTGACTATACCAAATACCAAGACGCTTATAAAGAAGTGAATCGCGGGACTTCTATACGGAGAGCTGCGGAAACACACGAAGTTGATCGCATGTCAGCTCTGGTCCCACTCAGAGTGCGCAGGTGGTAGTCGCCATTACATTTGTGACAACTGTGATGAGTCTGACTGGATCTCAGTATCTTATTTTTAAGGGGTTACCCCCACTTGCGATTTTCGAAAAAAATCGATTTTTTTTATTGCATTTTTTTGAAGTATGAGTATCCGGGCCCATACTTCTGTATGGGCCCGGAATAGATGACTCTATGTAAGTTTACAAAAAATGTTTTCTTCGTGTAAACTGAAATTGAAACTTTAAACGCGTTTTTCTCAAAATGGCATTTCTGAAGTCGGTGACCAAGATTACTCGAACACTAATGAACCGATCTTCTTGAAATTTTGCAGGCTTATTTAATACATAAAAATGTAGTCTTTAATCCTTCGATTTTTTTTCTCGAAAAAATGGCCGTTTTATAGCCGAAAAACGGCCGTTTTTTTCGTTAAAATCGAACCATTAACTTTGACTGTCCGCCATTTTGTGAAAAATGAATATTTTTTAAAATCCTTCGATTAAAGACTAGTTTATACTTATATTTGACTAAATCCATCCGCATTTTTTTTTTCAGATGATCCACTTCGCCGCAATGTTGGTCACCGCAAACCGTGTGTATAAAAACATTATTTCATTGACGGCCATTTGCCACTAAACAATGTAATATTTTTCAATAAAAAAATTACTGAAAGTTCTTCAAGATGTGTTCTTTAAGATGGTATATTGATCGATTAAAAAAGTTTTGTAGTTTTCTTTTAAAAAATTCATGAAAAAGGCCTTTTTTTGCGCTACAAGTGGGGGTAACGCCTTAAGTTTTTAGAACCAAGACTCAACCTGTTTTTGTTTATGCTGTATGTTGATACTTACACAAATGTTAATTTTTTCTTGAAGAAGACATTTTCAGCTTTTTGTTTCACAGATTTTTATATAACATTTATTGATTTTCGTTTTGTATTTTGACACAGTTACCGTAATGTAAACTTTTTTGACTGATTGTAATATGAAGGTTGTTATAATAACTATAGATTTTACAGTTCCTTATTAGTTTATAAGCGATTACAGTGTTCCCAGATTTTATTTCTTTTGTTACGTAAATTTTTAATTTTTCCAGAAGATGATGTTGCATTATGTTAGATATTACTTACAATAAAAGTGGTTTCAGACCATTTTAGTGTATTTTGCACCTGTCACTATCGACCCCAAGCACTGTCACAATCGTCCCTGGGATGTGGTCGGTTGTGACATTCTTTTTCTAATTTACCCCTATGAGTTAACCATTGTACTTAAGGACAAAATTTGAGTGTTATGTTAGATATTACTTTCAATAAAAGTGACTTCAGACCATTTTAGTGTTTTTTTTAACCTGTCACTATCGACCATGAGCACTGTCACAATCGTCCCTGAGATGTGGTCGGTTGTGACATTTTTTTCTTCTTTTTTCTAATTTACCCCTATGAGTTAGCCATTGTACTTAAGGACAAAATTTGAGTGTTTATACGTAAACAAATATACACGTTGCTATAAAAAACCACCACTCTTCCAGCTAGCTGGCATACTGACAACATTATGGGCGATCAAATGAAAATTGTGACAACCGTACCCAGTCTACCCTACCCCATCTTCTTCCACTTCAAGGTTGTTCTCCCTATCTTAGCAGGGCACCCTCGGGAACCGTTACCGAAGATGCTCGAAACGCGAATTTATCTCGGACGTATGCCCATTCTCATTGACTTTGGCAGCCGAACTCAATAGCTTGTTCCCCAGAAGAGGGAAAAGGAAAAAAAATACAGCCTACGAGGGAAGCCGAAGATTAACATCTCCCCAATGCGCTGTACGAGAAAATTTGGCGGTTTGACGGAGCACGAAACTAATTCCCGGATTGCTCATTCTTGGCCGCGCTACGTGTGTGGCTTACGATTGATAAAAATAATCCGTGGAGCTGCGGATGGCTAGGGCAAAAGGCGGATTAATCAATCTTGCGCCAATGGATTTATTGCGAACTGAGCTTGTTGCCTTGCTGGCCCTCATCGGGATAAACAAGGCGAGGTGGTATGATGGCTAAGGGGATAGAAAAAGTCGAAAAGCCGCGGCGAAGATAGGATCCTAGACGGATCAGGATGAGCAAGGATATATGTGTGTATTCGGTATGGCAGGATCCGACATACCTTCCTCCCTTCCCTTCCATACCCCTCCTCCGCCCCTTCTCCTCCGAGCCAGTCCATCGATTTCGCTTACGGCAGACTCTCCTACCCTTCATCCCTTTATCCCTTTCTGCCTCCATCCCCGTTCGTCTAACCTAGGTAGCCTGCCTCGAGTTCCCTCCTATGGCCTCGTTTCTGGGATACCATTGGACATCCATACATCCTCGATTCGCGTGTACGCTTTCTCCGGGGAGTCCCGATATTTTTCCAGCTCACACACACCGGGTGAGACACTAGAAAATTTCGGTTGATATCGATTTTGGGTGGACGAAAAAATTGAATACAGAGCTTGAAGGGTTGTCCGAGATCTGCAGCTTGCTCGGTTTGCCTTCCTTTTTCGTTTGTTTCCGAACCCATTTCAAGGTCAATGATACTTTTCCAAACGAGGATTCCTATTTTCAAAGCTTTCACTTCTTTTTGTCATCTTGAACGATGACAGTGACCTGGCGTGACCTTGGGATGGCCCTGGCACGTTTGAAAAGCTAATAAACCGGAATTTGGCTCAAGCACAATGATCGTGGCATTTCCGGAAGTGAGTGGATCGATTTTGTTTTAAGGGGTTATGTGGGTTTTCAAGCCAAAAAGTCAGCATATTTTCTTCATTTAAAAAATATAATGTATACATTATTTTACTCAAAATGTTAAGGCCTTAGGCCACCGTAACGGGTATAAAATCATGTGCGAATTTAACATGTTTTTTCGTATGAAAAAGTGATTAATAAAATAATTACACATCTATTTAGTATGAATATCAAGCTGTTAGAAAAAATATAAATTTTTTTCGATGAACAAAATGGCTGACTACACGAAACTTCTCGAAACTGCTTTTTTCTAATTGGCGTGACAAATAACGTCAACAATTTTCACTCGACTTACTTCAAAATTAAAAGTTATGTTCCTAATTGCATTTCGCAGAGAAGTACGTACGGCATTCGTGATTAATCGAAAACTTTTCATTTTACGAGCAGTTTATGAGCAGTTATAACGAAATTTTTCACTGACAATTCATTTCTTAAGTTCAAATACCTACAACTTTTGAATAAAACAATATTTTTTAAATCCCGTAAGTACTTCTCTAGGTATTCCAATGTAGGTTGACGAGAATTTTTGTTTATTGTCCTAGGTAAAAAATTATGGATGCTAAATGTCACGCCGCGGAGCGCCTAGGAAAAGATAACAAAAGAAATTATTAATGGGCCACTTTGTATATCGAAAAAAAATTCTAATAGCTTCATATTCATACTAAATAGGTGTGTAATTAATTTTATGAGTGAATCACTTTTTCGTACGAAAAAAATTGTTAAATTCGCACATGATTTTATACTCGTTTCTGTGGCCTAAGGCCTTAAGGCTTTGGGAGAATATTCTAGACATATTGTACTATTAGATAATTAAATATAAAAAAATGGATTTTTTGACATTTTTAAACCCATGTAACCCCTTAATTTTGCGTTGAAAACGATCCCGTTTGATTGAGTTCCTCGATCCGATTGCCGAAAGACTAGTAGGTCACCCCGTATATTTCGCTATGACTGTGTCTCGTGCGGAGAGTAGGCCGCCCTCCACTTATTTCTACGAATGCTCACTATTTTCCCTGCCTTGCTCCGACTATTTTCTTACCTTTTTCCGGAAAGCATCCCCTCTGGAGCATATCGACCTCGATAATCCATCCCCCCCCCCCTCCCCTCCTGCCCCGACCCCTTTATCACCCTTCGTACACATTCATGTACGTGAAGACCTACAACATCCTACCGATGTTCCATTGCGCTGCACAGCTTCCGGTTCAAATACCAAATACGATACGGGAGGAGCGCCTCTTTCTTTAACTTTCCCCCTGTCGCTCTTTCTCTTTTCCACTCCCTTTCTCCCATTCTTTTCCTTTTGCTGCATAAAGCCCAATACGAGGAAGCCTCGGTATTTAAATTCTTCCCCATGTTAGCATGGGTTTCTTTAAGGGATGTGCATAACCTTGGGATTTCTAAAAATCAATTTTTGGTTTATTTTATTTTGTTATTGCGTAGAGTCTTGACTTCGATTTGGTTAAGGCGTTACCCCCATTTGTAGCGCAAAAAGAAGGCCTTTTTTATGAATTTATTTAAAGAAAACTACAAAACTTTTTTAATCGATCAATATACCATCTTAAAGAACACATCTTGAAGAACTTTCAGTAATTTTTTTATTGAAAAATATTACATTGTTTAGTGGCAAATGGCCGTCAATAAAATAATGTTTTTATATACACGGTTTGCGGTGACCAACATTGCGGCGAAGTGGATCATCTGAAAAAAAAAATGCGGATGGATTTAGTCAAATATAAGTATAAACTAGTCTTCAATCGAAGGATTTTAAAAAATATTTATTTTTCACAAAATGGCGGACAGTCAAAGTTAATGGTTCGATTTTAACGAAAAAAAAACGGCCGTTTTTTGGCCATAAAACGGCCATTTTTTTCGAAAAAAAAAATCGAACGATTAAAGACTACATTTTTATGTATTAAATAAGCCTGCAAAATTTCAAGAAGATCGGTTCATTAGTGTTCGAGTAATCTTGGTCACCGACTTCAGAAATGCCATTTTGAGAAAAACGCGTTTAAAGTTTCAATTTCAGTTAACACGAAGAAAATATTTTTTTTGTAAACTTACATAGAGTCATCTATTCCGGGCATAAAAAAAAACTGCACTTCAAATTGCACTTCAAAAAAATGGAATAAAAAAATCGATTTTTTCAAAATTGCAAGTGGGGGTAACCTCTTAAGGGCCTATACTAGTGTGAACCCTGAAAATTTCGGTGATTTTCGGGAATTTTTAGGAAGAAAAGTACTCAATTAAATGTTTCGGAAAATCAATAATATATTTGGTTATATTTGACCTATATTACAAAAATTGTTCATCGAAAAATATTGAGATTCAAGCGACTTATGCGCTGCCTTCGGAGGCGCCAAAAAAAAGTTCCTCCACTGCTGACATGATTTCGGCCGATTGCGTAGCTGAAACCGAAAAAGGAAAAATGTCGTTAAACTGGAAGGAATTTCCTGTACAATGACGTAGGATTATCGAAAAATATCAAAATCTAACAAAATAGCGTAGTCATGAAAAAACTATGTTTTCTTGCCTATAAAAAGATCGTTTTTTTTCAATGCCAAATCGTCAATTTTCATCCAATCAAAAATATCCTACGTCATTATAGAGTAAATATATTCAAGAGTACTCAGTTGAAATTTCAAGTCAATCGGATAATTGCTCTATGAGTTACAATGTCAGCAAATTTGAAAAATCTCATTTCGAGAAAAACGCGTTTAAAGATTTAACTATCGATTTTTGCGAGATAAAATGATATCGATATAAATGATAATGATATTCTTGAAAGTATAACCCGTTGAAAAGGGCAAAAAATCGATTTTTTTTAAGTGTCACACTGGTATGGCCCCTTAATGATTACTCACGTCGAGCAGGGCACCACTTTGAAAGTGCAATTTCTCGGTGCGTGTCTATTGTTGTCCTGTTACCCCCCCCCCTCCCCCAGTTTCGAGTGAATTTTTTATACGATTTTTTCACCTCTTTCTTCTTCTTCTCGTCTTACTTCGAAGTTCGCTCCTTTCTTTATGCCTTTTTACTATCCTACCGGAAGTACGCAGTTGTTCTTATTTCTGTCGTCGTCTGGCAGAGTGCTCTCGCCGTCCGTCCCTCTCGAGGCTTTCTCTCTCCCGTTGCGCCGAAAAACCGTCTCGCCCATATATATATATATATATACACACACACACACACACACACACATACACACACACACACACACACACACACACACACACACACACACACACACACACACACACACACACACACACACACACACACACACACACACACACACACACACACACACACACACACACACACACACACACACACACACACACACACACACACACACACACACACACACACACACACACACATATATATATATATATATATATATAATGATTATTTTTTCCCTTTTTTTATCATCGCTGGTGAAATCATTTTTTATTCGGATAAATCTAACTCTTCGCAGCCCTCGCATCCGTCGTGCTTTCCCGGCCAACATGGAACCTCACTTTCTTCTCGAATTCCGCTGGCAGATTTCGACTGAGTTAGGACCTCTCTCTTTCTTTCTCTCTCTCCCTCTCTTTCCGTAAGCCGTCCCGTGCGAAATTTTTCACCACCCATCCACCTTTTTCACCCGAGCAACCCTTAATTCCCAATGTCCGTATTATTCCTCACTGTCGCCCGGCTTTCTCACTCTTTATGCCCAAATAATTCCGCTGAGTAGGGCGCCGGAATTCTTTCGGTTTTCTTTCCCTTCTTTCCTTCTCTCGAAGGAGAGAGGGCTGAATTTATCGCGCTACATGCGCCGACACTCGGTATAGATAACAGACCTTGGCTTACCGCGAGCTTTAAGCTTTTTCATCCCTCGTTTCATTCTTCCTTATCCCTTTCTCCCTCTTTCCTCTCCGACTCTTTTTTTTCGATATATATATATATATATATATAATATTTATACGTAATATGGTGTTTCTATGTGGCGAGTCTCGCGGGATCTTACGCTCCATTACTCGCATCCCCCTGACACTGTAACCCAGCATCATCATCCTCTCTCTCTCTTTCTCTCTTGCTCTCGTTTTGTGGTTTCGCGGACTGCTGCAACGGTTACCTCGAGGATAAATATTACGAAGACAAAAGATTTCGGTATTTCCCCCCTCGTAAAATATATCACCAGTGACGTATGTAATCCCGGAGAACTAGGAGAATTTTCGTTTAGTTATTTCTCTTTTTGTACAGCAAATTAATAAGCGTTTGCTTTCGAACAAAAATGAGAAGAAAAAAATAAACCGACAAAGGGTAAAAATAAAATGGAACAAAGTGAAACGAGGTCATTTTTTTTCCGATCCGCTTAATCGGGCTGGTTCGAAAAATTGGGAGGAAAAAATGGGTTCTGCCTCTTCGTCTTGCTGCAGCGAGGGAGAGAGAGCGAAAAAAGGTAAGAGACAGCAGCGAGGAGGGAAAAAATGGACGGAAAAAATGAGTGTATTTTTTCTTCTTTCCATCGTCTCTCCCTGACCTGGCACGGAGGATAATCTCGACGTCGCTCAATTTCCATTGGCTGGGGAGCGAGAGAGAAAAAGAGGGAGGGTAAAATGAAAAGAACAAGAAAAAATTCAAAAGTAATTCGTCCTTCCTCGTTCGTGGTCTTCTCTTTTTTACCTGCTCCGAGAGATTACATCATTTTTTGGCAGCTCGTTGCTCATCGTAATCCTTTTTTCGCTGTCGTCGCTGCTTCCCAACCCTCTTGCAACCTCTATCGAAGGGAGGGGCCGCAAATCACGTTGTACAATTTCTGACATTTTTTTCGGGAATCGCAGATAACTAAATGTGAAAAAAAGAATGAGCGCTCTAACGATTGGGAGGGAAACGGAAATTGGACGTCGAAGGGGGACGAGTGGTAGAGAGAGGGAGAGAAAGGTGGAGAAGGAGAGAAAGGGCGAAATAAGGGTTAAAGTAGCGAATGAGTTAAAGCACGGTTTGGCGAGCGAGAAACTATTGGGAAACGGAGAACTCAACCCGCCAACCCTCGACAACCCCTGCTCACCCATTTTCGCGAAACGTTTGAGAAGCCCGAGGGCTTTTCTGTGCGGCCCTCCAAGCAAGAGCGGCGCTTTTCTCTCGGGAATTTCCCGTACTTTAAGCTATTACCCGAAGTTTCCGAGGACACGGCCGATTAAACAATTATTATTCGATTCCGAGGGACACACTGAGCTTGAACTCTTTTTCACCCTCTTTCTCTCTCTCTCTCTTTGTCTCTCTCTCTCTCTCGAATAATGTTGGCGCTTTTAATATTACTATACATACATCATACGTAGGGAGCCTACCGAATCATTCTTTTCTCAAAGAAACCTCCGGCGAGCCCTTCGAGGCTCCAATTAAAAATTCTTCGTGCTCTCATCCGCTTTTCATGCTTGGGCGCCAGGAAGAAGTGGAGAGCGAGAGTGAGACAAGAACAGAGAGAGAGAGAGAGAGAGAGAGAGAGAGAGAGAGAGAGAGAGAGAGAGAGAGAGAGAGAGAGAGAGAGAGCGATGAGAAGGAAGGAGAGAAAGAAAATGAGGGAGAAAGAAAAGAAAAGCAAGAAGATATAACAGAGAGCGAGGGGGGAGAGAGGGGCGAGGGAGCAACGAGTTGCCTCGCTGGTTACGTACACTTTTCTATAGAATTGTCATAGCGAGTCTGAGCATTAGAAAATTTAGATGTACCTTCTCTCTCTCTCTCTCTCTCTCTCTCTCTCTCTCTCTCTCTCTCTCTCTCTCTCTCTCTCCCCCACCTTCTTTATCCTTTTTTCTTCCTCACCCCCGGTCTGTCTTTCGGCTCCTTAATAACTTTAAACCCTTTTACACTTTTGTCGGAGTCTCCCGAGGATAAACTTTCCCGTCTTCAGGGGCTCCCAAATTTGAGGGTGCGTGACGACGAAAGTGTGGGAGAGAGAGAGAGAGAGAGAGAGAGAGAGAGAGAGAGAGAGAGAGAGATGCAAGAGAGTTTCTGCGACTCCTTTTGCTCCTACGCAATATCGTCGCGAAAACTTGCCGAAAATCCAAATTACCATTCACGTTCAACGCGACGACGAATAATAATGTTTAAATGGTGGACCTTTTACTTCGAGAGACAGACATAGAGGGAGTGAGAAAAACTTTTTCGTCACGCAGACTTGGAGCAAGTTTTCTCTCTTTGTCTCCACAGCAACGTGGCGCTCACCGAATTAATTCCATAATATTGAATTTGGAAAAAATAAAGTTGAAATATCAAGAAACATAAATATTTCGAATTTGTCCGTCGTCTTTTATCACATGAGACGAGAGGAAATTTGTGGAATGCTCGGGAAACATTTTCATCGCTTTGAACGTCATGAATTATTGCTTCTCTCTCTCTCTCTCCCTCTCTATACCTATCTCTCTGTTTTTCTATCATATCTCAGGGCTTGAGGTATTTTGGAAACGCCTCTAATAACCGTCCTGTCCAATTGATAAAAGTCATGGGAGAGAAACAGCGGGAGAGAGAGAGAGAGATTCCTTTTCCTCATGGTATTCTCGGATATGCGTGCCAGATGCCTATGCGTCTTGACATCCTGTTATTTCCTTTCTTGACCGATCATAGGTGCGCAAAAAGAATGGGAAGCTCGTGTCCGAGAGACGAAGAGAGAAGGAAAGCAGTCTATATATATATACATACAGGGTGTCGTGTTATGAATTGATAATCCTGCAACTGTCGACAGGTCAAATCATGTCCTACTATATGCTGGAATTTCAGGTTAGTAAAAGGTTCCACGGTGTACGAGATAAAAATAATCTGCTTTTGGTTTTTCGCATGCCATTTATAAAAATGACAACTTTATTGACCAGGTTTTAAAAAAATACTCTTGGTTATTTGATTTATCCAGAAAAGTCTTCTTTTTAACCTAGAATGTTAAGGAAACATTATGAAAAAAAAATCTCATGCCGAATTTTCATACAAACCAATTCGAACATCTGACTTTGATAGCCTTTGATAGGTGTATCAAAAATGCACTACGCATATCGTGTCGATTACTTAAAAACGTTGCTTAGTTATTGTCGATTCATATCATTTGTAAAAATGGCATGCGAAAAACCAAAAGCGGATCATTAAAAAAAAATGACACAAAGCTCAAAACCTCGAAAAACGTGGGACTTTTACTAAACTGAAATTTCAGCGTATAGTAAGACATTATCCGACCTGATTGGGATAGAATGTCCATAAGTCGAATTTCCATAACCGAATATCCCTAAGTCGAATATCCATAAGTGCTAATATCCATAAGTGAATATCCATAAGTCGAACATCCATAAGCACAAATATCCATGAGTGAGTATAGAGTAGAAATGAGTGCCAGAAATGGCGGGAGGTAGTGGGAGTGCCAGAAATGGCGGGAGGTAGTGAGTATAGAGGGAACCTAAACAAACCCAAACAAACTCACTTATCTCTACCTCCCGCCATTTCTGGCACTCATTTCTACTCTATTCTCACTTATGGATATTCGTACTTATGGATATTCGACTTATGGATATCTGACTTATGGATATTCGACTGATGGATATACGTACTTATGGATATTCGTATTTATGGATATTCTCACTTATGGATATTCGTACTTACGGATATTCGACTTATGGATATTCGACTTATGGATATCTGACTTATGGATATTCGACTTATGGATATTCGACTGATGGATATTCGACTTATGGATATTCGTACTTATGGATATTCTACTTATGGATATTCGACTTATGTATATTCGTACTTATGGATATTCATACTTATGGATATTCGACTTATTTGACTATTTTCGGTCAACGACTTATAGAGGGAACCCAAACAAACCCAAACAAACTCACTTATCTCTATCTCCCGCCATTTCTGGCACTCATTTCTACTCTATTCTCACTTATGGATATTCGTACTTACGGATATTCGACTTATGGATATTCGACTTATGGATATTCGACTTATGGATATTCGACTTATGGATATCCGACCTATGGATATTCGACTTATGGATATTCGACTTATGGATATTCGACTGATGGATATTCGACTTATGGATATTCGTACTTGTGGATATTCGACTTATGTATATTCGTACTTATGGATATTCATACTTATGGATATTCGACTTATTTGACTATTTTCGGTCAACGACTTATAGAGGGAACCCAAACAAACCCAAACAAACTCACTTATCTCTATCTCCCGCCATTTCTGGCACTCATTTCTACTCTATTCTCACTTATGGGTATTCGACTGATGGATATTCGTACTTATGCAAATTTGACTATTGGATATTCGTACTTATGGATATTCTACTCAGGAATATTCGACTCATGGATATTCGTACTTATGGATATTCGACTTGTTTGACTATTTTCGGTCAAAAAATTGAAGGAAATATTTCTAACTATTCGACTATTGGTTATTCGACTTATGGATATTCGACGACAGTGATCCGACCTGTTGACAGTTGCAAGAATATCCATTCATAACAGGACACCCTGTGTGTGTGTGTGTATATATATATATATATATATATATATATATATATATATAGGGAGGGCGGGAAGGAGGAAGAGTGAGAGAGAGAGGGGCAGGGGTGAAGAGACAGCTAAGTAAGATGGAGAGCTTGAGCTTTCCTCACGTCCTCATCTGACGTTCTTCACTCCCAACATGTCACCTTGACCGATGATCCTTCGGGTCTTGTCTCGCGAGTCCTCTCCATTTTTTTGGCCAGAATTCGCGACCCAAAAAGACGACAAAGCAAAAGAAAAGAAAGGAAAAGAAGAATGGAGAAAAAAATTTAAAAAGCACTCTCCATGTTCAAGAACGTATCGAGCTTTGCCAAAGCTCCAAAGTATCCCAAGAAAAGAGCTGGAAGATATGTGTGTGTGTGAAAATCCTCGAACGTATTTCTTCCTTCATTTCGCCGAGACGCAGATGAGGTAGATCGAAACAGACGGACAGACAGGGAGATAGAGGGACGGTTAGACGTTCGGGGTGGGGGGTGGGGGGTGAAAGAGGGAGGGCGAGAGAGCCGATCGGAGCTTTTCGCAATCCCCGCGAAATCGTTTTCTCCCCACTTTTATTCTCCGCGCTTTTACAGACGCACAGACACACATACACCGCTTGTTCTATACACACGGTATAACGCTTTAATGGCAAAGTTAAACGTTTCGATGCCATAAAAGAGAATTGAAGATTCTAATGTTCCTCGGGATGTGCTCGTCGCAACTCCGGGGGCGCGAATGACGCGAATAAAAGAACGCGTACGCAAGGACGAAAAAAAAGGAGAATAAAAGAAATAAAAAGAGAAGAAAAGGAACTCGAGATAGAGAAAAATGGTGTTGGGGCGCGAGAAAAGCTCCGTTTCTCAGCGGCGTTCTGGTTCTTAGGGGTGGTCTGTCCCGTTTTGTTTCTTTCTCTTGATAGGGAAGAAGAGGGCGATCGGGAAAAGGGAGAGAAACTATTGAGCGAGAGAAAGGTAGATAGATAGAGAGGGAGAGAGAGAGAGAGAGAGAGAGAGAGAGCCCGCAACCGATTGCTCGACGTGACTGGATTTCGATGAATTTATGTATGGAAGTTACTGGGGACGATCTATGAAGCCCCGATCTATCCCCGGTGGGGCAGCAGACACGCAAGAAACAGGAGATTGGCGCGCAGAGGGAAGGAATTTCGGCACTTTCCGGTCTCCTCGATGTGTTGCTGAGTTTCGTTTAGTGGCAGAAGTCGTCATGGCTTTATTGCTCGGATGAACGTTTTGTTCTCCTCCCCTTCCTCTTCCTCTCTCTCTCTCTCTCTCTCTCTCTCTCTCTCTCTCTCTCTCTCTCTCTCTCACTCTCTCTCTCTCTCTCTCACTCTCACTCTCTCTTTATCTCTCTCACTCCCTATACATTCGCGTGGCTGTATGTATAGGGTCACTAGAAATTAGACACTCGAAAAAGCAAATATTTATTTCAAAACAACAAAAAAAGATATGTTTATCAAGATCTACATGTCGTCCGAGGCAGTTCTTATTTTTGAACTTTTTTTATTCGTGTAGAGACAATTCAATTTTTTTTGTATGGTTTAGAGTCACTAGAAATTAGACACTCAATAAAGCAAATATTGCAAATATAGCAAACAAGACAATAATCGTAAAAAAAAACTTGAAAAAAAACAAGCTTTTATTTGAAAGATACTGTACTTTTCAGTACAGTATATTTAAGTAAAGGCTTGTTAAGAAAAAAAATACGATCATTATTTTGTTTGATTCATATTTGCTCTATTGAGTGTCTAATTTATAGTGGCACTCATTTCTAGTGACACTAGATGACAGTAAAAATAATGTTCAGTAAAATTGGAAAATCAAAACAGTATCGCTAGAAAAAAGTCCCTTCCTTGGTCACTCATCATAGGTGCAGATACTTTGAAGGTACATAAACGTGGATATCTTTAATATATGAAATATAAATTTTAAAAACATGACGCTTCTTTGTGGAATTTTCAAAGTAGTACAAGTACTTATGACGTTTGACGGTTCAAGCAGTAAAAATGTATGTATCATATTTTTTAGATGTCTACGGTTGTGTGCCTTTTAAGGCGTCTGGCCACCTTGGCCGATCGAAAAATGGGTATATTTTTAAAAAAATAATATTCTCGAAGGTATGGGCCGGAATATTTTTATTTTTTTACACAACGTCAGAAAGGGCTTGAAGAATAACGTTAATAAATTTCCGTTAAAAATATTTAAAAAATGGCACCGTTATGCACATTGTCGCGGAGGCCCTTCGCACGATAGGCGCGGTCGTTGTCCCAGGTGTCACACGGTCATGTCACATCTGAAAAAAAATCAGCTCATTCGTGAGTAGTGTTGCTACAATGTAGCGTACCGCTTTTTTGACCATTGAAAAATTGTGGTAGGCCGCAGAAAAAAATTTGCATTTTTCACCGAAATTATGGCTCACCATAATTTTTTTTTATCCGCGCCATTTTTTGATATTTTGAGCGGAAATTTATAAACGTTATTCTTAAAGCTCTTTCTGACGTTGTGGAAAAAAAGAAAAATATTCCGGCTCATACTTTCGAGTTTATTATTATTTTTTTTATATGCCCATTTTCCAATCGGCCAAGGTGGCCAGACGCCTTGAGTACTTGCAACCTATGATGAGCGACCGCGGAAGGGACTTTTTTCTAATCATACTGTTTTGATTTGCAGTTTTACTGAACATTATTTATTTAATTTTTAGTACA
>CALYCA010000299.1:17500-21366 GCA_944452715.1 Ophion slaviceki | reverse complement strand
TTTTTTTTATTCCGCTGGAGGCGCTGATGCACAGCGTAAGTCACTTCCACTTTTTTATATAGAACGGTACATTTTTGTTCAACCATCTTGTGGAGCAGCTCAAGCCACAAAAAAACATTACGGGGTCAAAGTGGTTCAAGGTTATTCAAGGTCACCTATTAAAATGAAATACAAATATAAATATCTCGGGTTACTACCAAATATTTGGTACTGATCCGAGATATTTAGATTTGTACACTCGATACTGACCCTGAATGACCTTAAACGACTTTGACCCCCTAATGTTTTTATGCGGCTTGAGGTGCTTCACAAGATAGTTGAAAAAAAATACATCATACCATTAAAAAAAGTGAAGTTGACCTTCACTGTGAGTTAGCGCCGCCACCGAAATAAAAAAATTGGTCGCATTTGATGGCCCCCATCACGCCGTACAACTTTTGGCTGAAACATTTTTTGTGACGTTGATAATTACCGAGTTATTTCGGGTGGCAGAGATAAGAAGGACACCCTGTATATACAGGGTGAGGCGAAAAAAGTGTTACAGAGCAATAGCACTCAAACTATTGATCATATCTAAAAATGTTTCAGACACAAGTTTCAGTGTTCGAGAAGGCCGTCATACTGGACCACCCTATTTTTTTATCGGTGGAGGCGCTGAACCTACGTCAAGGTCAACTCCACTTCTATAAATGGAATCATGTGTTTTTTTCGATAACATTATTACCGATTTTAAGACAAATTCAGCTACGTACAACACAAGATTATTCTAGTCACGCAAAGTATGAAAATAGTCGAAAAATCGAAAAATATTGGAATAATCACTATCAAAGGATCCACCAACCTTGGTTTGGGTCTACCTACAGAAGATGCTCGAAGTGATGACCCTCGACGTGTAAGCACTTGTTAATTCGCTGATGAAAAGACCGTCTAACTTTAGCCAACATTTGTAGTGTAATTTCAGTACATGCTCGGCGTGTTCTTTCTTTCATGTCGTCAGGCGTGGTAGGTGCTACCGCCATTACGCGCCAAAACTGTACCGAAGCGACAAAAACGGTCAGCTAATCGCTTAAAAGCCATGTGCGATTTTTGTTGCCTATCCGGTTAACGAGCCGCATGCAAATCTTGGGCGTTTCTGTAATGTTTACGGCATTCCCCAGCACCATCAATATATGTGTGTATATATATATATATACCGCCAGCAACGAATAATGATCGATATTGAGGACGATATGAAAGAGTCTTTAAGACACAATAACAGCAACGTCACCCAAACGAATTACAGAACGCAATTGAGTTTACGAGTGGGGCGATGCTCTATCAAGTTTTTTTGTCTCTCTATAAATCCCAAAGGTATTCTAATATACTCCTAATAGTGCTATAATACATTGTGAGATCGAGGGTAATGAATGGAAGAGCGAAAAGGGCAGAGATTGGATAAAAGAGAAGGAGTAAAAAAACGATAGTAAGAGGGAAAGAGAGAAAGAACCAGGGAGACCACGTGAGGCAACGTCGGTTCTTCACAGGTCGAGATATCATCGAAGGCCCTCAAGTATGACTCGTCGAAGTGTTTACCGTATGAAGCGTATGGATATACAGGGTGTTTTGCGCATGGACCGGAACATTTTTTTTGTGCATCAGGGGGGGGGGAGGGGGGGGGGGGTCATTCGCTAATTTTTTGCACCCTTGGACCCTATGTTCTAAGTGTCACGGTAATTGAGATATGATTTTTCCTTTTTGTTTTTTTTTCAATTACGAAAGGCGATTTTTTATTTAAAAGCGAAATTTCGCCTTTAAATCGTCATAACTTTTTTATTTGTGGTTATAATAGAATGAAATCAGTTTTGTTGTATTCCGCAATGTATGTTTATTGTCGTAAATCATTGATTGATACAATTGGTTTCAAGAAAATTACTCTTGAGCTTCTAGTCTTAAAAAAGTGTAAAAATACGAAAAGTTTCAACTCTTAAATACATTATAAAAAAAACTTATTTTCTTTATTTTGATTACATAATGAGTTACTTCTATGACATGTAGCATACCGTTGGATAGAGTAAAAACTAGAAAACTTTTTAAAACAGAGCTAAGTACAGCTTTTAGTTTTTTTATAATGAATTTAGAAAATGACATTTTTCATACATTTACACATTTTTAAGACCTTGGAAGCTCAAGAGTCATTTTCGTGAAACCAATTGTATCAAATAATGATTTATTTATAATAAACATACATTGCAGAATACGACGAAAGTTATTTCGGGCTATTACAACCACAAACAAAAAGGTTATGACGATTTCAACGCGAAATTTCGGGGAATTAAAATAACATAAAAAATCATATCTTATTACCGTGACACTTAGAACATCGGGTCTAAGGGTGAAAAAAGTAGCAAATGACCCCCCCCCCCCAATCCCAAAAAAATGTGTCGGTCCATGCGCCAAACACCCTGTATATACACTGCTGGCCAAAAGTATGGATACACCTAGAACAATTTCGCGCCGCACTAAAAGTTTCATATCTCTGTGAAAAAAAAGATATCCGGATTTCCAAGGCGGCATTTTAAAAGGGACAAATGAAGCTTCACTTTGCGTTTTGGAAAAAAAAATTTAGTTTTTTTGTAGACCCTGGGCGCCATTCTGAAAATGGCCGTTTTTGGCCGTTTAAAATCGGCTGCACGTCTTCAGGACATTTTTTGGCATTTTTTTTTCAAAGAACCTTAAAAGATAGAGCAATAGCTATAGTTTCTTTTTTTAGAAAGTTTTGTACGATTTTTTGTCACCGAGTTATCGCATTTTTTTTAAAGATAATTTTGAAAAGATGCTGTTGAAATGAGAAACTTTGAGGTTTAGAGAAAATTGCCAAAAGGAAAAAAAGTTGCGTTACATCGTATTGAATCGAGCAGAATTTTTTCAAATTTTTTTTTCAATATTTTTTTTCATAATTTTTTGCTCCAACATTGAATAAAATTTTTTTTTTCAATTTTTTTTTCTCAACTTTTAGCCGCACAAAACATCCACCTCTTACCTCTTACCTTATCTAAACACAAGGAGCGGAAATAAAGCTTCTTGTCTTTGTTTACATTTTACCTTTGTGGAGCGTAAAAAAGATTCTATTTCTCGCGAGTCGATATTCTATTTCTCTCGTGTTCTTTTTCTCGGTCTCTTTTTCGCTCGCCGTTTTTGTTTACATTTTTGATTCTTTGGAATAATGTGACGAGTGTCGCGCTGACAAAGCCAGTTAGTTGTGCGAAAACTTCCAACGCGAACACGTGTGGTCTACAATCGACAAGTTTTTGCGCAATTTTTTTTTAACGGATCAAAATGGCACGGAAAAAAGAAATTCCACTGAAATTGCCAGACAAAATCGCGTGTCTTTGAAAGTAGTGCAGACGACCATCGGGAGATTTAAGAAGTCCGAGACGTATTTCAATCGCAATCGTCCGGGTCGACCCAAAGTGACAACGTCCGCAGGCGATAAAAATATCGTCGTTACCAGCAAAAAAAATCGTCGATTTACAGCAACGAAAATCTGTGCCAAATTTAACGAACAAAAGGAAACCTCGATATCACTGACGACAGTGAAACGTCGTCTTAACAGGGCTGGCCTCAGAGGCTGTGTCGCCGTGAGAAAACCTTTGTTGTGTCCGACGAACATAAATAACGATACGCATGGGCCCTGGAACACAAAAAGTGGACGATTAATCAGTGGAGAAATGTACTCTGGACGGACGAGTCAAAATTTTTAATCTTCGGTAGTCGTCGACGCATTTTTGTTCGAAGAAATCCTTCGGAAAAAATGGCACAACAGTGTTTGGTACCAACTGTCAAGCATGGCGCTGTGGGGTTGCTTCTTCGGTCATGGTGTCGGAGAC
>CALYCA010000299.1:0-12500 GCA_944452715.1 Ophion slaviceki | reverse complement strand
CACACCCACGCACACACACACACACACACTCACACACACGCACGCACGCACACACGCACACACACGCACACCCACACGCACACACACACACACACGCGCGCGCGCGCGCGCGCGCGCACACACACACACGCACGCACGCGCGCACGCACACACACACACACACGCACGCGCGCACGCACGCGCGCACGCACGCACGCACGCACGCACGCACGCACACACACACACACACACACACACACACACACACACGCACACGCACACGCACACGCACGCGCGCGCGCGCGCGCACACGCACACGCACACGCACGCGCACGCACGCACGCACGCACGCACGCACGCACGCACGCACGCACGCACGCACGCACGCACGCACGCACGCACGCACGCACGCACGCACGCACGCACGCACGCACGCACGCACGCACGCACGCACGCACGCACGCACGCACGCACGCACGCACGCATGCACGCACGCACGCACGCACACACACACACACACACACACACACACACACACACATATATATATAAAAGTATACGACGGAGCTGCACGGTATAACTAGACTTGACTCTCATTCCACGCCGTCGTCCTTGTTCCTATCGGGCTTTTTACCAAACTTTATTACCCACTCTACGGGAGGGTACGGCGACTGAACGCGGGGATTTTAGGTTGAGGATATCACAGCAAGGTAGGCGTGTCGATGCTATTCATGGTCGATTCTCGTGGAAATGGGAAGTCAAAGTGAAGATATATATCAGGAGAGGAAGAGGTTACGGCGCAGGGGCTACACGGGGTGAATGAAAGCGGACAGCGAGAGAAATAACTACAATGCTTGTACTCCTCGAGAGCCTGTATACGAGATTTGACAGATGCACGGAGATGTGCATTCAATGTAAGCGCAAGGAGAAGCAAAAGTGCACGTCCCGGAATGTTTTCGAGCGGGGGTGTCTAATCCCGGACGCAGGGGCGAATTACAGCCGAAGACGCGATCAATTTAGATGAGATTAATATTGCCGAGTAGCAAGATAACTCTGCGGTTAAACATAGGGGCGGCTTTTTCTTTACACTTTACTATGGGACGATGCGTGGATAAAAAAAGAAACAAAAAATAGGGTTTCTCTGGTATGGTAATTTACTTAAGCGCTGTTTAAGATCACGAATTATTATTACGCACAACCATCACTTTAATAATTGTATACGAAAGTCCAGTTTTTCATGCGCGCTAATGATCAACCATGCATCACTTGCAGTATCGTTCGCATAAAGGCTAATTGGAATTGCAATACATCGGATTCCGGATGCTAGCAGAATCGAGGCAATCCGAGTTCTGTAATATTAATAATTCAATATTAATTAGATTCAACGTATTACCGTTCGACGAGATTATATGAAGGACTATGGTCGAAAGCTTTGCGCAGCAACGCGCTTCGTAATCCGAGAAATTGTAGAATAAAGGTTCAACGTGTTTAATTATGAACAAAGAAAATCCGTCAGCATATTGCATTCCGAAAATCGATTGACCGCGTTCGCAGGCAGCGGTTCAACAAAATGCAATAATTAACAACCATTTTTTGCGGAATGTATTTGCGACAGCATACTATGTATTATTGTTATACATTTTTATCATTATACAATGCATTGTAAAATATCTGATCATGAAAAGCGTGACATGGAAGGAGAGAGCAGACGACTCTGGAAATGCTAATCTATAAATACGTCTTCGAATTGCGTTTCGTCGCTGAGAGAACTGGAATAATATAATTATCTCTATGATATATCGAGGGACTCGAGATTTGTCTCGCCGCGACATTTGTCATACGAGCTGCCTCTTACGTTCTATCTGGCTAACGCGAAGACGCAACTCATTCGTTGCTCCTCAACTCGTTCCATATTTTTTACATTCTCTCTCTCAACTTTTTGCCTCACCCTCCTACGCACCCTCGCTGTAGCTCCATCTCATCTGTTCCCCATTGCTTTTTAACTCACATTCCGCACTTCTGTTTGCGTATATTCCCTCCCTCCGGCTATCTATGTATCCTTGCGCATAATTTTCGTTCACATAGTTGTACGTATGTGGGTTTGGTATGGCACCGGCGTTTCTCTTTGACCGCACAAAGTTATTCTGAGGAGTCCCCGTATCGAAGAGTCGTTGGCACCCACGTGATAATAAAATTATATCGTACTATTATATAGGTGTATGATAAACAAATGCGCACATCGATTTAGTAAAAGAACGAAGAGGCAACATTTATTTGCAATAATATTTGAACAATGATATATTTTATTCGTCACCGTGCTAGTTGACTGATGTAAAATATTTCATCCGGTAATTATAAATTGATATTAAACCTGTTCGATCTCCGCAAATCTATATTTGTCTCGCTTCAGCCGATAAATCAAGACACTCGTTTGCATCTCTTGTATTGCAACCGACCCTCGCGGCCGCATAAAAATAGTTGTCAAATTGCCACTTGAAGCGCTGTCACGCTCGCATCGTACCTTCCAATATACCGCGTAAGTACTCTACTATACTTTATTATCGGTCTAGAGAGTAAATAAAGAAGTCGAGAGACTACTCGACCGAGCAAATCGATCCGATCCTCATTTGCTCGCTCTCTCCTCGGCGAAACCGCAAGAAGAGACAAAATCGTACAATATACATACATATCAAAGTCATCGGGAACGCAGGGAAGAAGGGGGCGGAAGGGCTGCATGGAGTTCGTCAGTATAGCCGCAGAGAAACGCCGTTAATCAATGACGCGGACGCGACACTTCCGTTTGCCACGTATAGTGTGACGGAATGGCGCCCTCCCGAATTTACTCAAAGAGATAGAGATCCGTACCCACAAAGAAATACGACAGACTTCCCTCCGGGGACTAACCAGATAGGAATATTACCTAGAAAAGACAACATATATACATAGAAAAATAAACCGAGAAGAGGTCGAGGGCTGAGACGTCGAGAGAGAAGTAAAAAATCGAAGAAACCTGTCTTGTAGATGTCGAAAGTTTATATTGTAACACATCGTCCTTGCACAAACACATACCCCAACCCACCCGCACTTACGTATTTCCTTACTAGTGGTGTATGTTTTATAAGCGTAAATGTCCAATGGACTCGTACAAAGTATTTATCGTCTCTTAATGACTTCGATGCGTAACAATAAATCGTCAATAAAAAATGTGCGATTCGATCATGCGTTTTCGTCAACGGTCAAGCACGGACTGTCCGCAAAAACGTCAAACGTCTTGCAGAGGCTTCAGCTCGTTCCTTGTTATTAGTCCAGTAAAAGAGACGGAATCCCAGCACTTTTTAGCATAGAATGTGAATTTTTCACTGAATTTTTCCACTAGATGGTTACATACTGACAGTAACCCCAATAAAATGTTACTCCCCTCAACTCGACCCAACCCTAAGAAATAGGGGATGAAAACTTAAAAATCGCCGTGTCTCGATAATTATTAGCCCGCTCAAAAAATGTTTCAAGCAAAAGTTGTTTGGAATAATAAAATACGCAATGCTTGAGGAACGATTCTCCGACATTTGTCACCGCTGGAAAATTAGTATATTAAATATTTTTCAAGGTATTGCAAGAGTTTGATATAAATGTTAACATAAACGTGTGAATAAGGCTTCATATTTCTTGTATGTTACGTGATTATCGGCTATCGGGTAAACTTTCTTTAAAAAAAAAGATGATTGTGAACGAAACCATTGTTTTTGTCAGGCTGGCCCGCCTAGGCACCCGAGCCGGAAAAGCATGCTAGCCACGTCAACGGGTGTATGAGCTGAAAGAGACGAAATATAAGCACGTGAGCGCGCACATATGTGTATGTCTTGCATGTACATTTATATGTACATACTCACTCGAAACATGGCTGGAACGAGCCCTATACAGCCACAGTAATTAATCGATCGTAAAGCCTGCTGACAAATTCGTAAACCAGGAGAGAAAGAGACGACAAAGCACGTTATATGTTAACGGGAAACGAAGGCAATTGCTGCTCTCGCAACAGGAAACGGTCCGGGGGTGAGCGAGGAACGAATCACGACGTACTTTGCTCGCTAAAAAATATGTTCGGAGGCTCCACGCATCTCAGGATTCGTCAAACACGCACGCACACACAGAATAACAATCAAAGCATTGGGTGGGTAAAACGAAAAAAAAGGTGGACCTATCGTTAAAATTTTCACGCGCCTGAACGTCATGCTTCTGAATCGTCCCGATACCTACATACGCGCGGACGCGTACACAAACACACACACACACACACACACACACACACACACACGCACACACACACACGCACACGCACACGCACACGCACACGCACACACACACACACACACACACACACACACACAGTGGCTCATCTCATGTATAATACACTGGACAGCATGGCAATAAAGAAGATACGCTGGTGGGCTCTGCGGCTAGATGCGGCGACCGTGACGCAAGTGTCAATAGTTTTTATCCTCCATGTGTGTCGTCGTGGACCGCAAGCGAGTCTAATCGTGGTTATATATACGTGTCCGTGATTGCTGTGGCGTGCACTCCCTCAAAGTTTATCAAAGTTCGACGATAGGAAATGGGAGAGATTACTGCTGAGGATATAAGATTTTGGGGTCATTCCAATAGTGCTTGATTTCTTCGTAGCGGCCAATTATTAATTGCATACATGTAGTTTATTCGACATGAGCCCTGCGCTTAAATTTGCAGAAGCCCCGTCTAGCCATCCCATTTCGCGGAAGAACCGTATAACTTGTTGGTAGGTAGGTTCGTATGACTCGCACGAGTTCCCTCTATTTCTTCTTCAATCGTACGTGAACGGATATGTATATAAGATTTATATACCTCTACGGGTATTTGTATATTTGCTGAGCACACTCATACCATGACGTGAACCACCATATGTGAAGCCATAAATATACTCAACTCGTTCTCCCCGTTTTCCATATCTCGCTCCCTTTTTCTTGCTCCGTCTCTGAATTTTCTCGGACGGAAGCCTCGTCGAGAAGGGATCTAGGGAGCGTTACGACCACCCGGCATCTATATTGCCCCCATTCACTCGGCAAGAGAGTGAAACAAGTATAAATTAGTTAGCAGCCTCGCGGGCGACTCTCGTCGAATTGATACTAATTTTTTTTTCTTTTACCATCCCCATAAGGTACGTTCACAGAATGATGCGAGCCGATGGATCTGCACGATGCAATAGTCTTACTATACGTGATCCCCTCTCATCTGCACTCATGTGCTTTCTCCGCCCCGCCACCCCCCCCCCCCCCCCCTCACCCCATATGATTCGATTGTTCCGCGCGTTGCTCGTATTCGTAAAATACGTCGAAAGTATACAATTAGAGCTTGGACGAATTACAAAGTACGCCGATAAAATATACCGGACGACCACGGCCGGTAAATGCTCAATGAATGGGCGTGCATATGGACGGGTTCGATTTCTTTTGTCCACGTATCAAGAGACGCGGCAGCGTCTCGATGCCAAGAAAATGTTCACCCCACTGACGAACACGACGCGTACTCTTTATACACTAAGATGGCATTTTATTGGTCGTTTTTTAACATTTAATCGACGCCGAGCGAACACGCGTCGACGAATCGAAAATCTGGTGACATTTGACAAGTGTAATGTGATTTTTCCCGGTGTTCGGTTCAGGTTATTTTTCGATCCGTCCACTCAAACCCGAGATCTCATAATTTTCGGCCGAATTTCCGAGCGATTTTTTGACCCTCAAAATGATTCGCAATATGAAGAGCGACGCGTTTAAGACTAGAGCGTTTCTGAGCGTGAAACAAACGGCCGTATTTAGGGCGAATAATAAATTTAACGAAGGTTCCCCATGACGCGAATTCATTATTCAAAGAATTAATCGAATACGGAGAGCAAACAGCCCTTTTTAGGACCAAAAATAAATTTCGCAAAGGCTCTTCGTGTCTCATATTCAAACTTCAAAAAATTGTTCGCAATTGGGAATAGGACGGCAAGCAGTACTTTGAGCGCGTATATATATATATATACAGTCTACAGTATATACATATACTGCAGACTGAAGCGAATGAAACGAGAAAAAACATCTTGCATTGAACATAGGTAAAAAAAAGGTATATTGTCAGATATAAAAAGTTTCTTTCAGGTACTGTTTCAGAAACTTAACGTATTCAAAAAAGTCTGTAGAATAATAAGACTAAACGAAAAAAAAAACGATTTTTAAAACTTTCTTAACATACTGCCTAAATTTGCGGATAAAAAATTGCCTAAATTTGCGTGAATAATACGGACGACTATACAAATATATATATAGGGGAACTTGGGGCAAGACGAATACGCGGGGTAAGATGAATCATAAGGCTAGCTACTGAACAGTGTGTGCGAGCACAGTGCTCCCACTGGAGTTTGGCGGGCTGGCGGGAGGTGAATAAGTATTAATACTTTAAAGTACCAACTGTGGCGGAAGCACGCGTCTTGAGTGATCGATTTTTTGAGAAAACGATCTAATTTTTGGTCAAGTTTACCATCGTTTCAGTTAATTTGAGTTGCTGATATTGATTAGAGACAACTAGGTAAACACAATGAAAGAATTAATTATGAATATAATAAGAACGGTTTGTCAGAAATGTTCAAGGTTATTGTGTGATTTTTTTGTTAATTCGTTAACGATTTAACGCGGTCCTCTAGTTTCTCGGCTGTTTTTTTACGGCTTTTTCAATAATTTTTTACGGGCAAAGCATCGTAATAATCAATCTCATTGTTTTTGCATAATCTTTATTAACATTTAAATAAGCTTTACAAATTTTCTGAAGTCAAAATATATAATAGAATAAACGTTATAGTGGCCGACAGGAAGACATCAAGTAAAAGAGGTGCTTGACGGTGACCAAGATTGCGGCTGTTCTGCTTCTGATCAAAAAACCAAACAGCATTTTAATCTTCATATTTAAGACTAGCGATTGAACTAGAGTGAATTCTAAATTACATAAATTGACTTTTTTATACACTTTTGAAAATTACATTCTATTTTTTACTCATTTTTTCTTAAGTTTTTCGCTCGTACAAAGAAAACTATCGAGGCAATCATGATAATCCTAGTTCAATCGCTGGCTTATAACACATTAAAGATGCTGTATAAATTTGAACAAGATCGGTGCAGTAGTTTCTGCAATATCGTGGTCACCGTTTCGAAAAATGGTGTTTCAAGAAAAACGCGTTTGAAAGTATACCTGCTCCGTTCCAGGGCCGTAACGTGTGAACCACTTCGAATATCGAAAAATCCTTTGTCACACATTTTCTACACATGTTGTAGATGTGATCTATGAAAAAAAAATCGATTTTTTCGACCCGAGAAACTAGAGGACCGCCTTAATGGGGTAAGATCCCGGCTGGAAATTTGTTCAGGCTAGCCAGATTTACGATCGGGCCGTAATGAGGGAGCTGTGTGGCTATCCGTATTACGGGAATTTTGATTCGACCGTGAGCTTGCCGTGAACAGGCAGCCACAGGTCAGGCAAACTTATGGCAAACGTGAAAATCGCGATAATGTGGTTTGTCTTATCAGTGCCCTAATATGGCTCTATTAGGAGGCCTATGCATGGCAGTGCTCAGGCTAGCGCGAAAGTGGTGGAGGTAGTGTTGCATTTAAATACTATACGCTTGCATGTGTGTCATTGTATACATCGTGTTTGGGTTAAAACCTGAAAGTTTTCACGAAATATAAAAAGGAGCACATCAAGTGAAAATGTTATGAATCGCAAAGAGAGGAAGCGGTATTTGACACGGCTGCGTGTTAGGTGATGTCGTTCGAAGAAAAAAGTTGACGAGTCCCGATCATCGGTACAAGTTCCAGGTATGTATAACCTTACTTTTTTCAACTTTTACAAAATTTATGAATTCTTATACACTTGGGTATAGAATAATATCAATATAAAATATAATTCAAAAAATATAAAAATTAAATAAAAAAATATAAAAAACTATTTTTGAAAAATTAAAAAATAGTATGATATCAATATAAAATATAATTTGAAAAATGAGAATGATATACGTTGTTTTGTTTACGAAAAATTTGAATATTCACAGAAAGAGGCCCGAATGATAAAATTCAAGATCAGGAAAAGCTTGATAAAGCTACAAGCAAACAATATCCTAATGCCAGCGGAGAGGATTCGAACACCAGCGAAGAAGATCTCCATGCCAGCGGAGAGGGTTTCATGGCAGCAAAGAAGATCACCATGTCAGCAGAGACAATCTCAACCCCAGCGAAGAAGATCTTCATGTCAGCGGAGAGGATTCTAATGGCAGCGAAGAAGATCCCCATGTCAGCGGAGAGGATTCTAATCGCAGCGAAGATATTTTGTATATATTGCATTACTTAAATAATATTTTTCTTGCAACCTGTATAATATAGATTTCAAATGTTTGCATATTTCAGATGTCATACTGTCAAAACCAACAACGAAGGAAGTGCGATAGTTAAACAAATCCAGCAAGCTGACGGCAAGGTGCTGAACAATGCGAAGGACTGGGACGGGCACCGCTCAGAACGACAAAAAAAAGAATTACCACAAGTGTGAGGATATAGCGTTTAAATATATATTTCAAATAAATATATAAACAAAAATATTTTAAAAAATAAAACTAAGAATAATAATGACAATTAAGAAACATAAGAACAAAGAAACAAACAACCAAAGACACTGTCAATAAGGTCAGAAATATATGTTTTGTTGTCAAACTGTTCAGATGTAACTTGGTGTTAAATATTCAATAAACAAAAAAAGATTTGTTCTTTATTCTGTATATTTTCTGTAATACATCCGATCAGGCAGCCGTATACACGCCATCATAAGGCGCCAGGATAGTCGCCCAATGAGGTTGCCAGATTTGGGCGTAGTCAGGCTGCCAGATCCTGCCGTTATCGGGAACAGCGTTACATTTTTGTTCACACGGTGATCAGGTTGCTATACTAGCGCCATATAACAGCAGTCAGGCAACCTGATCCGAGCGTGATTAGCGCCATAACTAAATTTCCAGCCGGGATGAATACAAGCTATCGCAAAGCCGCAATATTTTACAACGTGCCACTATTTACGTTAGAAAGGGTAAAATTAAACTAATAAAGGCTTTGGTTCCTCTTCAGCCGGAATTTTTACCAGTAGCCCAGTCGAATTAGTTCAAAAAACGGGCAAAGATTTACAAAAATTTTTAGCAGCAATTTTCTTTCGGAATTCGTTGGGGGGAGTCACTGGTAGTCTAAATTCAAAAAGTAGAGGTACCAGACTTTTCACTTCATCCGCCATCTTGATGTAAAGGGTTATTTTTTGTTTCTTGAATAACTCGTTCATTTTCAATTTTACACGCAAAATAGTTATTACAAAAGTTGTTTAAAATTAAATTTCCTACAATTTGGGTTCTTATCAATTTTTTCATAGGATCGATTTTTTTTCGATTTATACCCGCAAAGAGGGGGTGAATTTTTTGTTATCGAATAACTCGTTTATTTTCAATTTTACGCGAAAAATTGTAATAAATAAAGTTGTTTAAAATTAAATTTCCTACAATTTTGATTCTTAACAATTTTTCGTAGTATCTATATTCTTCGATTTATACCTGAGAAGAGCGGGGGGTGAACCTAAGTATTCTATTATCGCGTTTATTATTGATGTTGTATCATTATTTTTTCTGTCTGTTTTTTTGTTGCTGATTGTCGTTGTAAATTGGATGTGTTGAAAATGTTATTTACTACAATTATGATTCCGATTTTTTCTAAAGTTTATATTTTTGGGACGCACGTTCACGGTAAAGGAAAAGAGGGGTGTAAATAATCAGTTTATCGAACAGTATAATTTTTACAATTGAAACAATGAATTTTATTTTCTTTTCGGGGAAGTGATCCCCGACCTTCATTAACGAGCGTACTTAGGCCTAAGTGCGTGCGTACTTAAGCCTCGAGTCAGGATTCACTCGAGGAGTACGAGAGAATAATCAATGATAATTGACATCCACATCCATAAATACTTCAGCAATTAGTGCAGTAATTATGAATTGAAGAGAACCTAAATTATAGGAAATTCCAAACAACTTTGGGAATTACCATTTTTGTGTCAAATGGACTTTTAACGAGTTATTCAATAAACGAAAATTCTCCCCCGCTCTTCTCAGGTATAAATCGAAGAATATAGATCCTACGAAAAATTGTTAACAATCAAAATTGTAGTACCTTTAATTTTAAACAACTTTGTTTATAACAATTTTTCTCGTAAAATTGAAAAGAAACGTGATAATACAATGATAAGATTTTACCCCCACTCTTCTCAGGTATAAATCGAAAAATATTGATCCTACGAAAAAATTGATAAGAATCAAAATTGTAGGAAATTTAATTTTAAACAACTTTGTTTATAACAATTTTTCTCGTAAAATTTAAAAGAAACGTGATAATAGAATGATAAGATTTTACCCCCACTCTTCTCAGGTATAAATCGAAAAATATTGATCCTACGAAAAAATTGATAAGAATCAAAATTGTAGGAAATTTAATTTTAAACAACTTTGTTAATTACAATTTTTCGCGTAAAATTGAAAATAAACGAGTTATTCGATAACAAAAAATTCACCCCCCCTTTTCGAGTATAAATCGAAAAAAATCGATCCTATGAAAAAATTGATAAGAACCAAAATTGTAGGAAATTTAATTTTAAACAACTTTTGTAATAACTATTTTGCGTGTAAAATTAAAAATGAACGAGTTATTCAAGAAACAAAAAATAACCCTTTAAATCAAGATGGCGGATGGAGTGAAAAATCTGGTACCTCTACTTTTTGAATTTAAACTACCAGTGACCCCCCCCCAACGAATTCCGAAAGAAAATTGCTGCTAAAAATTTTGGTAAATCTAAAATACTAATTCGACTGGGCTACAGGGGAAGGAAAAGAACTTACAAATGATAAAAATGATATAGAAGCAAGATTATCCGGACTAAATACTACAGAACTTAGAGATTGGTTTATCAAATTGCTGGCATTGAGAATGAAACCGCTTTTATATGCGAAAGATGCCAATAGTTCGTGTCCTATCATTCTCCCAGCGCTGTTTTATCGTGCCCCGCATATGGGGTAAGATGGAAAAAATAAAAGTTTAATTAAAAATATATATAGTATGGTAACAATCAGAAAGACGGATTTTTTGCTTCCAAAATTAAAATATTAATAAATGTTCACTAATTTAAATAATAATTAAAGTTGACTGACTCATACATGTATTGTTTTATTTGAACATGACCGTAGCGTTATCATCTTGCCCCTACTTCCCCTACATATATACAGATGGGTGTATAGAAACGTGAAAGATTATAGAGTTGTGGGAGTATACGATTTTATATTTGTCTCTCGGTCATTCCGTCGCTGCTTTTTAATGCTGTTTCTATAGCCCAATTCGTGAATATTATACGTAAGGCCGGGTGAAATAGTACGTCTCAGTCTCAAACAAGTATGTATGCATGTAACTGTACGAAAGATGCACGTGTGTATATGTGACAGGGCGGAGAATTCAGACTTAATTCGGAAACTCTTTCGCGCACAGAGGGAGAAACAGAAAGAGGAAGAGAGAGTGAATGTGGAAGAGATAGGGAGAGAGAGAGGATATGAAATGATGGTATTTGGGCGGACTTAATCCCGTCGCCCTTTCTAAATTGCCGGGTTGTATGGTCATGCGTCACGTGCGTTTCGCCGTGACGCTTTCTTTCTCTGTCCCCCCACGGTTGATGACCGCGCGATCTGCAAAAGGCTGCTTTCTATTCGCCGTAATTTCTAAGTGCAACCCTACAGCGTCTCTTGCTGTCGGAGCCAAAAACCGCTCGATTCGCCCATGTGTGTATATGTATATACACGACCCCGGCCGTCCCATATTCTCCCTGTCTTCCTCGCCGCCCTTGCCGGCAATGATACAGCCAGTTCTACACTCGCCAAATTATAGACGGTAGACTAGCCGGTACACTCTTTCTCTCTCTCTCTCTCGCTCACACACACACACACACACACACACACGCGCGCGCGCGCACGCACACGCACACGCACGCACGCACGCACGCACGCACCTTTCTCTGAGAGAAAGACTGAGAGATACATTGTCTCTTAGTCTCCCTTCAGCAGTTACGGGCATCAAGCCGATCGTATAGAGATCAAAGGGCTTAGCGGCTATGTTTTATTACCGACTGATCCACGCCCTTCTCATTTCAACCCATTCACGGCCATACGCGTGTTACGTACATGCCTATATTCGTATATAGTTATGTAGGCACGCTCGTACTATATATAATATGCGCGCGCGTGTGTGTGTAGGTATAGATATACGCATTATGAGGGCGTTTATACACGTACAGTCCGGTCACTGCGTCTCATGCATCCAACGTGATCATATACGTACGTCCCATTTATCGCCCAACCGGCTAATAGCATAGGGAACGGTATGTGTGACAAAGACAAGACC
>CALYCA010000298.1:0-44470 GCA_944452715.1 Ophion slaviceki | reverse complement strand
AGTTGCTCACGTTACTCGATCATCCGTGAAACAATGCCACGGTACCATTTCTCCGGTGTGCAAAACACTGGAATTTAACCTCGCTGGACCGACTGAAGCCAATGTACGTGGAACCTTTAGATGATTGTGCGGAATAAAAAAAGGACTCTATTTTCAAGATAAAAATAAAATGTTACGATGAATCGTAAGAATCGTGTGCTGTTTTTTTTCTTTTATTTCTCTCGTATCGGCATAAAACAGTGTAGAATTTTTGGGTAAGGAGCTTTGCTTCATCATGTGAAAGTGAAATAGCACAAGAAAAGTCAAGTAAATCGTGTATTTTTTGTTTATCACGTGATTTCGTCAGATTTCGTTCACTTGGGACGCGGGGGGAGACGAGAAGGACGGAAATAATGACCGTGTATGCGTTGAAAAGAATTCCGGTATCTACTATCCTGCGATGAGGGAGGCCCGAAACGCGGGGCTCGAACGATCCGGTTTCGATATATATTTCTCAATCTGCGCGTAGGCAGTCGCAATCTCACCTTTTTATTGCTTACGTGGTAGAGAACAAAGTACGTAGGAGCATCCGAAAAAAGCGTTTCGTGATTCGCAAATATAAGCCCGTTATCGCCAGTAGGAGCGAAAAAGAGAGAGGATGAAAAAAAAAGCAATCGGAGAATTGTACAGATCGCGTGGGTTTTCGTCGAAGAATCGAGCGAGGCCTCGCGAACGTACGCTCGCCCGCGTGGAATTGCAGGGGATCGCGGTAACGGTTTTGCTCTCGCGTTCAGCTCCAATCGCGAGAAAGATATTTTCGCAATCGTGAGAGCGCTCTCGATTCTAGACCACGCGTCGATTGAGAAGAAAAAAAAGCAACAGCTAGAGTACCTGAGCAATCCTACGCATCGATAGTTCATATTTCAAACTAGCGATGGCTAGTTTTAGCCCCAAAGCCAAAAATAATAAAATGATATACGTCAAACAAACACGTTTTAAACATTTGCATCCATCTCCATACCACCAAATTGCTACTAACATCGGAACGAAACGATCAATTTTTCTTGAAATGGAAAACGTATCGATTGGCCATCCATCGCCGAGTAGTGTCACTCCTTTTTTTTTCGTAAAAAAAAAACAATGTCCAACAAGTTTTATCGATCGTTCAACTCCGGAACTTGGGGAGTCGTTTCGAAAAAACGATTCGAATACAAACATGGAGCCTTACCGTTAATTGTGTTCGCTCTCTAATCCACCCAAATTCGTATATCCACTCCGAGAACAGGGCACAAATATTTCTCACACAACAGTTTTAGATAGGGAGGAGGCTCGGCGCTTAATTTTTCAAATGAAAGACAAGTTGCGGGTTAAAGGAGCGCAGCGCGGAGGAAGGCATGATATTATTTGGCACAGTTGGGATCGCGATGTCGCTACCAATCGCGGACCCGATCCGATTTCGTTTTCGCGCACACAGATTTTTCTTTTCAACACCTGTAACGACACTTTAGTACGAGGGCCACATTTCCCGATTTTCTCCCGACTTGATAATTAATATTGAGGCTTTTCTCTTTTTGTCCACATATTGTTACATTTTTTATTATCGTTCGACTGGTATTTGTCAAACGATACAATTGTCGGAAGAAAAAATTCGAAACGCGATTTCGCGGTAACGCACGGGCTGGCTGACTGCCTGGCTGGCGCTGCTAATGCAGGGTCGAAGGACCCGCGAGAACCATCCGGGTCGAGCGCCAGCGTCCAAGTGAGAGGCTAGCGGCACTCTCGTGAGTGAACCAGTGACGTCACTCACCATCACGCCGTATTCCACAGAGCAACCCGGGCTCCTCGCTCACTTCCACCCCCCTCTTTATGTCTATATTCATCTCTTTCCTTTTTCCAACCGTTCCTTCGAGGTATAAGAGAACTCACGCGAGAAAGGTCTCGTCTCCTGACTTGTGCCACGATACGTACACTGTAACTCACGGCGGATTCTCCCCACTCCCGTGCGTATCCCTCCTGCTGATGCAGGCCTCCTTCACGGTGTCTCCAACGGTGTCGCGTGAATTTCCCGCTTTTTACCGCAGCCGACCCGAATCCACCGGAATTTTAAACAAATCTTTGTGCCCCCCCTCCCCTCTTTTTTATATCATGTGATTCCAATATTCCATACATGGTATCTAATGGTTGTTTCCAGATGAAATTAATTTCTTGGCCATAAAATAAAATGTTGGACGGTTTTTTTAATTTATTTCCAACCATGCATATTTCTTCCGTCGTCACTTTCAAGCCGCACTCTTCAGAATTGCAGTCGCGTTACCATCCGAAATTCGGTAAAACTGGATCCCGCTCGGTAGTCGGGAGACAAGTGCGTGGCCACGCGGTCGTCACCACCCATCCAAGTATCGAGCATCGCCAACGCTGCTCAGGATCTGAAATCATCGAAACTGTACATCTTCCGCGCACTTACTACGGTCGGATGTATAATTCAATGTTTTATCTTTCTATTAATTTTATTCGCACCGAGTGATGGTCGTTTTTTTACATCTCGGAACTTCCGTCACGGCATCTACCGATCGACTTGCCAAATGATTTTCAACGCTTTGCAGCTGGAAAGAAAAAACAGCCAGATATTTTCCTCTCTTCCTCCCTCTCGCTCTCCCTACCTCTGCGGCTTTATCGTATAGCTGTGCGTGTATAAATTCGCCAAGGCGATGGAGCTTTATCTCACGCGTGTCCTTTCCTCGTGATGTACGCTAATTGCCAGTGTAAAGGGTGGCGGGAGGAGAAAAGTGGAACTTGAAAGTCGATTAAACAACGTGCACGACTGTCTCTCCATATTGGAAGGACAGGCGATGAAAGAATGGAGGGACAAGACCATTGTTTAAAAAAGAAACAGGGTATTTTTTGGGACCTCCGGAATTAAGGAAAGGGGCGCAACGGCTCACCAACACATTGAGGACAACTGATATACAAAATGTGTGACAAAATGATAACATGAGTAAAAAAAACTCGGCGCCGGAAAAATGTGTATAATTATATAACTCACAAGTGACTACTGGTGAGAGACCTATATTTACCTATATTATACCAACCTATAGTTACCTATATTGTACCAACCAATATTTCAAGTTACTACACAGGCTTTGCAAATGAATTTTAATTTCGCTGTCAGTGTCGTTGGTAGTCGATTCGAAAATTGATTAGTTCTTTGCTTTCTTATAATTTGCTATTATAAATTAATTCAGTGATAACCCAAGACAATATTTACAACTGGTCCGGCATTGGCCCAGTTCTGCGCCAAATGTCCTGTGTGATCGGCCATTCCCTGGTATGAATGTCGGTCCATTAATGGACCATTGTCGGAATTATATCCTCGGGCCAAGACTGGTTACCGACATCGTACCGACACTCGAGTCAAAACCGGCCCGACACTAGTGCCAAGGTTGGCCCAAGTTACAGCCAATACCACACCAACGTTGGTGCCGATGCTCGTGCTAAGGTCGGCCGAAGTTTCAGCCGAGACTACACTGTAAAAAAAGTCATTAAATTTACTATACTTTTACAATTGAAAATTTCTAAACTCGGAATATGAAACGCAAATTCGCACTTCAGTAATGGAAACTTCAGTAATGGAAATGAATTTTCATAGATGCGTATACATTTTAATATATGGGACATTGAATATTAGTATGCTGCGTATGAGTTTTTCAACGCGCATCATAATCATACAAATATTTGTTTGATTAATGCAACAAACGTATATGATTTCCATATTTACACAAAAAGTTTTAAAATCACAATATGACTATTATTTTTAACTTCATTCTGTTGAAAAGTACAATACCTTGTACATTGAATATTACAAAAAACTGTTTAAAGAAATATGAAATTTAAAATACTTTTACAATACTATGGCAAATGAAATTTCAAAACTTAGTATATGAATGAATATTTAGGCTTTAGTGTTGTAAAATTCAATACCGGACCTACATTTCATACGGTTTTACATTTCGTAATACGTACGAATTGAATATTAATACAATATCTACAATTTTTCAAGGCATCTAATAGAAAAATGAATATTCTTAGTTGAAAAATACAACAAGCGTTTTGAATATATACAATGTAGATTCTGATAGACTGGAGAATATTTAGAAATGAATAGGACATTTACAATACGAAGGCACGTACATTTTCTGATTTACAACGAGACTGCTGAGCTTGGATCTCGCGAATCGGGTTCTCCTTTCGCGGGGTGAAAGTTGAAGACCTCCGAATTAACGTCGTTTTTTATTTTTGTTCCAATAGGCCTTAGTTGCTGAGATATCGCGATTTGAAAATTTGGGAATTTCGGACGGAGCAAAGCCGGTTTCGGCTCGCGCGTAGAGTACGTTGAGCGTTGATACTTGAGACAAGAGCGGCCGTAGCTAGTACGGTAATACGACGGACTGGCACTGAAAGTTCATGGTTCGCGTCCCCGTGCTTTTTTTTTAATTCAATTTTTTTTCTTTCTAATCTCTTTTAAGACTTTGCATGTGCAGATTAATAAGAAAATTCGAAAATATGTATTACTAGTTTTATTTATCTATTATATTAAAATAATTAATCCAAAAATGAAGTCACAATTACATAGCAAAATAATATTGTATAACAAATAATTAATCTAATAATCAAGTCACAATTACAAAGCAAAATAATATGGTATAAAAAATAAATAATTAATCTAATTCACACTTGCAAATTTCGCGGCAGGTAATTATTCTGATTCTTCTTCTATCAGATCGGTATGCTGACAAATTGGAGGGAGGAAACCATCGTAAAAGCAAGGGAAGCACAAAGGCTTACGACACCACGAACATAAGATGAACGCAATACCACCGCAACCACATTAATTATTTTAATATAATAGATAAATAAAACTAGTAATACATATTTTCGAATTTTCTTATTTACCTGCACATGCAGTCATGAGAGATTATAAAATAAAATAAAAATTGAATTAAAAAAAGGACGGGGACGCGAACCATGAACTTTCAGTGCCAACCCGTCGTCTTACCGTATTAGCTACGGCCGCTCTTGTGTCAAGCATTAACGCTCAACGTACTCTACGCGCCAGCCGAAACCTGCTTGGCTCCATCCGAAACTCCCAAATTTTTAAATCGCGCTATCTCAGCAACTAAGGCCTATTAGAACAAAAATAAAAAACGACGTTAATTCAGAGGTCTTCAACTTTCACCACGCGAAAGGAGAAACCAATTCGCGACATCCAGGCTCTGCCTTCTCCTTGTTAGTATGTGTTTATTCGGATAGTCTGATTTAATATATAATTCAGTGCAGAAAACTTCAAATTCGTGCTTTGGTCAGCATGTTAAATCAAATCATAAAAAAACGTATCGAGTAACACCAAATCTAAAGTAAGTGATTAACACCCGCTGCGATGGTCTAGTGGTTAGCGTGCTCGCCACTGAACCAGCGGACGGAAGATCCCGGGTTCGAATCCTAGTCGCGTACATTTCGTCGTGAAATGTTTTTCTTCGGCATTTCACGGCGAAAATACAACTAAGTTAGAAATACGATTGTAGTCATGATGAATATAATACAGAGTGGCGGGGGGGAGTGCCTGCGGCCGCAAGGAGAACAGGGGAAAGTAGAGGGGTAACGGTCACAATGAAGGGGTAGGATAGGAATAAACGCGAGAAATTAACACCGAACAAAAGCAGCAAGTCTAATTAAAAACCCAAATCGATTCGCATTAATTTTTATCGCAGAAAGTAAATAATAACAATTACACTAACCTAATACCGTAAAATTAATACACTTTTCTATGCCAATTTTACTTTTTTTTTAATTAAAAAATGCAATCTGTGCGTATTAATTTTAATACGCTCACAATAGATACCTTGCGATACGTATATGATTTTTCCAGTACTTAAGTGTTGCGATATTACTGAACGATTATTAGACATTCGAAAAGCAGCCCATTGATTTTCAAATGACAATATTAAAATTCATAAACGGTATCTGTAAAAAGACTTCCTACACTTTTATATTAATTTTAATACAGATTTTTTTTACAGTGTACGCCAACATTGGTATTAAGAGCGGCCCGATGCTAGTGCCAACGTTGGTTTAAGTTAACGCCATAACCAACAGTGATACGATAATGCCCCGAGCCTCGACCGATCATAAGTATATTATGGCCGTTTTTTGTTTAATATATATGGTAATGCGCACTAATAAATATTTTCTCAGAATAACAAAAATATAACTTATTAATTCAAGTACAGAGATGGTTATTTATTATGTATATATTATCATTGTACTTATTATATCAAAGTTCATTTGCAAATAAATTATCAATGAATAATGAAACATAGGAAATGTGAACATTTTTTCGCAAACATAATATCTATATAACATGAAAAACTTAACATGTGAAAGTTCGTGGCTTCTCTAGAGATTAAATTTAAATCACGTATGCGACTTTTTGTTTGTTAATATACTAATCAAAGATGAAAAACTGACCATGGGCAAATTTTTTCGCAAATAAAATGTTCGTGATGAACGAACAACTGAAAGTATGCACATTTGTCGGCAATTAGATATTAATAGTAAACGAAAAACTGACAAAGCGATATCGTCACAAGAGATCGGAAGTGAATCACGCATTATTATTATTCAAAGCCATGTTTCTTTTGGTGCAACCCCCTTCTCTGTCAGCAGCTCCGGTCAACCATCGGCTCAAAACTGGAATTACATCCAACGGATTCGTGTATCCCTCGAATTTCTCGAGCATCAAAGCTGAAACAGAATATAGGAGTAGCTTTTTAATTTTCTATATCACTTCAATAGTCGTATACTACCTAGGGTGTTTAAAACGAAACCGACATTTTTTTCAAAACCCCTATGCAGTAATTCCAGTAAGGTGAAATAATACGCCTGGTAAATATGTATGAGTCCTCCATATTAATATTTAAAAGTCCCTCGTTGTAATGTTCGATTCCCCATACTAATAACGTGAAGAAAACTTTGCTTGCTACTTTTCAATGTGCCCACGGCAAACTTTTGTAGGAAATCAAACGGTCTATAAAAAAAGGTATTTAATATTTTACCAGGTGTATTATTTCACCTCACTGCAACTACTGAATAAGGGACTTAAAAACATGTCGGTTTTTTTAATCACTGTAGAAAATACATTTTGGGTCATATACCTCTTATTATGCGAAAAGTCACGGGTGCACTGAATTTGCGTTCATATTTTTTGATTTTCATCCACAGGCGGTGTAGTGCAACTCTACCGGTTTTCCAATGACTGTCTGCATAGTTTTAGCTATGTACTCTTTCACTGTCGATCATCCAATAATTTGCCGACTGTGAATTCGCTTCTGCAACAAAAATCATAACATTTCATATAATCGTAGCAAACTATGAAATACAATTTTTTGCGATTTCGTTTTTTTTATTTTCGATTAAAATGAAGTTAACAGGATTTTTCTTAACCTTATTTAGTATTATAAGTTTTATCATAAGGAACTTGCGGAAAAATATCGCGGATAACGGATAACAGGACATTCAAATTTGATCTTCGTTGTATTCGAAGAAACATACGATTCATCGCGATTCTTTCACTTTTTATTCTAATTCCAATTTTTTAGTGATGTATTTTTTTTTAAATATTATAATATATTCTACAATGGAAAAATAAATTCGAAAAAATCTGGCGATTTATTTTTCGTAAGAAATTGACATGTTACTTTCGAATAAAAATATGATTTGTTACTTACCAAAGCATTTTGTTTTTCGGGGTCGCGTTCGAGGAGTACTGCGAATTCCAAAAAACGTTTCCAAGTTGCGAATCGGTAATACCACTTGCAGAGTTTCGCTTGGGTCGCTCTCCTGAAGATTTCGATTTTCCAAATCTTGTAGAATGCCTAGTTTTAAACGCGCAGTCTTCTTTTCAACATCGCATAAAATACTTCTTTTGGCGGCTTCAAATTTTCGCGATAATTTATTAGGTGCGCAACTAAGTTCTCGCTGTTTTTTTTATGAAAATGCCACTTTATTGTGAGAAAATGGATACAAATGAATCATTCAAAATATTGCCTATCGCTAGCGACAACTTTTTCCCATCTTTCTGGCAGAGCTCGAATACCATCACGGTAGAAGTGTTCGTTTTTTGAGGCTATCCACGAATCAAGCCATTTTGAGATGTCTTCATATAAGCGGAACTGCTGATTAGCCAGACCATGTGGCATCGAACGGAATAAGTAATGATCGGACGGCGCAATATCTGGGGAATATGGAGGGTGGGGTAGGACTTCCCATTTGAGCGTTTCTAAGTAGGTTTTAACGGGTTTGGTAACGCGAGGCCGAGCATTGTCATGCTGTAAAATCACTTTTTCGTGCCTCTGCTCGTATTGTGGCCGCTCTTCGCCTAGTGCTCGGCTCAATCGCATCAATTGAGTTCGATACTGTTCCCCAGTGATGGTTTCGTTCGGTTTCAACAGATCATAATAAATAACACCGCCCTGGTCCCATCAAATACACAGCAAAACCTTCGCAGCGTGAATATTCGGCCGAGCCGACGACGTAGAAGCATGACCGGGCGGTCCCCATGAATTTGTTCTCTATGGGTTGCTGTAATGAATCCATTTTTCATCACCCGTAACGATGCGATGAAGTTGTTCACAGGCGAAAAAACGACGCTCAACGTCTCTCGGCTTCAAATCATAAGAAACCCAGGTTCCTTGTTTTTGAATCATTCCCAACGCATGCAATCGCTTGGAAATGGCTTGGCGGGTAACTCCTAATGCTGAAGCAAGCTCTTTTTGCGTTTGGCACGGATTCTCATCGAGCAATGCCTCCAATTCAGTGTCTTCGAAGGTTTTTGGCCTTCCTTCACGCGAACGGTCGTCAACATCGAAATCACCGTCTTTGAAGCGACGGAACCAATCACTGCACATTGTTTCACATAGAGCAGCATCTCCGTATACTTTTTGGAGTTCTCGATGCGCTTCAGCCGCCGTTTTCTTCGAATGAAAGAAGAAAAGCAACACTTCCCGCAAATGACGATTATTTGGCACAAAATCAGACATTTTCACACAACCAAAAGTATACGACGCAAAAACAAAATCACTAATGTGTCAAAGCCGTTTGTTTACCATATGTCTAAGCTTGGTTCATGACGTTTTGGTTATGTCACAATCGACCAGCACTTACTAGTGGAGCCATCTCTTGAAAAACCGCGGGAACTTAGTTGCGCAACTAATAATTTCGAATTCCTCGAATTTGTCCTGTTGAAGTGTTTCAATTCATCTGCAACGTTAAATCAAATCAATTAGGCAAATATAGGTTTGTTTTCACTTTTTATTGTGTATTTCTTTATACGATAATGTTCATTGCATTTCATTTCACGTTTCCAAATTTACCGATATCATTCATTAATACCAGAGGTTGAATTGTCGATGACGCAGAGTTTTCGAAATCGTTTTCAGCCAAATAAGGCATCACGTCATCTAGTAATATTAGAATGCATATGTTATCGTCAACATAGCTCTAATAGACATGATATCGAAAAACAATAAAAAATTAAGTATTGTACCGTAAATATGCGTTATGCTCATATCCGCCGTTTCATTCACCACTGGCATTTGCTCTTCCAGATATGCGGCTATGCTATCGACTGATAAAAATGAAACAATGCCTGGTGTATTAAAGCTTTCAGTATCGGTGCTTGCTATCAAATCTGCTCCTTTCAATGCGCGTTTGGGACGGCGTATTCCTTGTTCGTTGTCACCTATGTAATAACCAAAGACTGATTCTCTAAGTGAATCAAAATATGAGATACTTAATCGAAATTCTATTTTACTTACGAGGCTGGTGTAACATTTCCTCAACTGGAATGGACTGGTATTCAGTCCATTCTGCCATTGGCAATGAGCTCCTCTGAATTAATTTCCGGATCTTTTTAAATCCAGTTGTGGTGTCCGGATAACGACAAACAATTCTTCCGTTTTTCGTCGAAACCCATGTTTGTAGCACTAACTCGATAGCGATTAAAAAACTCGTGGTTTCGCGTATATTATTCATTTCGAAGATTGTTATATTTTGTCACTTACGATAGGTTATCATTAGAAGTTAAATCCGAAATACTGTTATATTTTGTCACTTTAGTATAGGTTATCGTAATAGGCTAAGTTCAAAATACTGTTATATTTCTTCACTTTATTATAGGTTAAATTCGAAATACTGTTATATCGTGTCACTTTATTATAGTCTATTGGTATAGGTTAAAATACATCGGAACGCCTGCACTGCCAGGTTACACTCAGGCGACATGCAGTAAAACCGACCGCGTGATTGAGTCTTTGTCTCCCTATGGCGCGCACGAGGCACAGTGTATTCCAATATCTTTTTTTTTATTTTCCGCGCTTTTTTCAGATTATCATATCGCTTTTGTTTATTCATATTGAGGATACGGTAGGAGTAGAAGGGAAAAAATTACTATTGCATGAAAAAGCGACGATGGACTCTACATTGTTTGTTCGTGGTCTGCATCAATGCGACACTGAATGGCGGCTCGCGAGCAGTTTATAAGATACGTAACGGGGAGTGTTACCGGCCCGTGATCCGTTCGATCTATCCACGCCGAAAGTCGGCACTTCGTCATTATTCGATACTGTCCCGACATTGGCATTCCCGTATGCCCAGATTATATATGAACGTAGAACAGTTGATGGCGAACTGTACTGGCCCATGGTTGACTCCAGTAGTCCACCCCAACAATCGGCTCTCTGGGGCACCCGATACTGGCACGACATTGGTATAGTACCGGGTGCCGGGATTAGTAATTAACGAAGGACAATTCATGGCAGACAGTATTGGCCCACGGTCGGCTCCATCAGTGTACGCCAACAGTCGGCCCTAGGTCGTTAACCGGTACTGTCCCTACATTGGCGTAATGATGGATGCCGGGCTTCAAAAAGAGGATCGGCCTGAAAATGGCAGAACCGTTGGTTCAATGTCGGGCCAACAATCGGTTAGCCTGTACTGGGCCAGACATCGGCCGTGTTGTTCGTGTCGGCAATTTTTTCATGAGAAGTTGATCAGAGCGGAAACGAGTTTGTTCGAACTACCCTAATATATTTTCTTATATATGCGAAGATTATGTTGTTCAAACATTTCGAAAAGCCATTACAGATTTCGCACGAGGTGCTTTTTTCTTCTTATTTCAAGATAGAAATGAACCATAAAGAAAATTCGCAGAAAACCTTGGCTCCTTCAGTTAAGGGCACGGAAAACGCCCCCACCCAAGACGTACAAATCATAGAAGATAGGTATCAGGGAAGATGACACACACAGACACACACACACACACACACACACGCACGCACGCACGCACGCACGCACGCTCGCACACACATACACAAACACACACACACATGATGGTTCATTACGTTTGGAGTTTAATGCGTGACTACCTCGACAAGTCTCACTCAAGAAAATCACGAAAATAAAACGTATTTATTGTACAAATACTTATCCAGATAGACGGATGTACCTCATATTGGCATCATATGTATATTATCACTGCGGCATAGAAAGTCTCACAGCTGTGTATCCCTTATGAGTGCTCCCGTTGAAGTCATCCCGAGTAGAAATATTGTCAGGCTGGCCTGATATTTGATCTGCGCCTGATCAGCTTGTAGTACGAAGGCCTTACTTAAGTTTGCCTTAATTTGCCTGATCAAGCTGGGGTCAGGCGGTGGTCGAGCAACCGGACTTACGGCTTACTTCAATTCGCCTGACCCGGCTAGCTTCAGGCGATGTCAAGCAACTGGACTTACGGCTTACTTCAATTCGCCTGATCCAGCTAACTTCAAGCAATCATCATGTAACTGGACTTCTACAGTTTGGCGCTAAAAACGTGCCTAACCTCATCTTGTCAAATGATACACAGACACGAGAGTAGCACGAGACATATTATTCATCACTTTATACATTTTTACAAATAACGTGTACGTTGTGAATAAGATGGACAAATACAATCGGAAGATTGCGCAACGACTGTGTCTGCGTGAATAGCGGGCTCTAAATAAGGGAAAAAACGAAGAAATAATACAGCAGCAGGTTAGTATAACAATTAATTTTTTTCAAAGACTTACACTTCTTAAATCTATAAATATAAATTGGATTAAATCTGACTGTAAATTAACCATACGCCAAATTATATATGCATTGGTTGAAATATTTATTATGATACATTTGACAGATCCGGAACAGATCCTCTCAGCGAGGAACAACTCGAAATTCCTGAGGATTGGAATGTGTTGGCGCTACCACTATGTAAGTAGATTTATATTTGTTTTGTGTATCGCTTTTATTTTTCTTTACTTGGTCCGTCTCCTTTGTCAGAGGAGAAAAAGAGACAGCGTAGGCCAACCAAATAATGGTAAGCTGACAGCGTAGTTCAATCTGGTAAATGTTTTGCCATCGGTGCTGATTAGCCCGGACAGCGTAGGCTAACCAAATAATGATAAGTTAACTGCGCAGTTCGGTTAAGTAAAAGTAATTCCATCGGTGCAAGTTAGCCCATAAGAAATGCACTTCGGACGGACATTACATTCACTGAACTGACTACGCTGTCAACTTACCATTATTTGGTTGGCCTTCGCTGTACGGGCCCGGACAGCGTAGGCTAACCGAATAATGACAAGTTGACTGCGTAGTTCAGTTAAGTGAAAGTAAGTCCATCGGTGCAAGTTAGCCCATTAGAAATGCACTTCGGATGGACATTACATTCACTGAACTGCACTACGCTGTCAACTTACCATTATTTGGTTAGCCTTCGCTACGGGCCCGGACAGCGTATGCTAACCGAATAATGATAGGTTGACTGCGTAGTTCAGTTAAGTGAAAGTATTTCCATCAGTGCAAGTTAGCCCATAAGAAATGCACTTCGGATGGACATTACAATCACTGAACTGCACTACGCTGTCAACTCACCATTACTTGGTTGGCCTTCGCTGTACGGGCTCTCCTGCTTCAATTCTAATTTTCGTTAAAAAATGACCGCTCGCAGCTTTCGCAAAAATTTTTTTTCTTCTTTAAAGTAGATAATTGGATGGTGAGAAAAAGGAAAAAAATAGAGCTCAAATTTGTGCCACTCTAATAAAATAATGTGCATACCTTATATAGATATATATGTAGACATTGAATTCTAAGTGGGATACACATTTTCGTATTTTTCAGTGGCTGTCATTTCGAAATATAGGGAACACGGAATAGAAGTTCTTTCGAAGCAAATTGGACAAGCTGTTGGAGCGGTATCAAGGCCTGATTAATTCAGCAAAAGACTGGGACAAGTTTCGAGCGTCGCGTAAAAAAAACGAACAGAACGCCCAATGTAACGTTTCCTAGAAACGTCTGATCATAAAAACGTTGAGCTCTGTTTACTTTATTCACGAAGTTTCTTTAGTTTTTGTTTAAAAAATATATTAGTTAATTTCGGGATGATAAGTGGAATATAATACAGTGATATATCTTAGTTTATTTCGAGTTTTTGTTCTATTACAAATACAAGAAAAATGATGTTTGTTTTCACATAGATATATGTGATAAATTTTATATTAAGATTAAAAAATAAACGATCAGCGTTATTTATAAAGTGGTACCTTTTTCTCTTTTGTGTATGCGTTGTATTTTTTATTTCAGGAAAAAATCGGTCATCCTGAGCCGTGAAAAATCATATGATTTTTCATTTTGATCAAGCCGTGAAAAATTAAGCTCTTATCAGGCCTTAATTTTTTACGCTGATCAGGCCTTGATCTTTTACACTGACCAGGCCTTGATTTTTTACCCTGATCAGGCCTTGATAGTTTACCCTGATCAGGCCTTGATTTTTTACCCTGATCAGACGGAAGTCAGGGATTGTGTTTCAAAAATGATCAGGGCTTGATAAAAAATTCTGATCAAGGCTGGAAAAAGAAGTCAGGATGCCTGATCAGGTGTTTATTGTAGCTGGAGCAAGATTTCTACTCGGGATATTTGCATCACATGATGATTCACAATAATACATCCAAATGAAGCAAAGTTGTTCTTACGCGAATATGCATGCAGTGAATACATCAGACTAGCAAATTTGGCTCACGAATATCTAACAATAAGTGAGTGCAAATGAGGATCGTATGGGTGTCACGGCGTGAAGAAACTGTAGTGCTCATACGGAGCTCATATTAGCGGCATGGCGTGACGTAACTATGTTGTCCTCGTATGGAGCTCATATGAGTGTCATAGCGTGAAAAATGAAAAAAAAATCAAAAATATTGATTAAAAAAATCTGGTAGGACTTTTACATCCCCATACGCTAATTTATGTTCCTGCCTATATGATAAATGGATTAAAACGTATTCTGCCTAGTTAAATTTTGTACCTACCTACGATTTGAACCACGTTTTCTAATTCGAGAGCTGAGCGCGCTACCTACCTAGCCATTCTAACACTTGTGCAAACTTTCTTTGTGTCTGCCTATTTGTATCATTCTGGATTTGGATGCATGTCGCCGTCATATTGCGCTTATGGGATGTATCACTGACGAATATACATATTGCCGTCATATTGCGCTCATCGAATGTATCACTTACCAGGTGTGTAAGTATGAAACCGGAATTTTTGTACAGAAAAAAGCACGTTTATTGTAATGATATGATACAAAGTAACTTATTCAAAGTATTGTCCGTCGCTATCTATACATTTTTCCCATCTTTCTGGCAATTTGTGGATTCCGCGCCAAAAGAACTGTTGCTCTTTTGAGGCAAACCAGTCATCGAGCCATTTTCGTACGTCTTCGTAAGAAGTAAAGCGCTACTCAGCAAGTGCGTGTCCCATCGATGCAAACAAGTAGTAATCGGATGGGGCAAGGTCCGGTGAGTAAGGCGCGTGCTGAAGAATCTCCCAACGGAACGACTCTATTGTTTCCTGGACCTGTTTTGCTTTGTGTGCTGGTGCATTTTCATGCAGCAAAATCACCTTGTGTTGTCTTTGTTGGTATTCTGGTCGTTTTTCACGCAAAACTCGATCCAAATCGGTCATTTGATGTCGGTAGCGTTGAGTATTGACAGTTTCCTCAGGTTTCAGCAGCTCGTAGTAAATTACGCCCTTCTGATCCCACCAAACACACAGCATTGTCTTTCGTCCGTAGCGGTTTGGTCTTGTCGTCGATGTTGATGGTTCACCCGGAGTAACCCATGACTTTTTGCGCTTAGGATTCTCGAAATATATCCACTTTTCATCGCCAGTCACAATTCGATGGTGAAATGACTTTCTTTTGAACCTGGCGAGCAGCATTTCGCATGATGTTTCGCGGTTTTCCTGCTGTCTTTCGTTGAGTTCATGTGGAACCCATTTCCCCACCTTTTGTATCTTTCCCATGGCTTTCAACCGAAGGGAGATGGCTTCTCGGGTCACCTTTAACTGATCCGCTAGTTGTTGTTGTGTTTGAGCGTCGTCTTCGTCCAACAAGGCTTGCAGGTCGGCGTCTTCAAACTTTTTCGGTGGTCTTCCACGTTCTTCGTTCCTCACGTCAAAATCGCCACTTTTGAACCGTTTGAACCACTCGAAACACTGTGTTTTACCGAGAGCATGCTCACCAAACGCCTCCACAAGCATTCGATGCGATTCGGCGGCGGTTTTCTTCAGATGAAAACAGAAAAGTAGTGCTGTCCGCAAATCGTAATTTGTTGACACAAAACTCGACATTTTTATCTCTAATAAACTAATGATACTGAATGAAACTCGTGTTATTGTGAGTTGGAAATCTTTGTCGGATATCAATACAATAACAAGACACCGCTGACGTGATGTGTCGGTAACTGCATCGACATCTAGCGCCACCTATGGGCAAATTCCGGTTTCATACTTACACACCTGGTACAAGGAGAAGGCAGAGACTGGATGTCGCGAATCGGGTTCTCCTTTCGCGTGGTGAAAGTTGACGACCTCCGAATTAACGTCGTTTTTTATTTTTGTTCCAATAGGCCTTAGTTGCTGAAATATCGCGATTTGAAAATTTGGGAGTTTTGGCTCGCGCGTAGAGTACGTTGAGCGTTGACGCTTGAGACAAGAGCGGCCGTAGCTAATACGGTAAGACGACGGACTGGCACTCTGAAGGTTCACGGTTCGCGTCCCCATGCTTTTTTTAAATTCTGTTTTTGTGTTTAATTTTATAATCTCTCATAAGATTTTGCATGTGCAGGTAAATAAGAAAATTCGAAAATATGCATTACCAGTTTTATTTATCTATTATATTAAAATAATTAATCCAATAATGAAGTCACAATTACATAGCAAATAATATTGTATAACAAATAATTAATCTAATAATCAAGTCACAATTACAAAGCAAAATAATATGGTATAAAAAATAAATAATTAATCTAATTCACAGGAAAGCATATTTGAAGATATATATCTTCAAATATGCTTTCCTGACAGAATCCGCAAGGTTAAATGTGGTTGCGGTGGTATTACGTTCGTTTTATGTTCGTGGTGTCGTAAGCCTTTGTGCTTCCGTTTGTTTTTGTTTTTGTTTTTATGTTTTGTATGTGTTTGTTCGTTTTTGTTTTAAACACCCTAGGCTGTATACGGCTGTTGAAGTGACATAGAACATTAAAAAGCTACTCTTTTTTCTGTTTGAGCTTTGATACTCGAGAAATTCGAGGGATACACGGATCCGTTGGATGTAATTCCAATTTTGAGCCGATGGTTGACCGGAGCTGCTGACAGAGAAGGGGGTCGCACCAAAAGAAACATGGCTTTGAATAATAATAATGCGTGATTCACTTCCGATCTCTCGTGAATCCATATTTTTCGTATACTATTAATATCTAATTGCCGAAAAAAATCTGCATACTTTCAGTTGTTCGTTTATCACGAACATTTTATATTAACAAACAAAAAGTCGCATTCATGATTTACGTTTGATCTCTAGAGAAACCACGAACTTTCACATGTTAAGTTTTTTATGCTATATAGATATTATGTTGGCGAAAAAATGTTCACATTATCAATGTTTCATTATTCATTAATATATTATTTGCAATTGCACTTTGATATAATAAGCACAATGCTAATATATAATAAATAACCAGCTCTGTACTTACTTGAATTAATCATAAATTATATTTTTGTTATTCTGAGAAAATATTTATTACTGCGCATGACCATATATGTTAAACAAAAAACGGCCGTAGCATAATTAATGTCGGTCGAGGCTCGGGACATTATCGTATCACTGTTGGTTATGGACTGGACCAACGTTGGTACGATATTGGCGTTAACGTGGGCCAACCTTAGCACTAGTGTCGGGCCGGAATTTTCATTAATCCTACATTGAGCACCCGCGCTCCCGAATGAGCGTGCCTTCTCCTTTATATGTTCGTATACAGCACTCCCCTCCTTCCTCACCTTATATATCGCAATATACGTCCGCGAGTGTGGGGGGGGGGGGGGGGTACACATATACACATCCATGTATGTCAGGCAGACACAAAGCGCGGAGGAACACTTTCACGCAGAGGCTTAGGCCGTAAATATCATGGCCAAATGTTTATTTCCATTCTCCCGATTTCGATGTGCGCCTGTTTTTTCTGTGATCGTCGCAAATCCAGTCAAGTTGACAATTCTTTTTACGAGCGTCATGTTTTTACGTTCCTTAATAATGCCAATATTATGACTCTTTTATGAATTAAAATAAAATCTCTATATATGAAGCAAGCGATAAATCGGTCAGTTTTTCAAAATAAAGTTAGTCTACTTTTTGCTAATTGAAAACGATGGGAAAATGATTGTTTTGACAATATTTCCAGACCATTTTGTGTGCATCGCAGATGGAAAAATAAAAGTTGTCAGCCGATAGGCCTCGACAAATGCTGACAAGTGCTCTGTGCACTTGTTGGTACGAGAGTTTTTCGTAGCTTAGTGAAAAATATTGCATTCCATCCTGGATGAAGCGGTATGATTTTTCATAGTTCCTCTCTCTCTCTCTCTCTCTCTCTCTCTCTCTCTCTCTCGCTTTTCTTGCTACCTCTTGCATTCCTTCTTTACAGGTGTGTGCGCGGAGAGAGGCATGAGATAACAAAAAACTGAGGCGGTCGAGCGAGAGTGATAGAGAGGAAAATGTCCATAGCGAGTAAGCAAACGCATCCAGCGTATGCTCTGTATAAACATTAGTCGGATAACATTAGCGAGTGAGGAAGCGAGATAGAGATCTGACAATAAAACCGTGAGCAAGAATGCATACGTGTACATATATGTTGTACGCTAAAAATAAAATGGGCCCAAGTCCCACAATGCAAAATATAAATTTAAGTGTTTTGCGTCAGTTTTTCCTTAGTGGTTGACACAGAATATATCTAGGTATTTGCAGTTAAATTAACAAGCATTGAAAACATATTAGCATTTTTATGGTTTGTTTATTTGCAGAATATCTGCCATACCATCAACAAATTCCTAAACGACTTATAGCTAGCCCGTGAAAGGGAAAAAAATGAATTTTCGGAAAAAAAAATTCGGCTACACGTTTGTGAGTTTACAATTTTTTTTGTTTAAGATCAAAGAGTATATTTTTGAAGCATTTTAAACATTTGTTGTATTGCCAAAAATATTTATAAATGTAGTACGTTGGGATCAAATTATCAAAAACAAAAAATTAAAAAAAAACCCGTTTAGTTTTTGCATGGCATTATCTAGTGCTTGGACCAAGTATATAATGAAATATTGCTTTTCGATTCTAAAGTTAAAGTATCGATTTCTGGTGAAAAAAACGCTGTACCTACTTTCTTTGATAAGAAAAAAACGATGCATGGAAGAAAAATCCACTGCACTGCTTTTTAATATATAAAAGATGCTTGGAAAATTTAAAGTTGATCGGTGCGGTGATTTTTGGGATCTCGCGGTCGCCGAGCTTGAAAAAATGATTTTGAAAGAAACGCGTTCAAAGTTCGCCGGTTCGCGGAACTTATCTAAAAACACCCACAACTCCCTCTATTTTTAACGGATTAAATAGAAATTTTCAGTAAATATTTTGGAAACATTATACTTTGAAAATTTGTCGAAAACCAAAAAAGGTTATTTAAAAAAATGTCAAGTAGGTATGAGCCCTCGATAACTATTCATCAAAGAAGATTCGAATCCTTGAAAAATAATCGATTGATTTGTTAAATGTTGTCATTGTTGGCAAATTCTTTAAAATTTGTTTGCAAACAACAAAACATATTTCGACAATCCCAAATGGCTATGCTGTCTCAAGGCATTCAATAGAAAATCACCAACGATTTTAGAAAGATTATGCACTTTCGTCATTTCTGCATGGACTGTCGTCTCACATACGAGTGAAGAAGCGTAATTTGAGTAAATCCTGTGTTCTCGTGAGGAGAAGACAACGCGTATGTGGAAGAGAGTGCACCTAGCATAGTGTTACAACGCCCAGCGTTGCCGTTGCACCGCAAAGCAATATTACAACGATGCGCGGTGCGGTGGTATATGAATAAGCACGGGGTGACACTCGAGGACCGTGCTGGCTGCTGCTACTTTTATTCCTTCCTTCTGTGTGTAGACTTGTCTCTCGAATATAGCTCAACACATAGATAATCTACAACACCAACCAAAAGACGTACAATGAAATCGAGACACAATTGCGTAATCCTGTACGCAGTCCGAATTTATTTACGTATGTATATGCGTGCAAAACTCGTTGAGCGTGATTTGGAGCGTTACCTGCTGGGATACCTATATATCGCGCCCAGATTACAATTTACAAAGAGTTTGCAAAGTTTTTATATGTCGCCTCATTGGCCAGGAATAAACTAAACTCTTCAGGCAACAAATACACACTTTTTTCATCTGTTTGGGATTGTTTGGGTTTTTAGGTTTCACCCAAACCAACCCAAACAAACTCTTTAGGCGATAAATACACACTTTTTTCATCTGTTTTGAGAAAGACAAAAATGTATCGGCCATGGGAATGCGTTCTCAAAAACATGACGACTTTAATTCCCGGCATTGCCACTGAAATTCGCTGCGAGGAGTAAGTTTTGTTTTTTATGAGTATCATTATCAGCGAACTAAAACACATGCTAAAATGGCGGCAAAACGTGTCCAGTGTGATCTTACTGCGCTACATACATTCAAAGTTAAACGTCGGAATAATTGAGTGCCAAAAATGACCGGATTTTTTATCCCAAACGATTTTTAAAAATCGTTGACACTATGGCAGTTTTTGATAAATAAAAAAACACATAGGTATATATTATTTGGTTTTTGAACAATTTTATCAGGGGGTTCCCGTGCGGAAATTGAGTTGGAGCTGTGATCGGGCCCCAATAATATTCCCCTAACTTTATTCGGGCCCTAATCTGGAAGCCACATGAGGGCCGTTAGCGGCCGGTCACACTTTGTCAACAAGGGCCATTAAAGGCGCAACGACCGGGGCCTTATACGTTGCCTCAATGGCGCCTCATCAAAACCATTTTAGCGTCCTGAAAATGCCTCAAGGGCGCCTCATCATAACCATTTCAGCGCCATAAAATATCCGTATCAGTGGATATACGTGTATTAAATGCGTCAGGGTATATCTGTATTTGTTTTTATGTAATTGTTCATGTGCATAGGTGTGGGCGTGAGTACATGTGTATATACCAGGTGTGTAAGTATGAAACCGGAATTCTTGTACAGAAAAAACACGTTTATTGTAATGATATGATACAAAGTAACTGGAGATGGCTTCTCGGGTCACCTTTAACTGATCCGCCAGTTGTTGTTGTGTTTGAGCGTCGTCTTCGTCCAACAAGGCTTGCAGGTCAGCGTCTTCAAACTTTTTCGGTGGTCTTCCACGTTCTTCGTTCCTCACGTCAAAATCGCCACTTTTGAACCGTTTGAACCACTCGAAACACCGTGTTTTACCGAGAGCATGCTCACCAAACGCCTCCACAAGCATTCGATGCGATTCGGCTGCGGTTTTCTTCAGATGAAAACAGAAAAGTAGTGCTGTCCGCAAATCGTAATTTGTTGGCACAAAACTCGACATGTTTATCTCTAATAAACTAATGCTACTGAATGAAACTCGTGTTATTGTGAGTTGGAAATCTTTGTCGGATATCAATACAATAACAAGACACCGCTGACGTGATGTGTCGGTAACTGCATCGACATCTAGCGCCACCTATGGGCAAATTCCGGTTTCATACTTACACACCTGGTATGTGTGCGCTCGCAGAAATGTGATTGCGTATTTGCATGTGAGCCTTTATGACAAACTGCCATGACAAAATTAATACAAAAAATAATCCATTCTAAGGAATGGATGTGTAGTAGAAATTAAAAAAAATATATGGGTCTACTGAATCACTAGAATCTATTTCCATTAAGGAAAAGATCTGGAAAACAAAGCCCAATTTATTTACTTATCCTACACAGTCAGATAAAGTTTATGAATGGGAAATATCAGCGAAGTCTTCAGAAGAAATAATTTTTCCTATGATAAGTATTGAGCGGAAATTAGTTGCTATAAAAATGTCGAGAAAACCGGTTGGGACTGTTCACACTTATGCGCTAGCATTACTCCATGTATGAGTGAAACCATGAGTAATTGTTTGTATCTATGTAAAAGGTTTCTTTAATTTGATAAATAAATACTGTCTGATGTTTGTCTGCATATTTGTGTTCATCGTTGATTTTTTATTTGCTAATGCCCTTACGCTTTTTCCCAATTTGCGTTCGATAATATTATTCGATCGATGTATATAATCGATTTGCATAATTGAAATACCATCAACCATGTAGCCTAAGCAATTTATACTGGTTTATCGCTATAATAGTCAGATCTGGGCCTATTGTGGAGGTCCCTACTTGTTTATCCCTATACTGGCCAAGTCTGGGCCTATTGTGAAAATCCCTACAGGTTTATGCCTATAATGGCGAAGTCGGGTCCTTTTGTGGAAATCCCTACAGGTTTATCCCCATAATGGCCAAGTCGGGTCTATTGTGGAAATCCCTACAAGTTTATCCCGATAATGGCCAAGTCTGGGCCCATTGTGGAAATCCCTACTAGGGAAAGCACTAGGAAAGCCCTGAAAGGCCCTTATTTTTATTAGGAATGCCCTATCAGTTTTCCGCACGGGTTAGTTATAAAGCAACGAAGGGAATGTGACAAATATGATACATTGTGTCGTAACATTCCTTCACGAAAATGAGGTTACGTAACTTCAATTTGACGTTTGAAAATTAGTACTAAAATTAAGACAGAATAGTACGAAAGTACGAGTAGGTAATTTACCTTGCGAGCGTTTCGAATAAATTCATTTTAAACCGGCTTCACACTGTTGGTCGGCTATATATTGGGCTTATTTAAAAAAAAAAAACATTTATGTACACCGATTACGCAGGAACGCGGCGATGTGAATAAAGCACGGTATCGTTAGGACACAAGACGTATTTACATTTCAAAATTAATACAAAATAAATACAGAATAGTATTGAAACTACGAGTAAGTAATTTTACTTTTGATTCTTTCAAGCAAAACCATTTTAAACCGGCTTCAAACTGTCGGTCGCCTTTGTATTTTAATCATTGTTTTTATACGTATGTACACCGATTGCGCTGTGTTGGCTGGTCCGATTTAAATGGTTGTCTCTGTGCTGTATAGGGAATACACACAGCGATTGTGGTCCCATGAAAATGTCATATGCAAATCTGCCTAGTGGGTTTTCCAAATATCCGCAAAAAACTCATAATAATTGCATGTTTCTCAACATTTAGACCCTCATTCACAATAACAATTGAGCGAATCCTTGCCTTAAAACCAGAGATTAGTGGGGAGATGCACAACGCGGCCCTTTTCGGCGTGCCTCGTTAATGGCGCTAAATCGCGGCGGCGAGTTCGGGAGTATGATTTCGTGATCATCGCCTCTGTCGAGGTTGCAGATTCCCTTGTAGCCGCGCGAGTCCGTGATCACCGCTCAAGTTGGTATCGCAGCAGCGTGAACACGAATGGGTAGCTCGGTGGGGGAAAAGTCTCTGCCCCTCGCTCGCTCGACAGGCGAACGTAGCGAGGTTTTCCATCCGATCGAGCTCGACATATATGTGTGGCCGTACTGCGGATTGGAATATGCATTAAATGAATTTCAAAGTGAAAAACATGTATCGAGATCATTGTTTTCTCTCGGTTGCCCGTTTATGCCGAAAATGCGGGTTAAAAAAATTAACGACGAACCGTGTTGAAAAATAAAACGCCGAAACGACCGTGAAAGGTTCAAAAAGAAATCTTGAGCCTTTGCCGCGATCGTTTCGGCATTTTTTTTCAACAGTAAACATTATGAAAAAGGGTGTATCATAAATGTTTCTTTATCTGCAATGAGCGTCGTGGCTGAGTTGGTAGCGTGCGGATTACGATGCTGAAGGTCCCGGGTTCAATCCCCGGCGAATCAACTTTTTTTTCTTCATTTTATATTCAGAAAATTTCTAACTTACTCTCGCTTTATCTATTCTCGCCTGTCCAGGCATTATTTTTTATATTTAATTCATATATGTTTAACAAAAAAAATGTTGCTACGGGCATCGAAGCCGCGCCGTCCATACTCAGAGCTCGGACGCAGTGCAGCCAGATCGCGCGTAAAAGTTATCCCCTCTCTAGTCTCTTACGCGCCCATCACACCATCGTAGTAGCGTGTGTCCGTGAGCGAGCGATGCTCGGACATCTTCGGAAAGAGCCGAGCAAGGCGAAGCGTACCGACCCACAGTAGGAGAAAAGCCCAAAAACCTGGCCAAAACCTCAAATGACCTTTGACGGGAATGAAAATTGGCTTACAGGGGTTTTCAAGGTCGCTGATTACGAATCTGAAAGCCAAATTATCGTAAACAAAATGGCCGATCCAATATGGCTGACATGAATGTTAAAAAGTTGCCAGATGTCGACAAAAATTGGTATTTACGGGTTTTCAAGGTCGCTGATTATGAATCCGCAAGCCAAATTATCGTAAAAAAAATGGCCGATCCAATATGGCCGACATGAACGTTAAAAAGTTACCAGATGTTGACAAAAATTGGTATATACGGGTTTTCAAGGTCGCTGATTACCAATCCGATATCTATTGTTTATAACTTGCAACAAAGAGCTTACAGCAAATGGTTATAAACAAAATGGCCGAGTATCCTGCTAAATAGATAAATTAATATATTTAAAAAAATCATCATAATAAAATAAACGTGAACAGTGTATTCTACGCAATTATTATTTTTATTTCCAAAATACATACGGAACGTTTCAAAAATAGAAAATTTTATTCTTAATCAAAATCGTAATCGGAGTCGGAGTCGGAGTCAGAATCATTATCCGAGTTTGTATCTATTACAACTCCCGGCACGGCTTCAATCTCGGCGCAAAATTCGTCTGCTGCAGCAGTCACTTTAGGAGCGATCAACATCGCTACAGCTTCCGGCGACAAACTCTTCAGCTTCTTCTGTGGTAGTCTTCTGACACTTGAAATGTACGGATCAGAAGTAACTAAGTACGGATCAGAAGTAAGAGCCGATGAAAAACATCTTCCGGATAAATGCTCGCTGATTATCAGAAATACTTCTTTCCTTGTCAGCACCAATTCTTTGTAACCGGATCCTGTAATAAAGACATAAAATCGTAGAAAATTGGTGTTAAAGGAAAAGATAAAATTTTCAATTAATACAAAAACTTGAACAATGTACATTATTTTACCAAATAAATAACCGCAATAATTGAAATAATTTTAAGAAAATTAGACAGAAAATATTGACATGGATTTGGTTAAAAGAAAGCTTTGCTTACTATATAATATATATATATTCAAATATTTTATTTGAATGTTATAACATTTCATTCATATTTAAGAAATTTTTATGTGGTTGATTTTAATATGTATATATATATATGCATACGTATATATCATAATTAAATCACAGAAAATTTATATATATATATATATATATACACATACATATATATTAAAATAATTTATTTCAAGCGTATAACAGCCGTCTTGTCCGTTATGATGCTACTTCACCCATTCTCAGGTAGAGGCGCAGAGGCTGCTCAATAGTGCCGCGTGCACGCTCGGCTACCGCACGATGCGAAAAAAATCATAACGGACAAGACGCACGTTTTCCGCAGGTAACTCTTGTAAATTTCGAAAGCTTATACATTAAACTAAAGGCCGAGACTAGGAGCTTTGCAAAATGTGACAAAATATATAACTTTTCGGACCGTTGAAAATATAAGTTTTCAAAATTATTCAATTTTATTTATGCCGAAGGCTATACTACATTTCAATCATTTATACATAAACTTTAGATTCAACCGATGTAAAAACATGTTCTACATACCTCCAGAAGTCGTATCCATGTTGCAGAATTGAAATTAAACCCGTCACTTTAAAGTTATGGGTTTTTGAAGTCAGCGTTATTTTCGTCTGTTCAGCGCGTGACACGTACACTCTTCACGAACACTAACTGCCAACTGACGCTGCGGCGCAGGTATACACTTAAAGGGCTTTCCCTTCCACAATAGAATGCAGTTACTAGTCCTCTACCTGAATGACTACTCAACTGACCCTATTTCGAAAATTTATTTTTTGGGGTTTTGGCCAGGTTTTTGGGCTTTTCTCCTACTGTGCGTCACCCGACGGCACGCGCGAGGCTTTTAGATGATTTCAATGCTAAGTTAGTTCTTGATTCTCTGCGTTATTAATGTATACAAAAAAATGTATTGCGCACTCAGGTCGCTTATTTTTTTAGTTTATACATTAATTTAAACATAATAATATATCTAAATTACAACTTATTTATCTTATATAAAATTGTTTACGCTTTACTCACACCCGTCCTTATGCCAAATAAATTATAATTCATAAAAGTAAGCGGAAATATATTTATATTCGTATTATTATATTAATTGTCATACTTTCATCAAGCGATAAAGCATTATCCCCAAAAACAAGCCAATCATCCATCCGGCCGCGAATTGTAAGTACCAGAAAGTGCACATATTCTACAAGCGATGAGATGGTCCCGTTGGTAGCGTTCCTGGCTTTCTGATTTCTTATTTTTTTCCTGGAAATTTCTCCTTTTCCTATGACCTGAGTGAACGGCTGCGGAGATATTCGGAGAAAAGTTAAAGATGAAAAGAAATGAGATTTTCATTAAAAAACTTTTTATTATTATTTTTTTCGGAAATTTCTTTTTTTCCTATTACCTGAATGAATGGCTGCGGAGATATTCGGAGAAAATTTAAAGATGAAAAAAAATTAGATTTTCGTAAAAAAAACTTGATATTTTTTTTCCGGAACTTTTTCTTTTTCCTATTGAGTTTGTTTCTGTTTGTTTGGAGTTTGAGTCATACAAACATAGATTTAAACAATCTAGAACATTCACATCTCCGAAATAGAAAGACGTGAGTATCTAATATTGGTAATACCATCTATAGCAAAAAGCCAGATATCGAGGATACAAACTTCGAAAGTTTTGATCTCAGATAGGCAAACGAGCGATGGTCCATAATAGCGAACACCGAAATAGCGAACATCAAAGAAGTGGACGAGTTGCTTCATAATGTTCTGCCGATTTTCGCTAACACGTACGAGATTCTTTTAAAGTCTTTAAGAGGGGATATACATTTACAATGATCAAAAAATCAATTTCTTTTCTTTAAGGGATAACACCATTCTAGGAATTTGGAAAAATCGTTTTCTTTTGGCTTCAAAAATACTTTGGGGTCATAAAAACAATATGCAGTTGGTCCTGCAGCGATTTTTTTTAAGGTTGGATAAGTGTGTACAGTAGAACCGCGATTATCCGAACCTCGATCATCCGAACCTTCAATTATCCGAACGATGACTTAGTTTATCCGGAAGCTCAATTATCCGAACGTTGGCGCGAAAGATACATGGTTGCTCGCTGCCACCGCCGTGAGCAACAATGAGCAACCCAACGCAACTTCTCCTTCTCAAACAGCTGCGAGACTTAGACGCTCAAAAACGCGTTGCAGCCGTTCGTCAATTAAAAATGGACGATTTTATTAAAAAAAATATTTTAAAAGGCATTCGACTTTTTTCAGGTGTTTAAAACACACACACACACACACGCGCGCGCGCGCACGCACACACACACATATATAAATATACAGGGTGGGCGGAACATTGACGTCCAAAAATAAAATTTAGGTCCCTTGTATCCTGGGGTATCCGAATAACCCCCATGTATGTCCCGCGACTTTTCATAGTTTTCGAGTTATGAATTTTCGACCTGACCAATTAAAAAAAATCTAAAAAAAAGTAGAAGACTGTCGAGATTTTTTTTGCAACTGAATCTTCATGAGTAGTACTTTTATGCATAAAATAATCAGCTTCGTAACTGTGATGAAAGTTATTAAAATGTTGGTCTAAAGTGAAAAATTTATGTTCGGTAAATTATGACTTAAATTTTCAACTTTAAATTAAACATCTAAACAGGTGACTTCATGATTCCTAATTAGGCCTCAAGAATGCGCCAGACTCTCAGCTTTCATAATCATTAAAAAAAAGCAGTACTTAATAGGGGTACTTTGGCTACAATTGACCTTCAAAGACAGCGAGGTGGAAAATTCTTAAAATTAGCCATCTGATTAAAAAAAAATTGCCCATTTTATCATTCCTAAGGTTATTTAGTTTGTTAACTAACCAAAAATGACTGCAGGAAAGCTAAGATTTAAACATTTAGAGGTTTATTTTTTTTAGTTCAATTCAAGTTTAATGAATTTTGCGCCATCCGTTCTTGTAACGAGAACGGATCGCGTAAACGAGTTTTTACCTGATCCATGAGAACGGATCGCGCAAAATTCATTAAACTTAAATTAGACTAAAAAAAAATAAACCTCCAAATGTTTCAATCTTAGCTTTCCCTGCAGTCATTTTTGGTTAGTTAACAAACTAAATAGTCTTAGGAATGATAAAATGGGCAAATTTTTTTTTAAATCAGATGGCTAATTGTAAGAATTTTCCACCTCGCTGTCACTGAAGGTCAACTGTAGCCAAAGTAGCCCTATCAAGTACTACTCTTTTTAATGATTATGAAAGCTGACAGTCTGGCACATTCTTAGGGCCTAATTAGGAACCATGAAGTCACCTGTTTAAATTTTTAATTTAAAGTTGAAAATTTAAGTCATAATTTACCGAACGTAAATTTTTCCCTTTAGACCAACATTTTCATAACTTTCATCACAGTTACGAAGCTGATTATTTTATGCATAAAAGTACTACTCATAAAGATTCAGTTGTCAAAAAAAATCTCGATAGTCTTCTACTTTTTTTAAAGATTTTTTTTCAATTGGTCAGGTCGAAAATTCTCAAAAATGCAGTAAAAAATTCATAACTCGAAAACTATGAAAAGTCGCGCAACATACATGGGGGTTATTCGGATACCCCACGATACAAGGGACCTAAATTTTATTTTTAGACGTCAATGTTCCGGCCACCGTGTATGTATATATATATATATTTCAACGTTAATATGTATGTCAAATTTTAATATATATTTATGTATTTTTTTTAATGTAAAAAGGTGTTGTTGATGATCTCGTCCCAAAAAACCCACGTTTCGATTATCCGAACTTTTGATTGTCCGAACTAGTCTCGGTCCCAATTGGTTCGGATAATCGAGATTCTACTGTATACGTAAGGCAGGGTACTGTATACGTGAGATATGAGCATGCGGGCTCTGAGTGTAGACGACGCGGGTTCGATCCCCGGTAGCAATGTCTTGTTTTTTTTAATAAGCATATACGAATTAAATATCATAAATAATGCCTGAACAGGCGAGAATAGCTAAAGCGAGAGTAAGTTCGAAATTTTCTGAATATAAAATGAAGAAAAAAAAGTTGATTCACCGAGGATTGACCCGGACCTTCAGCATCGTAATCCGTCACGTTAACAACTCAGCCACGACGCTCATTGCAGATAGAGAAACATTTATGATACACCCTTTTCCATAATGTTTACTGTTGAAAAAAATGCCGAAACGATCGCGGCAAAGGCTCAAGATTTCTTTTTGAACCTTTCACGGTCGTTTCGGCGTTGTATTTTTCAACACGGTTCGTCGTTAATTTTTTTAACCCGCATTTTCGGCATAAACGGGCAACCGAGAGAAAACAATGATCTCGATACATGTTTTTCACTTTGAAATTCATTTAATGCATATTCCAATCCGCAGTACGGCCACACATATATGTCGAGCTCGATCGGACGGAAAACCTCGCTACGTTCGCCTGTCGAGCGAGCGAGGGGCAGAGACTTTTCCCCCACCGAGCTACCCATTCTTGTTCACGCTGCTGCGATACCAACTTGAGCGGTGATCACGGACTCGCGCTACAAGGGAATCTGCAACCTCGACAGAGGCGATGATCACGAAATCATACTCCCGAACTCGCCGCCGCGATTTAGCGCCATTTACGAGGCACGCCGAAAATGGCCGCGTTGTGCATCTCCCCACTAATCTCTGTTAAGACGGAATGACACCTCATCGCGGTCGGTATGGTAGAACAATTATAGATTCCCAAAAATCTCTGAAACGGCTCTTCAGATCCCGTCGAAACTTTGCCAAACGACGTCAAATAGATAGACGAATAGCTTCTAGCCCCTCAAATTTTCTGAATTTGAGAAAAAAAAACTAGATTGGCTTATGATAAGCCAATCTACATTTTTTTTTCTCAAATTCAGAAAATTTGAGGGGCTAGAAGCTATTCGTCTATCTATTTGACGTCGTTTGGCAAAGTTTCGACGGGATCTGAAGAGCCGTTTCAGAGATTTTTGGGAATCTATAATTGTTCTACCATACCGACCGCGATGAGGTGTCATTCCGTCTTAAAACGGTGCCGATTCGTATGTGGATGACACCGCAGTCAACGTACGCGTGATATGCGCGTGGCGCGACCGGTCTATTCTATAGAATTCTGCCCCAGGGGGGCAGTATTCCATTGAAATGTCGTAAATGTTTCGACTGATAAATAAGTCAGTCAATAGAGTATGCTAATTTCATAGGCCAGATTTAGATAAGTGATGTCTAGTCAAGTAGTTTAGTAATTTGACTGTTGAGGTTTTATCAGGAACACGACAATACTTGGGCTGAGCAATTTAACAAATAGCGTTAGTCGTACCCACGTATCTGATCGTGAGAGTTAATTAATCTTTTAAAATTAAATAAATGAGTAACCAAAAATTATTTTTAAAACCAATGATTCAACCACATTGTGTATGGGGCAAACTTTAACCCAAATCTTCACATTTTACCGATTATCCCAAAGTATTATTTATTTTATTCTTAGGATTGCCAAAGTATACGGCCAACCAAGTGAACCAGAGCTGCTATGCCAGGGGATGGGGAAAGGCTGCAGAAGAGCGAAGCAGCCGCGAAAATTTTGTAGGTACCTACATCTTATACGGTCTCGCCATCATTGAAATCGATTATAGTTTTTAGGAATATTGTTTAGTAAGTACTTCATATCGATTTTGCTCGCTTTTGCCGCCTCCCGAAGCAAGTCTCCTGACTATACCTCCGTGTTTGAGGCATATTTCTTTCGATTTTCGCAAGCTGGACGCGCACGCGAGAATTCCGCAATCTCGTGAACATTTAACAAATTTCCTTCAACTGACCAAGGTAGGCTGGGGAGTTGAACGTGCAGGGGCGGAGGGGGGGGGGGGCTGGGGTAAGTTGTCCATCCAAGCGATAACAACTCTTATTCGCCGTCCCGGCATCACTGAAAATGGCTCCCGAAACAGCGCGATGCTATTATTCGCGAAGCTATGTGTATCGGACAACGTACCCGCGCGGTACTTTGAACCCCGGAACACCTTCTACAAGAAAATGTAAAAAAATTGATTTTTTTTCACTCGCCACAGTGGTGTCCGTCTTAAATGAAGTATCAACCAAATCATAATTAACCGTCCCCATACAGACCGAACACAAATATCCCGATCGAAGGGAAAATTCACCTTTTGCCAGGATTACGACACCAGCTAAAATCCCGTAGGTATCTATTTCATTCAATTGAAGCCCATTCGTATCTTTCATTTATTCATTAACTTTCATTTTAACCATGTGCATTTGTAGATAAATTAACGCGCACCCGTGATTCACATTTATTGGAATAAACTAGTTCCGTACGAGTCCGATAAGAAAGACAAAAACTTTCAATGAAGCGTTATCGAGTTTGATCGAAGAAAGTTGAACAAAGGACAGACTTGTCGGAGATTATGCGGTTAAGCTGAGAACTCTGAATATCTGAGTATCTTGCGCACAGCTGATGCCCGTGAATACAATAGATACATCACAAAGATTGCGTGCATGCACGCGTTAAGAATTTCACTAAGAATATGAGGAAGTGCGGAGGAAGTTGGTCTTGCAGTAAGCAACGCACAGAAAAGACTCCGCCGAGTATTTGCAAGCATACAGGAAGACGTGTTTTGACATATACTCGCGTACACACACATATATCTACATGTATATGGGATATTCCACGCCATTTCAGCTAGCCCGTGAACCCGACCATTTTTTATTTGCCTGACTTTTTTTTGTTAAATTGTACCCCATGAGAGGTATATTCACACCAATTTTTACATTTTTATCTCTTCTCTTTTAAGACTTACAATATTCCAAATATCTACGATTTCAGAAGTTTTGGAAGCGTTTAAACGCTGATAAATCCTGAACTAATTGAGATATCGACAAATTTTTTTTGTTTTCATTTTGAAGCATTATTGCGTTAAAAAAGATTTAACAAGTATCAATTATCAATGTCAATGTTTTTTTTGCTTCTAAAGTGAAAACTATTTTTTTTAAAGACGATTTTGCCTTCTCTTATTTTTGCAAAAAAATTCTCCAAAATAGAGTGACCCATTCTATGATTTTTAAGACTAGTCACATCGTGGGCCCATCTTTTCTTCTATTTTTTTTCTTCGAATTAATCATATTATTCTTAGACGATTTTTATCATATTAATGTCCAATAATGCTATTAATGATTTTGTCATTTCCAATTCGGCCTCGACGGGCCTAAAACGGTTCATTTTTTATCTGTGGTGAGTTTAACGATTTTTTTTTTAATTCGAAATCATTTATTTTATTTTTTTGTTAAATTCAGTACAAATGAAAAGTCAACCGTTTCTGGCCTGTCGAAGCTGAATTAGAAATCACAAAATCATTAATAGCATTATTGGACATTAAAATGATAAAAATCGTTAAAAAAATATGACTAATTCAAAGAAAAAAATAGAAGGAAAAATGAGCCCACGATGTGACTAGTCTAAAAATCATAGAATGGGTCACCCTATTTGAGATAATTAAAAAAAAATTAATAGTTTTCACTTTAGGCGCAAAAAAACGAAAATATGGCTCAAAATGAAAAAAAAATTATATAGTGCCATTTGTCGATAACTCAATTAGTTCAGGAGTTACCAGCGTTTAAACGTTACCAAAACTTCCTAAATCGTAAATTTTTAGAAAATTGTAAGTCCTAAAAGAGAAGAGATAAAAATGTAAAAATTGGTGTGGATTTACCTTTTATGGGGTACAATTCTACAAAAAAAAATTAGGAAAACCAAAAATGATCGGCGTCACGGGCTAGCTGAAATGACGTGAAATATCCCATATATGCACATTAGGAGTAGAGGAAAAGCCGCGAGGGGCATGTGAACAGAGGGAGAACCGTAGAGGATCAGATCGTCGTCGTCGTCGTCGTCTTACCATGGACGGGCCCATGTGAGCTTGACTAGAACGAGAAATTTATACAAAAAAAGAAATAACGATCGGCTGAAAAATATTGCTAGTTACAGTAAAAAAAATCCACGAGCCACAATTTATTATTTTTTTTTCGTCGTTTATCGTGCGTTGTAAAATGAAACACTAATACGCAAGTCTTCAAACTGTTCTCAATTATTTCTCTGTTTTTTTCTTTTTTATCAAGATGTTTGGGCGAACAATTTTGGACTTGGTGTTATTTGTTTGATGGAGTTTTGGATGATTCTAAAATGGGAAGAAAATCACATGTTATACTGTACATCGGTTTCGTTTTGAACAGCTCTACGATTTTTCCAACCAATAATTCGGAGTGAAGAGTAGTAAGTTTTGATTCTTTTGTTTGATGCAGTTTTGTAAGATCGTAAAATTTAAAAATGAAAAACGATGCGATGTTACTATACATTGATTTCGTCCCAAGCAACTCTACATATATATAAACATTACATAGGAAATGCTGAGTAGACGGGAGTCTCGAACGAACAGGCAGAGAAGAAGCCCTTGATCTTGAGTGCAAGCACTCGGGGACTCGTGGGAGTTTTTCACATAGTTAACAAGCGTCTCAAAAGAATGCCGGTTCAGAGGATTCAACGCAAAACCAAGGAATCATTTTTGTTTTTATACCGGGTGTCCCATTTTAAACAGTCCACGCAAATTTTCTTCAACCTATGCGGTAAAAAAAGATATATTTGATATAAAACTAAAACTTTTCTGAGAAGGAGCTCCCATTGCGTAAGCAAGTGTTGTCCGGGCCGAGGCGCTTGATGGGGTTTACGGCTAATTTGAAAAGTTGGAAAAATCACTTTTTTGGAAACCGATATATATATATATATATTGAACCCGGTGCGTTGGTCTAGTGGTTAGCGTGCTGGCCAGCGGATCGGGAGGTCGTGGGTCGAAACCCAGTCGCGTACTTTCGTCGGGAAATGTTTTTCTTCGACATTTCTCGGCGAAAGACGACTAGTTCCGTGACTGGGAAGCGACCTTGTGACTAACTGCATCGGAATAGGTTTTCCGCAGTTTCCCTATGCCCATGGCAGATATGCCATGGTGAATACGATACAGAAGGGGAAGTCGGCTGCGGCCGCAAGGTGGGGGGTGTGGAATGGGAGGTATGGGAGAGTTGTGGAATAGTTGATAGAGGGGGTATAGATGTGGAATAGGAGGTAAGGGCGAGGTTGAGGCGGATTGGGGCTCGTAAAAAGGGGAAGACCCTGTACGGCTGGAAACGAACCAATAATATATATATATATATATATATATATATATATATATATATATATTATGACGGGTATCGCGTGTTACTGTAGGCGGCGGGAGGGGGAAAGGAAAATGAATACTGGTTCGACAACTGATAAATCCAAATATAATTCAATTAATACAACTACAGCTAGGCTCGATACAATAAAAAAAAAGAAGTTAATTCATTAATTACAAAAAAAATGATAAATGTAGACTTGATATAATAAAAGAAATTCCGCAATAATGATAATTTACTTTGACTATAATTTGACGGGTTACTAGACACGCGAAGTCCCTACTCAATTTCTCGACCCGTTTCAAATATCTTTGCTTTATAAATTCCGTAAATTTATGTTGGGCGCCAGCCTTTCTCGGGCAACGCTCTTAACGCGTACTCAATCTCGAAGTAAACCAAAAAAAAAACCAAAACAAACACGGCCTTCGGCCTGCAAGCGAGAGACTCGATTTTAATCGCAATGGGGAAGTCTCAGGGTATCTGGGGACGGACGGGGTTCTCGAACACAATGGCCACTTATTACTTGGACCACGACTATTTTAAAATTTATTTTATATTACTCAATGAATGCTGCGTACCAAGGAAAAACGGAGATAGCAAAATACGAATTGCTCGATCCAACCTTTCGCAATGTCTTCTCGCGAAAGGTGTCATTCGGCTACGCGCCGCCGGGCCGCGGCTACGCGCGCGCGAGAGAAATTCTCTCAAGGGACAACGGGGATTCACCACGGCACCTTTTCACAACGTATTCGCGATTATTGTTAGCTATAATACTCGAGCCAATGGCTCGGATTGACTCGCACCAATTTTATGTTTCTTACTCTACATTACACACTTTATTCACTTACGACGCGCATGGAGGAGGGACGTCGATGGGGAGATTCACACGCGGAGGGGTGAAGGGAACGACTCTAAAGTCGCCCGTGCGACACATTTTTCCGGGCAAATATTACGCGGCTCTGGCTGGCCGCTCTCGCAAAATAAGAAAAGAGGAAAGGACTTACAGGTTGCGCTGAGAACTCTTTCTCAGTCAATTTCAATGAACCCTGTGTCCTCGACTCTACTCGATTCCCTTCTTCCTACGCCGGGGCTTGCGATCAAGCGCATCTGTCGCTGACCACGCTCGGAGACTCAATGCTCGACCACGCCGGCCGGCTTCCTCGTCTCGCCCAATCCCGTGCTAGATGACGGACCTTCGATTGATTTTCGTGATCGATCGGTGTGGCTCGCTCTTCCGGCCGATATCCTCGATGGCTTTTCTCTCTCCCGAGTCGTTGAGCGCCCCAGTCGGTACGGCGCTCGCCAGCCATACCACGCGAGAGCTGCAGTCTCTCCTGACGCGCGGTAGGCCGGAGACTCGGGAAATGGTAGCTGGATGCCCTCGGACAGCCAGTCCACTTTCTGCGTTGTCGAGTTGACAGCCGGGCCGACGTGGCCCCAGTCGACGGTCCGCGTGGTCCTTTTGCGGGTCGTCGTAAAGGGGGTACAGGGGAGGAACGGGAGGGATTTGTCGCAGACTCTATACAAAGAAATCCTTAAAACTACCTTAAAATTAACAAATAAATTTTTCTGCAAAGGTGCGTGGCGGAGATTAAGCCCGAGCGTGGTCAAGCGGGCTTTTTCGCAAACTTCCTTGTGACGCAACGTCACAATATATATATATATATATATATATTAGTATATCAGCGTATAAACGTTCCCTGGAAATGTCAAGAATTTGTAGGCTGTTGTGTTGACACCCGTCGCAACGCACGGAGGCTTCGTCGTTCGAAGCTGTAAACGTTTTTTTTTCTCCCTGGAAGTACGTTTTCAAAGTCAACTTAGAAAATATATCTCAAAAATATCCATTTTTGGCCCATTGGAAAAATGCCCATTTGTTTTTCGAAAAAATCAACACTCGTCCCACTTTGAACATCCGCCATTTTTTTATTTTCATGTTTCATAAATTCCTTTCATTGATCATAGGATAAACTAATACAGCGATGAAACTGTTTGATTTTTTTACATTAGATAACCTGGTTCGGAAAGACATTATGCTTACCGCAAAATACATTTTCGAAAGGTGTTTTCCGAACATTGGATGTTAATTGATTATAATTCACCATTTTTAAACACGGAAAATTACAAAGTGTTGTACGGATAATACTTTTTTAAATACCCAATTTTTTTCGAAATTTATCATCACGATTTTTAAGAAACAAGTGCTCTAAACGAGCGGTTTTCGATTGTTACCGACTAGGCATCACCCGTTAAGAACATTTCAAAGTTATCCTTTTTTATTTTTCTCGTAAGGAAACAAAATGTTCTTCTTTGTCTGGGTGTGTAGTACGTAACACAGTCAGATAGAAATTCATCAACTTGTATACGTTGGTCTTCCAAGATCATTGAAAATCGTCCATGTCTGTTTAAATTCGTCATTTTCCATGTGAATTGGTCATTTTCACGGAATTTGAACTTGGGAATGAAAATATTAATTTTACTTCCTCATAGAGAGAAAGCTTTCCGCTAGACGTATGTACAGCAATTTTGTTTCCAAATGTTTTATGATAATGTGTAGGAAATGTTTAAAAACAGCGAATGAAGAGATTCCGGAAAAATGTTTGTATGTGTGGGCATGTGCGGATTCTGTTGTACACGCAAAAATGTCTAGTTTTTCGCAGATGCCTGACTGAATTTTTGCACCTCCGTAGTAGATATATCATAGAAGGTTCTCAATGACTTTGGTGAATCTATTTTGAATTCGCAATTTTTTTTGACGATTCGTGGCTTTTTTTCCAATAAAAAATGCGTTACCGAGCTTAAAATGTATGTGTAAAAATGAAACCTTCCTTTAGTTTTAAATCAGACGGTTTAGACTTCAAGGTAGTTTTTATTTTTAGACACATTTCAACGCTCCCCCCATGGAAATTTATGTATGTAATATATATGCAGAAAATATGTGCTACATATATATATATATATATCGGTCGCATGTATAGTGACGAAAAATAGAATAATACGTATATATTCAGTATATATGCACCATATGCAGTATATATGACCCATTTATTTTCGATATATTTTTCTGACCAAAACATATATGCTACGTTTAAACACTATATATGATGCATATATGAGGCATATTCGACGCATATATTTTCGATATATTTTCAATCTATTTTTTTGTCAGAGAAATATATCAAAAATGTATGCCGTGTATAAACACTATTACAGTTAAACTTAATAAAACTTAAAACTTAAACTTAAAAAAACTTCACTTACAGTTAAAGTACGCTATTACATATAAACACTATATACAGATATGCTACGCATATCTGTATATATGTGGCATATATGTACCATTCATGCAGTATATATGTGGTATGTACGCAGTGTGTATGCAACATATATGCTAAATATATGTGGTATATATGCAGGGTAAATGCTACATATATCATTGATAAATGATACATTGATATACAGTAATACCACGCATATACATCTCATATATAAAAACGTTACGAAAATTAGAATTTGGCACATATATGCAACATATATTTTCAATATATGGCATACATTTCACATATATTACAATTATTAATAAAATAAATTTCCATGGGGGTCAAAAGTTGGGCTAATAATTTGTCAACAGGCATTCACCGTATGGAAGCATAGCCAATCAATATTATCTCGACTCCGCTTTTCCAAAAGACGCGTTGCCGTCCAGGGGCAATTTTTTTTTTAAATAACTGACAAACAGAAAAGAGAACGACGCTGCAACTATATTGTGACAGCATGATCGGTAGTAATGACACTGAATTATGCCGATGAATAATGCACGATACAGGACTTGTTTACATTATATTTTATTGTTCAACGCTAAAGCTACTTTGGAAATAAGCTTGAACGGTTGAACGGCTCAGGCGCATCTCGCGCGTACGCCTCATACTATCGGAACAACTGTCTATCGTGTAAAATCATCACTTAATAATGAAATGAGGCCGCGTTTTCGGATACAGAAGAAAACATTAAGACATCCCCTCGAATGCAGATGGAAATTTCCCCAGTTGTATAACGTTGGGTTGGGTTGGGAAATCCACGTATTAACAAATTAACAAATTTATACCAGAATGTGCTACGTAATACATTGACTGACGAAAAATATACATACTTGGTTTCGTATATACGATGGCCATCTTAAAATTTCTGATGCGCCTTCGTTCTCACAAAAGTACAAGCACTATTCGAAATATTTTTCCCGAACAATGTATAACTCGGGAAATGTTTGCGTGGCAAGATTCAAATTGGACACCTTGTATATACGACCATATTATATAGTTGAGTCTAGGCGGTAGAAAAAAAGGTGAGAGGCAAAAAAGCTGGCAGACGAAAGAGGATAAATATAGCGACATAATTAATGATTTCTCCGCGCAATCGGCGTTTTCACTGATCTTGAATCGTGTTTAGTTCCAAGTTTCAAGGCGTATCTCTTATACTATCCTACGTAGTATGGAGCTTTGCATGCGCGTTTACATATTGTATTTTAGTCGACTTGCCGATTTTATTCACGTTGCGTCGACAGGTTAACAAAAATAATTAAAAAAATACATCAACAACATCGACGACCATGCACGGGTCTGCATAAGCTTGGGTATCGAAAACGGCTTGATTTTCAATATTGTTTCATTTGCCGACGAGAGTATAAGAATGACGAGGTTGAGAATTTCATACGCAATGTATTCACAGTTTTACTTGCCAAGCTAAACTTGTTTTGAATGAAGAATATCGATAAACAATGAGGTTATGATTATTTTAACAAAGTGCCGGCCGCCGCTGCTGCATGCAGCCGCAATCGGTGCCGGTGCTCCGGCAACTAGGGTGATCGGAAAATTTAAAATCGACTTTTCAGCAAAATAATAAAACTTTCGCATGGCCGGATACTTTTTCGAAATTACGAAATTGGCAAGCTGTAGAAACAAAACGTTCGATTTTCGAGAAAACAAAATACAACAATGTTTAATCATCACTTATTATTAGCAAATGGATAAACATATGAGAAAATGATGCGGGCATACGATACAAAATGTTGTAAACTGTGCGCTCTGTCCGAATTTGAAGTGTATAGAAAGGATAGATTTTGAGTTAGGACTATCATTTTTTATGAAACAGTTTTGAGAAAAATGCAAAAGTGAAAGGGTAAATAACAGCAGGGCCATTCACCTAGACCTAGCGCATCTGACCCTTGACAGAAGTCGTCCTAATTCGCGGTCAGTTTGTGCACTTTTCACAAAATCTCTGTCGCAAATTAAAGGCAAGACCCTAGGCTTATAAATCAAACAAATAAAAAAATCGTATTGTTGAAATCTCAAGGTTAGACCGGCCCCTGAATTCTCAATCGACACCCCAAATAGGGTTTTACAATCGGCACTACTGTGCCGATTGTGCCGACTGTGCCGATGATGGCCCACGACTGGTTGCCAGAGAACAAACGATGGCGCGGTAATGGCTATGTAAACGGGCCAGATCCGCACTATGCATGGTTGTTAATGGTAACCCATGAATGGCTGCTAAGACTTGGCCAACTATCATCCGCCCATATTGGCCCAGCAACGACAGCCGGATGTTCTGCCGGAAATGAAAAACAAAAAATTGACAAATTATGAATATAAAAATTCTAGTAGTAACTTTTTTGTTTTCTTATGCTTTACTTATGTCCATGTACATAGAATAATTGTATTAAAAACGCTTTCGCATTGTTCAAGTTTTTACCTTTCATCGGGATCGAACCTGCGTCTTTCGTTCTAGTGTCGAGCGCCCTACCCACTTAGCCATTCTAACACTTACAGAATCCATCGTTTTTTCGTTCCTTACTTTTATGCCGATAATTTTATTCCTGACATTAAAGTTTACCGACAATTTTTTTGGTCTATTTAGGCTGTAAAAATAACTCGCTCGTTTTGGGTGAAGTTCCGAAAAGCATACTCCTGTGATCGAGCTGAAATTTTGCACCGAACTTCCTCTCGTTATCCTAAGCGAAACCGTTAACGGATTTTTGACGACTAGCAATAGTTTTCGATATATCGCATTGTAAAGTTTATTATTTCACGCCATACGAGTATATCAATACAGGGTGAGGCACTAACTGTTGCCACCTTGAATATCTCTGTAATTATCGACGCCCCAAAAAAATGTTTGAAACAAAAGTTTTACCGTACGAAAGGGGTCATCAAATGCGACTATTTTTTTTATGTCAGTGGAGGCGATATCGTACAGTAAAAGTCACCTCCACTTTTTTAAATGGGACGGTAGATTTTTTTGTAAACTATCTTATAGAGCATCGAAAACTGCATAAAAAACATTTATGGGATCAAAGTCGTTCAAGGTCATTTAAGATCAAAAAGTGACATGAACTTTATTTTTATGTGAAATTACCTTTATTCACAGCAGATGTTCAAAGTGATTGCCATTAGAATCAATGCAGTATTGCAATCTCCTCCTCACGAATTTCTTATCACTTCGGCACTTATCGCCGAAGTATTGCCATTGTCTTGTATGTAAACAACGGCACCAAACCTACAATGTACACGGAACATTGTACAATGTTTCGCCCAAACAAACCGAAGATAACGATAGTAAGAATGGTGAGACTAGTATTAACGAATCAAGCAAATGTAAAGGATGTATTCTTTTGAAGAGCAAACTGATATGCTTCTAATTTACGGAGAATGTCAGAAAAATGCAGTGAGAGCTAGAGACTTATATGCTGAAAGATTTCCTGAACGTTCTCATCCTACACGCCGTACATTTCAAATTTTGTACACTAAACTGAGGACAACTGGATCCTTAACCCGTCGGGAAAGTAACCGACAAAAGCGAGTTACTAACGAAGAAAGGGAAATTAGTGTTCTTGCCGCCGTTCATCGAGACCCTTGTGCGAGTTCTCGTTAAAGTGCGAGGGAATCTAGCGTACGCCAAATAAGTATTCTACGTGTTCTACATCGTCATAAATATTATCCTTAGCACATCAGTCTCCACCAGGAATTAACTGGTACGGATTTCATGAATCGCACTGAATTCTGCCGATGGGCTCAACCCCAGATTCAGAGAGATGACACATTTATTAATCGGATTTTATTTACTGATGAGGCAACATTTACGAATCATGGAAATATTAACTTGTATAACATGCATTTGTGGTCAACTGAAAATCCACACTGACTGCGGCAAGTTGCACACCAAAGACCGTGGTCGATTAATATATGGTGTGGGATTATTGGGGATAGAATCATAGGCCCTCATTTCATCGAAGGGAATCTTAATGGTAGGAAGTACACCACATTCCTTCAAGAAACATTAAGTCCGTCATTGGAAGAAATACCTTTAGATACAAGAAACAGAATGTGGTATTAACACGATGGGTGCCCGACACGTTTGTCGCTGATAGCTAGAAATGAATTGCAAAAGTGATTTCCAAATCGTTGGATTGGACGCGGAGGAGCTGTGTCGTGGCCGGCTCGCTCGCCAGACTTGACGCCTCTGGACTTTTTCTTGTAGGGATACTTGAAAGATCTTGTTTATAAAGAACGTCCAACTACGCCGGATGATATGCGTGAGAGAATTCTTCGAGCCTGTGATTCGATAAGTGCCGAAGTGATAAGAAATTCTACACAATCCGTGATAGAATACTGCATTGATTCCAATGGCAATCACTTTGAACATCTACTGTGAATAAAGGTAATTTCACATAAAAATAAAGTTCATGTCACTTTTTGATCTTAAATGACCTTGAACGACTTTGACCCCTAAATGTTTTTTATGCAGTTTTCGATACTCTACAAGATAGTTGAAAAAAATATACCGTCCCATTTAAAAAAGTGAAGGTGACCTTTACTGTGCGACAGCGCCTCCACTAAGATAAAAAAAATGGTCGCATTTGATGACCCCTTTCGTACGGTACAACTTTTGTTTCAAACATTTTTTTGTGACGTCGATAATTACAGAGATATTCAAGGTGGCAACAGTTAGTGCCTCACCCTGTATATCCGATAGATACCCCCCACTGCTCCGGCCTCGCTGCTTCCTGGCAAACAGTGCTCGCTCGTACGTGCACTTGCCATGTGGGGTGGGTTTGTTTGGGTTTATTTAATATAGTAGAAGCGCAGTAGAATGACAAACCCAAACAATATGCGATATATTGAAAACTATTGCTAGTCGCCAATATCCTTTCAAAGGTTCTCTTAAAATATTGAAAAGAAGGTCGGTGCAAAATTTCAGCTTCATCAGTGGAATATGCTTTTCGAAACCTTATCCCTTGGTTTTACGTGTTATAGTTCAACGACCTGCATTTGCAAAACGCCCTAAAACAAACCATCAATGGCTGGAATAGATCTGGCAAGCTGTTCATCCGCCTACGATACCCCAATGCTGATCGCCATATTATCGGTGCGATAGTATTGGCCCACGAATGGCTGGCATAGACCTGGCAAGCCGTTCATCCGCCTACAGTACCCCAATGCTGGTTGACAAATTATTGGCCGATTATCAGCAAACCGTTTAATGGCTGAATGCTGACATTTTTGTTACGACAGGCGACCCTATATGGGACCTTATTCATGCAATTCTTAATAAATGCTTATAAATCATGCCCCACTTTTCAATCTGTCGCATACACGTTTTTTCCAACATTGGAACCAAACTTCAAACAATGAATGTTAAAATACATCAACCGCGATAACTGTTTTCACCCAATAGCTGTCGCTCACAAATTCAAGACGGTTGCGTTTATGAAACCATTGCGAAAAGCTGTAAGCGCGTCTATCAATCTACGATATCAATACTTTCGAAAGATAATGTGATGTGTAATTTTCTTGGAAAGTGATTTCAAACGGTACACGCGTTTGCGTTTGCAACACGTTTGATTTTCATAATCGTCCAGAGTAGCAGGTTGTTATTCGTCCGACTGCTGGAATGAGTCGGAGTAACTTATACTCTATATTCGTCGGCGCGAGCCGCCAGTATCGACTTGTCTTTACCACCGACACGAGACTGTCAAACGTATTTACGTGCGTAAGTATACATTTCTGTAGGGACTTGTGCAAACCTAATGAAAGGTTCGATTGGTAGGGGACGAGGGAGAGGTACAGGCTCAGCGACCCGAGAGCGCACATACCTGTACTAGGCATATTATACTCCTGGGGTATGATATAAGAAAAGGTCTATACTTGTCAGTCGTATACTTAACCTCGGTGCGCGCCTCACCCCCCCCCCCCCCTGTTCCACCATCCTTCGCGACTATTCGCTGATCCACATTATAAAATGTTGAAGGTGCGGGTGAAGCAGTTTAACGGTACAACCAAAAGAGGCTCAACGGGAACACCTACGAGAACTCGTCCTCGGGATCACTAACCATTTTCACATATGCGGTTAGCTCGCATAGACATGAGTATGTCTGTTCATTCTAAGAGGCACCGCGTGCGATAATCCTCGTGAGTCACGAATTACGCGAATCTTTTATGGAAATCAACTGACTCGATTATTTTTTCCACGCTAAAATGTCGCCTATATTATATATCTATATTATGTGTATATATATATATATATATATATATATATATATATATATATATATATATATATATATAGCTATTTATTTATTTATTTATTTAAACACACTGTGTAACGGATAACAAATCAAATGAATTACCGACGTTTCCGAATATCCATGACCAATCAAATATAAGTGGCATCCCATATAGGGTCACCTGTCGTAACAAAAATGCCAGCATTCAGCCATTAAACAGTTTGCTGATAATCGGCCAATCATTCGTCGACCAGCATTGGGGTACTGTAGGCGAATGAACGGCTTGCCAGATCTGTGCCAGCCATTGGTGGGCCAATACCATCGCACCGATAATATGGCTATCAGCATTGGGGTAGCGTAGGCGGATGAACGGCTTGCCAGATCTATTCCAGCCATTGATGGTTTGTTTTTGGGCGTTTTGCAAATGCAGGTCGTTAAACTGTAATACGTAAAAACAAGGGGTAAGGTTTCGAAAAGCGTATCCCACTGATGAAGCTGACATTTTACACAGACCTTCTTTTTAATATTCTAAGAGAACCTTTAAAAGGATATTGGTGACTAGCAATAGTTTTCGATATATTGTATATGAAAACTTATTTATTGTACTGCGCTTCTACTGTATTAGATAAACCCAAGCAAACCCATCCCACATGGCAAGTGATATGCACGTACGGGCGAGCACTGTTTGCCAGGGAGCAGCGAGGCCGGAGGAGCGGGGGGTATCTATTGGATATATATATATATATATATATATATATATACTTGTATGGCGTGAAATAATAAACTTAACAATGCGATATATCGAAAACTATTGCTAGTCGTCAAAAATCCAT
>CALYCA010000297.1:0-19888 GCA_944452715.1 Ophion slaviceki | reverse complement strand
GTTTAAAAAAATTACTTGACTTTCTATGAAATGCAGAATAGAAAATCGATATTTCATCCGCTTTCCGACTACTTAGAGCTCTGAAATTTTGCAAACATGCATCTAAGAGGTGACAATGCATGGTCCAAATAAAAAAAAAAAAAAAAAATAACGACTTTCTGTGAAATGCAGAATAGAAAATCGATGTTTCACCCACTTCCCGACTACTTAGAGCTCTGAAATTGTAAAAACATGCATCTAAGAGGTGACAATGCATGATTTAAAAAAAAATGAACTAAAAAAAATAACGACTTGGTGTGAGATGCAAAACGGTAAATCGATATTTCACTCACTTTCCGACTACTTAGAGCTTTTTGCAAACATCCATCTAAGAGGTGACAATGCATGATTCAACTTGAAAAAAAAAGATAATAAAAAAACGACTTTCTGTGAGATGCAAAATGGAAAATCGAGATTTCCCCCACTTCCCGACTACTTAGAGCTTTGAAATTTTACAAACATGCATCTAAGAGGTGACAATGCATGATTTAACTTAAAAAAAATAACGACTTTTTTGAGATGCAAAACGGAAAATCGTTATTTCACCCACTTCCCGACTACTTAGATCTCTGAAATTTTGTACATTAGATAAAAGGTGGATAAAAAAATTTACATATACATTTATTCGAGCAAATCATAAAATTCAATCAGCTGACGAGGTGAAAAAAAATGACAACGAATGCGGAAGAGACTGAAAAAAATATATTATGTACTTATAGAAAGCGAGAAATGCAGCGGTAGGCAATTCTTGGTAATTCCTTGAGGGAAGATGGAACGGAGGAAACAAGAGCGTGGACAAAGTGAGCGAGTATGATTGATGCGAGCAGGCTCTCTCTCTTTCTCTTGGAAAAAACTCGGGCCTCGCCATCTCATTGGGCCGAGACCTCTCGAGCTTTTCTCATGTAGCACGTCTTGTACGATAGCGCGACATCCCTTACCACCCCCGTGTACACGTGCACACGTATAAGCGTTTTTCCATATACATATATTTGGACAGCTATATACAGCGGAAGCTCGCGAATGACAGGACGAGTTACCGAAAAGCTCGAGAAAGGAAAAGACCCTAACGCGAGATACGTGCGTCGCAGGTTGCGACTCGGCGCAAAAAAAAACATCCTTCGGGCAGCAGGACGAATCCTAAAAAGCTCTTTCGCAAACTTTCCTTCGCCCCTTCTCTTCTCGCTTCCTGTTCGAGGGATGTATATTTTTGTAAATACCGAAACGCGCGCGGCAAACACGAGCGGCCGGAACATTTTTTCGCCACCATACTTTTCGTTTATGTTTTTTATAGCCACAGCTGATATTAATTATCGTAGGTGAAAAAATGACAGACGATTCCAAGGTGATTCGTTGATTTTATTGTTTCGCCCACGAGCAAGATTTTTGTACCGCGAATACAAATATTCCCATGACCGAGCTCGCTGAAGAATGTCCAGTGAACAAAATTGCTTATATTTTCGTCAATGAAACAACGTTGAAGTACACTGACGAGGAACATCCCTCAGGTGACGCCCTTCGATTTTGTTGAATTTTGGATATGTTATAAAGCACCGAAAAGTAAGCGATACGTATTTTTTTTCGGCGGAAAAACGGTTTTAAGGGGTGAAACCACCCCTTAATATAGCGGTGGTTCACCCCGTAATTTTTTTTTGTAATGTCACTATAGTGGATTTTTATTGCTTCGGATTAGAAGAATGTTTATTTTTGTTTCATTAAAATCGGCAGACTCCTTGTGTGTGTAACTGCTATATTACCCCTAGAGATGCCTTTTTTCGAGGGGTGGTTTCACCCCTTAAAACCGTTTTCCGCCGGTAAAAAGAAACACGCATCGCTTACTCTTCGGTGCTTTATAACATATCCAAATTTCGGCAAAATCGAAGGGTGTCACCTGAGGGATGTTCCTTGTGAGGAAAAAAAATCATTGATCCAATATCATTGGTGTTATTGAATGAAATTTTGTTGATTCAATTGTAAAATTGTTGGTGTAAATAATCGGATTTATTAGTCCAAACAATGCGCTATTGACTTTAAGGCGTTAACCCCACTTGTAGCGCAAAAAAGGCCTTTTTCATGAATTTTTTAAAAGAAAACTACAAAACTTTTTTAATCGATCAATATACCATCTTAAAGAACACATCTTGAAGAACTTTCAGTCATTTTTTTATTGAAAAATATTACACTGTTTGGTGGCAAATGGCCGTCAATGAAATAATGTTTTTATATACACGGTTTGTGGTGACCAACATTGCAGCGAAGTGGATCATCTGAAAAAAAAAATGCGGATGGATTTAGTCAAATATAAGTATAAACTAGTCTTTAATCGAAGGATTTTAAAAAATATTCATTTTTCACAAAATGGCGGACAGTCAAAGTTAATGGTTCGATTTTAACAAAAAAAACGGCCGTTCTTTGGCTATAAAACGGCCATTTTTTTTTCGAAAAAAATATCGAACGATTAAAGACTACATTTTCATGTATTAAATAAGCCTGCAAAATTTCAAGAAGATCGGTTTATTAGTGTTCGAGTAATCTTGGTCACCGACTTCAGAAATGCCATTTTGAGAAAAACGCGTTTAAAGTTTCAATTTCAGTTTACACGAAGAAAATATTTTTTTTTGTAAACTTACATAGAGTCATCTATTCCGGGCCCATACAGAAGTATGGGCCCGGATACTTCTACTTAAAAAAAATCGATTTTTTTTAAATCGCAAGTGGGGGAACCTCTTAATAACATGATAAAATTAAAAGTTTTTTTTTTCATTCAAAAGATATATTGTTAGCCGAGAACAATATATTTAAAATAAAATAACAATGTTATTTTATTTTTTTCACCATATCCGATAATGATTTTCAAGTACATTATTCGTTAAAATATTAATATTTTATTTTGATTGAAAAATATTAACCAAATGGCTGAATTGGTTAAAAAATTATGCGAAAATAAAATTTGTTTCTTGCGCATTTGGTTGAAAAAATTCAAGCAAATCATGGCCGAGCGCCACCGAAATTATAGGTGTGAGGAAACCCGTAGTTCTCGGAGTAACCGCTAGAAGCCGCACGCGCGCAAGTTTCTCGTAAGCGTAGCGCGTACCGAATATCTACTTAAACGCCGAAGAAACTCTAAAGGGTATCGCTTCTTGGCCTGTGGCTAAGATCCAAAGTCTAGTATCTGTTCTTATCAGTTGAATATCTGATATTCTCTCCATGGATATTCCATTGGATATCTGATATTCTCTCCACTATTATCGTGGATGATCATTCTAATGCTCACTTTTTATTTAAGATTTAAAACAAATTGAAAAACTTAAGTCTCATGGCATGTTCGTTTCGATGTAGTAAAGAAATAATTCATTCTATTGATTATATTTTTGTACGAAATAAAAAACGTTGTAGCAACCGCTTCATTATTTCATCCATACATCTACGGATTGTATATAGAATGATTCCAATAGAATATAATTTTATTTGAAGGATAATGTAGATATTCAGAGAACAGAAGAGATTTTCAAATCAAAATAATATGTTATTTGAATCAATCACATTTTCCAATATTTTATAGTATTGTAACAATATCATATATCGGTCTTAAACTCCGCGATCAGACATTTATTTGAATCAACCAACATATTTTTTTGATTCAATTGGCTTTTTTCTCAGTGTATCGGCAGGCGTTTGTCGCCGACGTATTGCAATTTTCGCAAGGTTGCCGCACTCTGCCGATAAAATCATCTTTTCCATACATAAATTGCGATCTTTGTCGCGATCGTTGGCGCAACTTTTTCCGCACGATTCTACCTCTGTGTAGCAACCGCGTATCGAAAACTCGGACGAGCGGAAACGATCGAAGATCTGTCTTCAAAACGTTTGCGATACTATCGACGCATCGTACGTATAGATTTCTCTCTTGTCATTATTATTTTTACTCGCGAGCGCTGATTGGGGCAACAATGATTCTTCGTTCTTCGCGATTCCTGTGAACATCACCTCTTTTGCCTCCTCTGATAACGAATCGGTAGAGAGAGAGGGAGACAGACGAGAAAATTCGACGTTGTGCGAATCGAGTGGACAAAAGTTTAATCGTATATGGAAAAATAATGCTGTCAATCAAAAAACGATCGATTAAATCGCATCGAGTTTTTCTTCGTTCTCTCTCTCTCTCTCTCTCTCTCTCTCTCTCTCTCTCTCTCTCTCTCTCTCTCTCTCTCTTTTTCTCTCAGCATTCCTCATTTTAGGACTGAATGTCAAAGGCACTCCATTGGGATGACAACCCTGAAACCAGATGACAACCCTGAAACTTCGCTTATTATTACTGACATGCGTAAACACACAGATTTTCACGAAAACAAAATAAAATTTCTTCTTCAGATACAACATTTTAACCAGATTTTCTACTGAATTTTGATGTGTAACAAAATACGCAAAACTTTAATTTAAAAAATAAATAATATCAGCGAAATTTTACTGTGCATTTTATTGTTTTACGCCTTTCAAAAATGTCTGTAAAAACTATCGTCTTTATAACAGTTATTTTAAGATTTATTATAAAATTTAATGAGTGTTGTAGGAAAATGTATTGTGCTCTCGGTGAAAATTATCGTGCTCGCTTACCCTTCTTGTGTAGTAAAATTTTAGCTGCGTATTTGAAATTTTCTGTAACGTGAGTTAAAAAAAACTTGTCGCATGCGAATTATCATGTTTTTCTCACTTGTCACCACATTGAAATATATCACGGTACTTTTTACCGTGAAATTCACGACAAAAATTACTTTTTAATTCCCTCCGTGTATTATGATAACGCGGAATTAACATTGTATGATTAGATGTAAGACTTTATTTTGTATCGAGTCGTTGAATTGGAAAAATTGTGAGCGTTATTGTACACTGAGAAAAAGAAATCGTTGAATGTGCAAAATGCATTTTGTTGTCTCGAAATTTTGTTGTTTTAACAGTTGCTCAGACATGCTAAATAAGCAGATAGTTTAAATGTATCTTTGGTTACTGCCCAACTATACTGTTTTGATATGCCAATCAAAAATCGCGTTGAACGTATTTAAAGATACAATTTTGTTAAGGGGTTACCCCCGCTTGCGATTTTGAAAAAATCGATTTTTTTTATTGCATTTTTTTGAAGTGCAATTTGAAGTGCAGTTTTTTTTGATGCCCGGAATAGATGACTCTATGTAAGTTTACAAAAAAAAATATTTTCTTCGTGTAAACTGAAATTGAAACTTTAAACGCGTTTTTCTCAAAATGGCATTTCTGAAGTCGGTGACCAAGATTACTCGAACACTAATGAACCGATTTTCTCGAAATTTTGCAGGCTTATTTAATACATAAAAATATAGTCTTTAATCGTTCGATTTTTTTTTCGAAAAAAATGGCCGTTTTATAGCCAAAAAACGGCCGTTTTTTTTCGTTAAGATCGAACCATTAACTTTGACTGTCCGCCATTTTGTGAAAAATGAATATTTTTTAAAATCCTTCGATTAAAGACTAGTTTATACTTATATTTGACTAAATCCATCCGCATTTTTTTTTTCAGATGATCCACTTCGCCGCAATGTTGGTCACCGCAAACCGTGTATATAAAAACATTATTTCATTGACGGCCATTTGCCACTAAACAATGTAATATTTTTCAATAAAAAAATTACTGAAAGTTCTTCAAGATGTGTTCTTTAAGATGGTATATTGATCGATTAAAAAAGTTTTGTAGTTTTCTTTAAAAAAATTCATGAAAAAGGCCTTTTTTTGCGCTACAAGTGGGGGTAACGCCTTAAACCAACTGAATTTTGGATGGATGAACGAATTTTTTGTTTTCAGGGTATGGTTTGTGGGCCAGAGGATATATAGTAGGTATCCTAGAGCACTCTCTCTCTCTCTCTCTCTCTCTCTCTCTCTCTCTCTCTCTCCTGGAGAACACGTGACCTGCTCGATCGACAGAGTTATTTCCAGATATTTGATTCTTTCGCGATAAATGTCCGTACACGTTCGCGAGACGACGAATATTGTCCCAATTAAAAGATACGTATATATGCGCATACGTACATGCATCCTCGTGCAGGCAAACTCGAGGCTGGACAGGCTTGACCCTTGGAAGGATCGATAGGAAACGGATGCGTGTCACCCGTGCTCAGTTATTCCCAACAATAAATAGCGATCGATAATTCTGATTACTCGCGTGTACGAATGGGGATGCATACGCTTACGGGAAACGCGTAGCTTGGGCCCTTTATCTCTTTGGGCGGGTGTGTGCGCGCAAAAAAGTGAATACGATTCATTTCCTGATTGACGCGAGAAAATAAAATTCAATGACCGAGCCGGATTTATCGTTTTAAAACGTGAATTTGATAAGCCGGAGACGAGAGCCCGATAAGAATAATCGCGTCGCAGTTAGGGGACACGATCGCGTGCTGGGCAGAAAAATAAGAGCCCTGCGACCCGCCCCGCGGTGCGTCGAACAAAATTGCACAAAGATCTTCATCGCCGGAAAAACAATCCAGCAGAAAGAGATCATATTTTGCATCGTCACAAAAAATCTTTCTGTTGCGTAACGACGATTAAATGGAAGAGCACGCAGTCTGGAAAAAAGGGGAGGAGAGAGAGAGAGAGAAAGAGAGAGAGAGCAAGTGTGAAGGAGGGTGGTCGATTGTGGTGGAATTCTGGAGTGGAATAGAGGCGAGAAACAACTCGAGCCTACCCGAGTATAAATTTCTTAGGGTTAGCCTGTCCAGGATCAGGCCCCGATCGGGGTGTGATACGGGTAACACCTATTACAGACATCCTGATCCGGTCCCGATCGGGTCGGAAGTATTTAGGCCCTAAATCAGGCTATACTAAAATGGCCCTACTAAGGCCGTCCCTGATAAGATCCTACTAAGGCTTTCCCTGATAGGGCCCTACCAAGGCTTGCCCGGACATGCCCTACTAAGGCTTTCCATGATAGGGCCTTAGGGGTCGTCCATTAATCACGTGAGGTTTTTTAGGCCACTTTCTGAGCCCCCCTCCCCCGTGGTGATATGTGTTGAGGTTTCCAGCCCCCCCCCCCCCCCCGCCCACATCACGTGTATTCTTTTGTGTCAAGAAATGTTAGACACAACCGATAGGGAGTACGGTATTTGATTGTCAAAAACGAAATAATATATATTGTCAATATATTTAAATGGCATTGTTCTAGGACCATGGGCTCATTTGCGTGTTTTCTACAGTAACAAGTGGACAAGCCTTGTGTGGATCAGATGTAGGCACTTCACTTTAAGTAGGTGGCCAGTCGAAATTAAATAGAACTTGAAACTGTTGTTTAGGTTACTTTTTAGGCACAACCAGGGGGCTGAAACCTTCTATCCCCTACCGGTATACAAATGCTGCTCTTTTTGACCGCTTTTTTAGTTCTACCTCTCCCCATGGCGCTAGCAGTTATCTTACAATATTCTCATTGCGCAGGCGCGAGGCCCGCACGGCGTACATAGCGACCGTATTATATACATAGCCCCTGCGCACGCATCAGGTTGTAAGAGTATAACTACCGCTGCGAGTGGCAGAGTACGACACTAAAAATACGGTCATTTTGCGTAGCAAAAATTCCAAAAGGTACCAGTCCCCTGGGCACAACTTGCCTGTTCAATAGCTCACAGCGGATGCACGGTTCACGCAGTTACACAAAAAAATACACGTGATATGTCACAACCCCCCCCCCCCCCCCAGCGTGATCAATCGTGATGTTATCCAAACCCCCCTCCGCCTATTTGAGCCTCAAGTGATTAATGGACGGCCCCTTACTAAGGCTGTCCCTAATGTGGCCCTACCAAGGCTTTCCCCGATAGGGCCCTACCAAGGCTTGCCCTGATAGGACCTACTATGGCTTTCCCTGATGAGGCCATAAATAGGCTTGCCCTATAACTGCCTCAGCAGCCAGTTTTGTCACGACAAAAAACGTTATGCAACTCGGATGCGTGTTAGAAGATTTCGGCAGCTTTGTAAGGCGAAGAGAGAGAGAGGAATTATATATATATATATATATATATATATATATATATATATGTTTCAAAAATCTATAGCATGTTATTCGACAAACCTCTTTAATTGTCACAATGATATTAACTAATTGATATACTTTATGTGATACAACAAATAATTATAGGAATTCATTTGGTCTCTTATGCCATATCTGGGACCAAGATGTTACAAGCACTCGGTAGCATAGGGGCAGCGTGCGTAGCTTTGGGTAGGAAGGTACGAGGTTCGATTCCCATATAGGCGAAATATTTTCTTCGAACAAAAACATTCAGGCCAGGGAATGACGAATCATAATACAAAATCATTGTAGTGGAACTCTAAATTAAGTGGTTCATTCCATTTTGGATTTTTGAAATATTATACGCATTTCTTTCTGATCAGGCAACCTGATAGGGGCCTGATCAGGCAACCAGGTCAGGCCCATATGTGACACATTTCGTTGTAGGGCTCTTTCAGGCTGCCTTATTAGTGCCCTACCAGGGCAGTCAGGCAACCTGATCGGGTTCTGATTTTCGCCCCATCAAAATTTCTGCGCAGGCATATGTGCGCTCTTCAGGATTCCGACATGTTTTTTTCTTATCGTGTACTTTTATGAAATCCTGTTGGACTTGATAGCATTGAACTGCTTCCTAGAGCCGGTAAAATGCTGATTTGTTCCATAGCACTAGCAAAGTACGACCTCCGTTAATCTCGTTCGGGGGAGAAAAAATGAAAAGCCCATCAAGCCCTTCCAGCGATATCGCAAATGAAGTCTCGATCGACGAGCTAGGCTTGATCTTAGAGCTCGCTCGGTGTGTACGTGCGGAAAAGTGTACGTGTTGCAGCGCGGAGCTTGCGGTGCACAGTGGTGTTCGTATCCGCAGGCGGAGAAGGCCGGGGGGGGGGGGGGGTGGTGGTGGAAAAGCGAGGCTTTGCAAAGCGATCAAGATCGGCGCGTGGGGATGAAAATGGGCGTGACCTCATGGGCTACGAAGGCGTGGCCTGGGTCGAAAATCCCCGAGATTCTCTTCTATATCTGTCGTCCACTCGATATACAGAGTACGCGTCTCTCTCCCGGCTGCTGGGACACCCGTAAATCCGTCTCTTTCTCTCGTCCTGCCGCACGGCTTTAGCCTCCCCTCGTTTCGCGTAGCCCATCTCGACTGCTTGCCCTCTCTCCTCAACGTATCCCGAGGCTACCATTCGCTCTCCTCGTTTTCGTCCAACGAGCCTTTCCGTCCGAGTTCCGTGTCTGGGACGGCGAGATAGATCGCGGCCCGCGTGCTTGATACTTAACGTTACCGTCAACGCGCGACCACGCCGCTGCTCCTGTACGACGAAAGCGCGAGAACCGTCAACCACACTCGAGTTCACCTCCCGCATCCTTCTCCACTCCACTCTTCGTGAAACAGTGAACAGCTCGCCCCGCGGGGAAAACAAACACCGAAGTGCGACCACTCGCTCCATTGGATTCTGTGATAACGTGATAAGAAGCAACGTTGCGAAACTCAAGGAGCAAACAACGTCCAAGGTCATCGCACCGAGGCTCCGGAGGCTTTGGCTCGCGGAAAGAAAACAAAAACACCAAACAGGGGTCAAGTTTGATGCGGTGGCAACGGGTGCTGAGCCTCTGAGAAGGCTCGCTTTTACTTTCGAACTGAGTTGCTGTTCGGTACGGAGAATCGTGCTAGATAAGATGATGGAAGTTCAGCAACAACACTCGCCTGTCGGGGTCGGACCCTTGGATTTTTCCCGACGCGGGGTTGCCGAGGCTTCGGCCTTTCGCGTCGTCAAACCCAAACAACCACCCCCCTCACTGGCTCATCAGCAGATTCACCAAAATGAGACCAACAATAATAACAGCAGCAACAACAACAACAACGATAACGAGAGTCATCAGGAACACGGGCAAGTTCCTGTCGAGACTGCCGGTACGTCGAGCTTTCTTTCAAAGTTTCATCCACCTGTAATCTCGATCGAGGACGTTTTTTTTTGACAATTGCTCTTGTCCCATGGGGGGGTTTGACACTCTCTGTCATCAAGGCCTCGGTTACCTGCCTATTAGCCGCCCGAGGGATGCAAAGAGAGTCGGGTGCAGCGGCCGAACCACCCCTGTGCAACGATATCTTTCCCGATTGTACGTCCCTTTGGACGAGCTTGCAACGCGTACTCATCTCCCCATCGCACCTTCCATATTTCAACCCCTTTTAGGCGTCAGGCCACAGTCACGGGTGTAAATGTGCGAATTTAACCATTTTTTTTGGGTGGAAAAGTGATTCGCTCTGAAATTAATTACACATCTATTTAGGATGAATATCAAGCTGTTGGATTTTTTTTTCGATGTACAAAATGGTGCTACTACTTTTGTTATTTTTTAAGGCCCTCCGCGGCGTGACATTTAGCATCTATAATTTTTGGCCTAGAACAAAAAACAAAAATTCTCGTCAATCTACATTAGAATGCCTAGAGAAGTACGTACGGGATTTAAAAATATTGTTTTTTTTTTTCGAAAGTTGTAGGTATTTGAACTTAAGAAATGAATTTTCTTGAACATAAAATGAATCTAACCATTTTTTTGGGTGAAAAAGTGATTCGCTCTGAAATTAATTACACATCTATTTAGTATGAATATCAAGCTGTTGGAATTTTTTTTTTCGATGTACACAATGGTGGACTACTTTTGTTATTTTTTTAGGCGCTCCGCGGCGTGACATTTAGCATCTATAATTTTTTACCTAGAACAAAAAACAAAAATTCTCGTCAATCTACATTAGAATGTCTAAAGAAGTACGTACGGAATTTAAAAAATATTGTTTTTTTTTAAGTTGTAGGTATTTGAACTTAAATGAATTTTCAGTGAAAAATTTCGTTATAGCTGCTCATAAAATGAAAAGTTTTCGATTAAGGAGCCAGTCCACTTTGGAGCCACGAAAAAGGCTATTTTCGCGATTTTTTTGGAGGATTTTATAAAAGATATGAATATAAAAGTTGTTGGGTTTGATAAATAACGTCTTGAAATACATTTAAAAAAATTAATTCACTTTACTTGATTTTTAAGTACAAAAACTATAGTTTAAGGTAACGCCTTAAAAATAGGTGGGCTAGGTAGCTCCATCACAATTCGGCAACTTGCCTGAAACAAAAAAATCAAAGTCCATTAGATCCAGTATCACACCAGCTACAAAATAACCCTCGGATATAAAGTTTTATCAAAAAATAAAAAAAAATGGCAGATGAAAAACGAAAAAAGTATTTGAAAAACGCGCTTTTTTGCAGTTTTTCGCAAAAAAAAAAGAATAAAAATCAAAATTTAAAAACCATCGAGGGTCATCTTGTTGCGAATCAGGTTTACAATGTGTGGTTCAAATTTCAAGAGATTCGGTTTATTAGTTCTAGAGGTACGATGGAGCTAGATTTTGAAAACGTTGTTTCAAGAAAAACACGTTTGAAGTTTATACTATGAAAAACTCTTACCTAAACTCAATCGGCAATTAGTGCACCGTACAAAATCCCTTCTGATTGCTCATCATCGTCGACTTCTTCGAGTCTTGCTTGCTTTCGATTTTTACAAATTTTCAAAGTGGACTGGCCCCTTAATAAATGAATTTTCAGTGAAAAATTTCGTTATAACTGCTCATAAACTGCTCATAAAATGAAAAGTTTTCGATTAATCAGAAATTCCGCACGTACTTCTCTGCGAAACGCAATTAGGAACATAACTTTTAAATTTGAAGTAAATCGAGTGAACATTGTTGAAGTTATTTGTCACGCCAATTGGAAAAAGCTGTTTCGAGAAGTTTCGAATAGTCGGCCATTTTGTATAACCAAAACAAATATATAGGTTCTAACAGCTTGATATTCATACTAAATAGATGTGTAATTAATTTTATGAGTGAGTCACTTTTTCACACGAAAAATATTGTTAAATTCGCACATGATTTTATGCCCGTTACTGTGGCCTAACGCTGTAAACGAGGAAATAAAAAACGGCGCGAGGATTATGACGATATTTAGGGGCTCCGAGCTGAGAAAGGGTTGCGCGGTTTCGAAGTGTACAACACGCGGGCATATATACGCTGAGAAAAAAAAATCATTGATCAAATATCATTGGTTTTATTGAATGAAATTTCGTTGATACGATTGTAAAATTGTTGGTGTAAATAATCGGATTTATCAGTCCAAACATAACGCTATTGACTTTAATAAGATGATAAAATTAAAAGTTTTTTTTTCATTCGAAAGGTATATTGTTAGCCGAGAACAATATATTATTGAAACTATCTAAAAAATTATCGCGAAGAAATTATATAGTTTTGAATGCATTGTCTGCAACGAACAAAAGAAGCGTTTTTTTTCAAACATACTTTATTGTTCAAATTGAGTTTTATTTACATAATTTTTGGGGTCATTGCTCCGAGCGTCTCTATACAATTATGGGTTAGGATGCTTTTTTTACATGTTTGTTGCACCTTTAGTCTTTGCCTTTCGGCTGTATATTTTTTCTTTTTGTTTTTCGCCATCTTTTTGTTACGTTTCAATTAATAACACGAATATTGTTGATTCGAGTACACAAGAAAAATTGAATTTCGCTCGTTTGATTCAGATAAAATTTCTATTGAGTAAATATGTTATTTTATTTTTTTCACCATATCCGATATTGATTTCCAAGTACATTGTTCGTTAAAATATTGATATTTTATTTTGATTGAAAAATATTAAGCAAATGTCTGAATTAGTTGAAAAATTATGCGAAAATAAAATTTGTTTCTTGCGCATTTGGTTGAAAAAATTCAAGCAAATCATGGCCGAGCGCCACCGAAATTAAAGGTGTGAGGAAACCCGTAGTTCTCGGAGTAACCGCTAGAAGCCGCACGCGCGCTCGTTTCTCGTAAGCGTAGCGCGAACCGAAAATCTACTTAAACGCCGGAGAAACTCTAAAGAGTATCGCTTCTTGGCCTGTGGCTAAAATCAAAGTGCAGTATCTCTTCTTATTTGAATATCTGATATTCTCTCCATGGATGTTCCAATGGATATCTGATATTCTCTCCACTATTATCGTGGATGATCATTCTAATGCTCACTTTTTATTTGAGATTCAAAACAAATTGAAAAATAATTCATTCTGATTGAATTTTTGTACGAAAAAAAAATTTGTACGAAAAACGAAATACATCTACGGATTGTATACAGAATGATTTCAATACAATATAATATTCAGAGTTAATCGTAATTCTATTTATAAATACGAATACGAATTTATTCACATCGTGATTTTCGTGTGAATATAAATACAAATTTATTCATACTTCATTTATTGTAAATACGAATACAAATACAATTGTTTTCACAAATATTCTGAACATACAAATAAATTCACAGAAAATTGTGAATATTCACAAAAAATCCTGCGAATTGAAAAAATTCACATAAAAATCTGTGAATGCAAATGTATTCACAAAAAATTGTAAATACGAAAAAATTCACAAAATAAGTTGTGAATTTTTCCGTATTTAAGACAAATTAAAATCAAATTCACAATGACTAGATTAAAATGTACACCAGACGTGAGTTCTTACTTGTTGAGTTCAACACAATGTATTCTCTCAAAATACGTAAGGACTCACTTGTGGTGTAAATTTTAATATAATTGTCGTCAATTCGATTTTAATTTTCTTCAACTCGAGGAAATTCACAACTCATTTTGTGAATTTTTTCATATTTGTAATGTAATATTTGAAACTCACAACTTTTTTTGCAAAAATTTCTTTGCCTCGACGCAATTTTTTCTCTCAAAATACGTAAGAACTCACTTTTGGTGTAAATTTTAATTGAACCATTGTGAATTTGATTTTAATTTTTCTTAACGGGGTCCTCTAGTTTCTCGGCTGTTTTTTTACGGCTTTTTCAATAATTTTTTACGGGCAAAGCATCGAAATAATCAATCTCATTGTTTTTGCATAATCTTTATTAACATTTAAATAAGCTTTACAAATTTTTTTAAGTCAAAATATATAATAGAATAAACGTTATAGTGGCCGACAGGAAGACATCAAGTAAAAGAGGTGCTTGACGGTGACCAAGATTGCGGCTGTTCTGCTTACCCGAAATCAAAAAACCAAACGGCATTTTAATCTTCATATTTAAGACTAGCGATTGAACTAGAGTGAATTCTAAATTACAAAAATTGACTTTTTTATACACTTTTGAAAATTACATTCTATTTTTTACTCATTTTTTCTTAAGTTTTTCGCTCGTACAAAAAAAACTATCGAAGCAATCATGATAATCCTAGTTCAATCGCTGGCTTATAACATATTAAAGATGCTGTATAAATTTGAACAAGATCGGTGCAGTAGTTTCTGAAATATCGTGGTCACCGTTTCGAAAAATGGTGTTTCGAGAAAAACGCGTTTGAAAGTTCGCGCATGTGATTTATACTTGTGAACCACTTCGAATATCGAAAAATCCTTTGGCACACATTTTCTACACATGTTGTAGATGTGATTTATGAAAAAAAAATCGATTTTTTCGACCCGAGAAACTAGAGGAGCCCGTTAAATACGAAAAAAATCACAACTTATTTTGTGAATTTTTTTGTACGTAGAATTTTTCCTAAATATTCACATTTCTTGTGAATATTCACGATTTTTCTGTGAATTTATTTGTATGTTCAGAATATTTGTGAATACAATTGTATTTGTATGCATGTGAATACAAATAAATAAATTTGTATCTATATTCACGCGAAAATCACGACGTGAATAAATTCGTATTCGTATTTATAAATAAAATTACGCCCAGCTCTAATAATTTTATTTGAAGGATAAATTGTTGTCATTCGATAGGTTATTTTCTCAGTGTCGGCATGTCGAGAGACGGGGGATGTTGCGTGCTCAGGTGCGTAGGGAAGCCGAGTATCCGAGAGCTTGATACGCCGTTCAACAGGTGAAGGGGGATGGACGAGGCGCGTTAGACGGACGTTTGTTATCGCACAAGTACACCTCGCGAGCCCCCTGTCTCTCTTGGTACTAATACCCGTCAGCTAATCGGACTAACAGCCCCTCGAAATACTGCGAAGCCTGCCGCGGGGGGACCTCTCGTCGGAGAGGTCCACCTGAGCGATTCGTGCGGTCATAATTGCCAGGTGAATGACGGCCGGCCGTACCTCTCTCTCGCCCGGAATTAAACTCCACCGCCGATAAGCCACCTACGAACGTTGTCTCACTATTTCGCAATATCCCTTCTTCCTGTCGAATTAACATTTATTTTCGGCTCGCCGCGATAAACCGAACAAGCTCAATTACGAAGACTCCCCTATCCCCCCCCCCCCCTCCCGGCGCGATTCCTCGCTTCCGTCCCATCACCGAATTCACTCATCGGCCAGATTTATTTTCCTCCGCATCTGCATCGATAAGATTATCGTGACTCAAAAACGATAACGCGCCGGGCGTCTATTTTCATCGATTCGATGTACAATACAATCCTGACTTTTAACCATCACGTTCGAGCCATGACAAATTGTCTCCTCGTGGACGAGCAATCGCTCGGGAGCCATAATATTTGTCGTATTTTATTATTTTTTAATCGCGTGGTCGCTCGCCTGAGCGAAAATATGCGCTTTTCCGTTGATTTTTATTTGCCCAAGGGTGCGCGTCGTGTTGCCTTGTCTTCTCATATCCAGCTCAGTCAGAAATCACGCTGGATTTGCAGTTTATAGATTTACGATGCCACGGATAACTAACGCACACAAAACGGGGCGCGAACTCGGTCAGGCATAGGGATTAACGATCGAGAATCACTCGTCGCGTTCGTATACCTGCCCCCTCTTCTAGTCGGGCATATATATATATATATATATATATATATATATATATATATATATATATATATATATATATATATATATATATATATATATATATATATATATATATGGATGTATGTATGTATGTATATTTATTTATTTATTTATAATATATATTATTATATCTATAATATTATATTTCTTTATTATTTATTTTCGCCATTCTTGCCCTGCTGGGCTTTACAATATTTTACATTTGCATTCTACATATACATGTTCTTAACGGAGTCGTCGAGTGTGAAGGCCGTTCTTTAATGCTTTTTTGAGGAATTTTTTTTTCGACAAACCATTAAAATAAAATAATTTATAAATTGTACATAATTTTTATTAACATTTGAACAAACTTTGTGAATTTTTTGAAGTCATTATATAGAATATAACCGGAGATACACCGCCCAACAGGAAAACATGTATAAAACGAGGTGCTCCACTGCTGTCATGATTCCGGCCGTTCTGCTTATCTGAAATCACAAAACCAAACGCAATTTTAATCGTGAGACTTAAGGCTCTACATGGAACTAAAATGAAGTTAGAATTCCAAAAAAATAATTTTTTTTTACGCTTTAGAAAAAAAATTGCAAATATATTATTGCAAATATTATTATACATAAATTATTGCAAAATACATTAAAAAATTGCAAATATATTATTATACATAAATTATTATATTTGCAATATTTATATTATTATGATATATATATATACAAGTCATGATTCAACTAAAAAGAAAAACATTTCAATAAAATTTTCAACTTTTCAAGTAAAATTTGTGATATCCAAGCATCCATATAAAATCTCACTAACACATACAAACAAATTCGTAGCCGACTGTGTTTGTTTGTGAAATATTTATATGTAGCAATTAGTCGTAAGTTCAATCCCAATTACAGTCTTTGTTATTTTTACAAGCATTCCATGTTCCTAACGTACAAATTCGTGTATATATATATATATATCATAATAATAGATATATTACAAATATAACAATTTATGTATAATAATATATAATAACATAAAATTATAATTCCAGAAACAGGCAAGAATTAAAGAGAGGAAAAGGGATCAAGATGAGCGAAAGAAAAGGAAGGTGTACTCTATGGTCCAGGCATAGAGTACACCTTCCTCTTCTTTCGCTTATATATATATATATATATATATTAGGGTGGCCGTTATTTTGGCTTCAGTAAAAAAATTTTAACGTCTAGAAAAAAAAATTATCCACATATGAAAAAGAAAATCCGGCTAAAATTTGGACGCGCTGGGATAAGGAGAACACGTGCCACCGAGCAGTTTAATTTTAACAAATCCATACATTTTTTTAATGGCCGCATCAAAATATTCATTACATTCATAATATTAATGAAAAAATCTAGAAATGGGTACATTGATTATACATATTAAGAGATACAAAATATATTATTTACTGATTTCTTTTCCATCAATTATGTACAGTCGTGAGTAGATTGAAAAATTAATAGAAAATTTGAAAACGGACGTGGCGCTTTGGCCACATTGTGGCGGGAAATCGAAGCAGTGAATTAACTATCGGAGCGGATTTTTCATGCAAATAATAATACAATAATCGTGTATCGAATGTTTCAAAATGATATTTTTTTTTCTTGAGCCTGCGAGAAGATTTTTCAACTGTAGTGGCCATAATACAAAATAAAGTGCAGACAAATAGTTCGAAATTTGGTTGTGGCGCTTCGTCCGTTCATTTTTACCGATCGAGCATTACCGACCGAGTTGGTTTGCCATTGTTGGACGTAGAAAAAAAATATAACACGTGAAATCTTTACGTACTAATAAATATGTCAGTGCGGCCGTTAAAAAAATGCACGTATTTTTGAAAATTGAACTGCTCGGTGACACGTGTTCTCCTTATCCCAGCGCATCCAAATTTTACACAGATTTTTTTTTTTTCGTATCTTGATTAGTTTTTTTTGCTAGCCGTTAAATTTTTTTTACCGAAGCCAAAATAAAGGCCACTAATATATATGTATATATATATATATATATATATATATATATATATATATATATATATATATATATATATATATATATATATATATATATATATACACAAATATACATACATATATATACATATATATATATATTTCATGAGAAAATTTTGGAGGAAAATCGATGAAAAATAGTTTTTTTCCATTTTAATAGCATTTGTGCCATTTTCAGGCCCAAAAACGTGTTTCTTTAAATCCTTGACGAACTTTGATCACGATGGGTAGAAAAACACATACACACACACACACACACACACACACACACACACACACACCACACACACAAATCCTGGATACATCTGAAATAATTGAAAATGATGTTCTCACTTGAAAACTATGAACTTTATCAAAAAAAATTTTCAACAAAAGTTTTTAGTTTTCAACTGACAAATTTTTTGGCACTAAAAAAAAGGTATGTTTCCGTTTGAAAAAAAACATGTCAGCCTTTGTAACGCCGCCATTTTGAATTTTGGCTCCTCAAATAAATTTTTTTTCAAACGTCCCCCTTCAATCCCTAGAAGTTTTGTTCCACACAATATTTCGTCCGAGCAATATTTTTCGAGAAAATTCAGGTGTAAGATTAAAATGGGACACCCTGTATATATATATATATATATATATATATATATATATATACATACATATATACATACATGCATACATACATACATACATACATACATATATATATATATTAGAGTGGCCTTTATTTTGGCTTCGGTAAAAGAAATGTAATTTTAAATATAATAAATAATAAATAATAAAAATTAAAAATTTAATATATATATATATATACACATATATTTGAGGGCGTGTGTGTGTATATAAGATGAGCGCTCAAAATTTTCGGACGAAGAGAGAACGATTTTGAAAAAAGGATTTTTGGCCATATAGCGAATATTCGTATGTAAATATGCGATGTTACAGCTGACGGACTGCGGGGCGTTTGGTCGTTGTCGTCGCGGTACTCGCGCAGAGGGAGCGTGTTATCATCGTCGCGATCCTCACGCTCCCCTGTCCGTCTATATACGAAAATATATATGATTTATTCCCTCGATAATCCAGCGAGCAGATAGCTTTGCGGCTCACCGCTCTCCCTGCCCTCTCTCACTCCATCGCGCGTTGCAACGGCGTCTTGTACACACGTACACGCCTAATCTACAAGCGCATACAAACTGCGCTGCCGCGATGCTCGGCTGCTCTCGCGTGTCCACGCGCTCTCCCATATCCCTATCTCTCCAAGATTATCCCGTCGATTCTATTGCCCGGATTAACGCGCCGTTTTCATTCGTTTTTTTTTTTTTTCGTTCTTTTTTCTTCACACACTCCGCCGTTCCATTTGTTTTCCCTCTGTTCGCCTTCGCCGCCGCGACGTAACGCGCAAACGACTCGGATTTTTCCGGAGGTCAAGTGACGCATTGATTTCAAGAGCAAACGGACATTTTGGCGTCAAAGCGTTTGTTTCGTCGCGGGTGAATAGATTCGCGGCCATTTTCTTCAGCGACATTGCCGATTTGCTTTCTTCGACGGAAGGCAGGAGAAAGATAATGGCCCGGGGCGCAGGTCGTTTGATAAATCGAGCAGTCGAGAACCCGCCCTTCTTTTTTCTAATAAAGACGCTCTTGTCGAGGGGTTGATCTCTCTCACGCAAGGTGAATACGAAATTCCCTCTTTTTTCATCCTGCCCCGGCCTCGCGTCGCTACTTGAGACGTACTCTTGCCCTTCCGAATGACGAAGCCGTAAGGAAACAAAGATAAATCTAACTCGGTCTTCGTGATCTTTCAGATGGATGCAACCTGCGGCTCATGTTCCCGAGGCTCTGGGCGCCATTCGGTAACGTCAACGAGATCACGACGCTTCCGATTCTTCGCAAAAACTACACTGGTACGTCCTTATTATTATCCTCAACCGCACTTTTTACAAATTTCTCCATGTTGTGATGCACTCTTGTGTACTTGTACG
>CALYCA010000296.1:0-21288 GCA_944452715.1 Ophion slaviceki | reverse complement strand
GCAGCGGATGTCACCGTGACAGGCTGAGCATCAATTATGACAAGAGGATTGATCCTCGCAAGGATCAATGAGAATTCATTTTGCCGACGATCGAGAGACAATAGGTATAGCAAGATCAAGCGGAATCATCATCTCAGCAGAGAAATCGGTTGTAGATAACTTTAACCCTTCATTACTCATCAACGTTAAAAAAAAAAATAAATAGTTGACTTTATGGTAGGTAAATGGTAGGTAAAAAAACACGTGTTATTGAGTTTTTGAGAAACTTACGCAGGGGGCTATAAAGCATTAAAGGAAGTGTGACAGACGTGTTACATTGTGTCGTAACATTTCTTTATGATGTATGGAATGCTTTGAAGCAGTTGTTTTGCTTGTTGCAACACAAAGCTGTCGTTGTTGATATATTTTTCGATTTTCGCAAACTAAATGAACACTCGAATCTTGCAATCTCGCGATAAGAGAACTTCGAATAAATTTCGATCCAACTGACCCCATCTAATTTGCATAAATTGCACTAAAAACACCATAGAACGGTCCGTAGCCCTCATGTAAGATTGATTTAAAAAAGGATTAAATGTCAATATGGGATTTTGTGAGGACTTGGATGGTTTGTTACAGAACTGTCACACGGTGATACAAAGGGTTGAAAAAATCAATTTTCTTGGAAAATGGTTTGTATGGGTTCTCTTTGGAACGGTCCCTGCTCGCGCTATCGCGAGTCGAAAGTGCAGCTCTCTCGTGCCGTATGTGGTAATAAATCGTAGCGAGAGAAAACTTGCGCGCTTCATTACGATCAAACGCGTAGGTATACATGTAGACATGTACGCCTGGTATTCTGGAATCATGCCAGAGTTCATGAAAAATCTTAACGCAGATAGGGAGGCGAACGATCGACAAGGAGGGGGTTGGAATAGAAGGGAACAAGTCGAGGAAAAGGTCGACAAGTCGAAGGGACACCAGCTGGCGGTGTCTTGTCGAGAGCATTAATCATACAAGTATCTAAATGACGGGATTCCGATGTATTACCATATAAATGACATCATATTTCTGGTCAGGTTTCCCTAGTTTGTCGGAGACGCCCTGTTCTATTTTGCTCTCTCTTTCTCTCTCTCTCTCTCTCTCCCCCCCTCTCTCTCTTTCGCTTGATATATGGAGGACGTCATATTGGTGGGGCCACCCACCAACTACATCACCCCTATCGCATCGAGCTCTCTCCCTCTTTCTATCGTACCGCTTCGGTCCTTCCTCCCTCTCTCTCTCTCCTTGTCGGATCTCCCTGTCGGCTCTCTCTATCGTCTACCATCGTGCATCGAACCTCAAGGGCGACCGATTCTTATCGGTAATTTCATTGCATATCCAAATCGATGATTTTTCCAATCTTTCGCGGAAACTGATCAACCTTACAGAGAATATAATTTTTGGGAATGTCAGATAAAATGATAATTACGTAATAGAGTTTACTGGTACACTGAGAAAAAAAAATCAATTGAATCAAAAAAATGTATTGCTTTATTCAAATAAATCTCTAATCGCGGAGTGCCACCGATATATGAGATTGTTACAATACTATAAAATATTGTAAAATGTGATTGATTCAAATAACATATTGTTTTATTTAAAAAACTACATTATCCTTCAAATAAATTTGTATTCTATGGGAATCATTCTATATACAATCCGTAGATGTATTGATGAAATAATAATTTTTATTTCGTACAAAAATATAATCAATAGAATGAATTATTTCTTTACTACATCGAAAGGAATATGCCATGAGACGTAAGTTTTTCAATTTGTTTTAAATCTTAAATAAAAAGTGAGCATTAGAATGATACTCTTTATAGTTTCTCCGGCGTTTAAGTAGATTTTCAGTTCGCGCTACGCTTACGAGAAACGAGCGCGCGTGCGGCTTCTAGCGGTTACTCCGAGAACTACGGGTTTCCTCACACGTATAATTTTGGTGGCGCTCGGCCATGATTTGTTTGAATTTTTTCAACCAAATGCGCAAGCAACAAATTTTATTTTCGCATAATTTTTTAACCAATTCAGACATTTGCTTAATATTTTTCAATCAAAATAAAATACTACTATTTTAACGAATAATGTACTTAAGCATCAATATCGGATATGGTGAAAAATATAAATTATTTACTCAATAGAAATTTTATCTGAATCAAACGAGCGAAATTCAATTTTTCTTGTGTACTCAAATCAACAATATTCATGTTATGAATTGAAACGCTTTTTTTTTTCGTTGCAGAAAATGCATTCAAAACTATATAACTTGTTCGCGATCATTTTTTTTAGATAGTTTCAATAATACATTGTTCTCGGCTAACAATATATCTTTTGAATGAAAGAAAACTTTCACTTTTATCATGTTATTAAAGTCAATAGTGTTTTGGTTGGACTAATAAATCCGATTATTTACACCAACAATTTTACAATTGAATCAACGAAATTTCATTCAACAACACCAATGATTTTGGATCAATGATTTTTTTTCAGTGTAAAAAAGGCCTTTGCCGACACGTCTTTTTCCGTCCCTCATAAACAGGACGACTGTAACAGAGATTTTCATTATGGGATCATCATAGCAGCACCCTAACGAAGAATTCAAATAGAGACTGAACAAAAATATATCGGGCAGTTGCAGACTTACGCAGTTACGAACATTGAATTTATCATTCCAAAGAGAACTGTTGTGGGTTCGAATATCAAAGGGAAAGTTTTCAACCTTAAAGCATCGAAGCATTTTGTCATCACAAGACAAAACTGAAATTTCCGTAACCGGAAAAACAGTACTGCAACCTATTTTCGTTTCTAATTGCGGCTAAGCCGTTGGAGGCTTGGGATGAAATCAAATTGATCGAATAAAGCATACGAATTAATGAAACTCGAAGATGTGATGTCGAAGCGTTCGAGTGTTTCACGACATTTCAGTCAATTTCAAGATTGCTCAATTCAATTTTTCCACTATCGGTGAAAGAGCCAATGATTTGAAAATTCATACGGTGATGCGGTTCCGTATTCGCGCGGGGCTCTAATTGACATTGCTCGCACGCCGCGCGCGCGCGATGAAACCTTCCGTGTATGCAATATATACACACGTCTTGTACCGTGGATATGTACAATTTGCAGATGAGAGAGATGCTCGCGAGAGCCTGGCGCGCACGTTGTATTCTCGTTATTGAAGCCGTGCACTCGACGTTTATTGCACGGATGTCTGTTATTCGATACGTATGGGGATTATTATTCCGTGTAATGTGTGTGCGATACGAAATCGCGGCTGTGCGGAGTACAAACCGCACAGGTGTTTCGTGTCTCAAGCACATTTGCCCATTATGCGATAGCGAAGACTCCCAGGGAATCTTTGCTGTGCATACATATGGGTCGCTGTTGGTCGAAGCGACCCCTCGTGCAATTCGCCAATTTGGCTATCCGTATAATCACACGAGAAATCAAATTGTACAGATTGTTTTTATACGCATTGAGAAGTGTGTCAGTTTATCGGCGAAAAGTCATGGGCTTTTGAATAAATGACAAATGCCGAAACAAGAGCCTCGTTGATACAATTGCCGCGAGAAGAATTTGATAATCCCGCACTGAAATAATTGTTAGAAGTTTGGAAAGCGGAGGTAAGATTCCTTCGCTTTTCGCACGAAGGCATCAAGTTGTAAATTCTTGAACACAATGACTCAATATCCTAGCACATGCTAGATCGACATGATACCAATACTTGAAGACCATCGTATTTACAAAAAACGGCCATGGTACTTTTATACTATGTGGGATAGTAAACTAGTAACTATCAGGTTGATAAAAAAGTTTTGTCGCAAAAATTTAAAAAATGTCTTTTTACGTATTGACGCAATATGACATCGCGCTATGTCGAGAATATTCTAGAATGTCTACTATTCTACTATTCGAGAATATCTACTATTCCGCGTGACAGAGTATAGAAGGGCGAGCGCGCGTTCTAGTGGACAGAAATGGCTTCGATCTCGCAGGAGCAACTTCGAGCGATCATTTTTTACGAGTGGCGGCGCGGCACGAACGCAAGCACAACTGCTAAAAATATACAGGATGCATTTAGCGAGAACGTAGTTTCTCATCGAACAGTCCAGCGTTGGTTCAATCGTTTTAAATCTGGAGACACAAGCCTTGAAGATAAGGAACGTTCCGGACGACCGTCGACCATCGATGATGAAGCATTACTCCGCTGCATCAAAGAAAAACCGGAAGCAAGTACGCACGAGCTAGCAAGAGAACTTGGCTGCACCCAATCGTCAATAGTCAATCACTTAAACAACTTGGGATACAGGAAGGTTCTAGCTCAATGCATACCACACCGTCTCACCGACGACAATAAGAACTGTCGCGTGACCATCTGCCAGTCTCTCCTGCTTCGCCACCATCGCAAGGAGTTTTTAGAAGATCTTGTGACGGGAGATGAAAGCTGGGTCTTGTATGATAACAGAACGCGTTTAGCCTACTGGCTTCCTATCGGAGAAAAACCGCCACACCAACCAAAATCTGATCGTCACTCACAAAAGGTTTTGTTGTGCTGTTTCTGGGACGCAAAGGGAATGCTGTTTCACAATTTTCTCCCTGTAGGTAAGACGATCTCCTCTACACGATACATCGAAAATCTCCAGGAATTGGCAAAAGCTATAAGAAAAAAAACGGCCAAGCCGCGCGACTGTGCACCTTCTCCACGACAACGCGAGAGCCCATGTCGCAAAGGAAACCCACAAAACAATCACTGAGCTTCAGTGGAATACCGTTCCTCATCCACCATACTCTCCCGACATCGTGCCATCTGACTACCATTTGTTCAGACATTTGAAGGCATATTTCAGAAACAAAACTTTCGAAAACGTCGACGATCTCAGAAGGGATATTTCAAATTTCTTTGAGTTCCAGCCGCCGCAGTTTTGGGCAAAGGGAATAAATGAGTTGCCAACTAGATGGTCGAGTTCCGTAGAAACCGATGGCGAATATATTGTTGATTAGAAATGTTTTTTATAAGATATATAAATAAATAAATTATATTGAAATTATTGCGACAAAACTTTTTTATCAACCTGATATAATGGATAGTAAAATCTCCTATAGTTTGTTGACACCGCAATCATAATATGATTAACACAACTGAGGAGCTGGCGAACAGAACCGGACTTGTGCATGAATTACTTTTTTCCAGGAGAGGTCAAAAACCATAGTAAGTAAATAAAGACGAGTCAGAATTGTTAAGCTCTAAGGCCTTAGGCCACTCTAGAGGCCGAAAAAATAGGCTTTTTGGGGACTTTTTTTTTCAGAAAAACTCCAAAATAAATCGCGATTACAAAAAAGGGTTGTTTATCATACATATCAGTGACTGTATACAATAATTGTTTGAAGCGATTCATTTTAAAATGGCGGCTGTGCAGCCTTTTTGTGATGACGTCTCCGTTTTCCAGGGTCCACTGCCGGACAAACAGCTCCTGCAATTCTTTAATTATAATGAGCCAATGAATTTTTTTCGATTATATATGATAACTGCTATAGAAGTACGTAGGATTTTTTCGACATATTGATTTTTGGCCAAATGGCGTACTTCTAAAGCGGAATGTGAAAACTGTCCCTAAAAAATCATCAGATAATTGTTAATAAACAATGAACTATGCAATAAAAAAAATCCTACGTACTTCCATAGACAATGTATTTTTCAAAATGTATTCAACATTTCAAATGAAGCGGTTGAAAATTGTCTGAGTTATGTTTCCGGCCAACTTAAAAAATGCAGTTTTGAGATAAACGCGTTTGAAGTTCAAAAGGAGCTCGCTGCGGACCAGGCGGCCTAGTACTAAAATTCGAAAACCGAGTACTTAGAGATTTTTCCCGGCCATAATCTTTCGGGACATCATTTTTGAGGTCCTAGGGGACCATTAAAAAACCATTTTCCGAAAATTCTAGAACGGCCTAACCCCTTAATATATGAAGGCTCTTTTAAAATGAAAGCCTGGACCTGGCTTAAGTTAAATAAAAACCACTAACTACCATGTGTTTATTTTTATTTTGGGCAAGTCCGGTTTTGAATGAGAATGGTGGACAACTGTGCTTTGGAATGAAAATCTTATGGACATATCCGGTTATGAAATAAAACGGATTCTTTGAATTGAATATAGTTTTGTTTTTCATTATCAATTTAATAATCCCACACAACCTCTTCCATGTCAGGCTCACAACAATCGCATTCAATGTCATGATCGTCGTCACTGTGGTCATCTGTTAGTAATTTTCCATCCAGCCAGCCATGGACAAGTCCGTTTCTGCATGAAAACGCAGTTTTCGCCAAATTGTGAGGTGTTTAGAGCCGGATTTGATGGAAAATATTTTGGGAGCCAATAAAGGTGTGCTTGAAGAACACGAAAAAAAAGTTGACGTAGTGTGGACAATCCGGTTGTGTTCGCGAGCTCCTCAACTATAAGCGTAAAATATATCTAAACAGTTACATAGTATTGTTATTGCATTGCGACAATAGGTTATCACTTCAGCACTTCTCCTTCCAGTCCACCTTCTGTTCTTGCAGGGCACACATTACTATGCATTCAGCAGTTCTCATCATATAATAGATAAAATATTAGTGGTGCAAATCACTATTATATGGTACAAAACTATTGCGATGCCCAAAACATTCATTTAAGCAGTTACTTATATTATAAAAAAGAAGAGCTGTGCGAAATTTCACCTGAATCGGATGTAACAGCTATTCGGAAGTACAGTCGGAATTAATATTATGGCATATGGCATATATGCCATATCTGCGATGTAGATGCCACACGCACTGTATGGCGTAGTAGCAGCGTGAGTATTATAGGCAGAAGATAAGCAGGTAGATTGTAGGTTCGATCCCGTGTGTAGGCGAAATATTTTCTTCGAAATTGATCATTACAGGAGATCAAGGAATGACGAGTTACAATAAAAAATCATCGAGATAGAAGTCTCCGTTGAGAATTATATTTTATTTTGGATTTGTAAAATATTCTATGCATTTAGTAGACGGACATTGATGCCTTGCACCGACACTTGAATGACACGCCCAATACGCGTAGGGTAGTAATAGTAGGGGTGTGCGCGTACTCGATTTACTCGGGTAACCGATGCTCGGGTCGGGTCGGGTATCCGACGGGTTACGGTTTTGCATTACCGCCACTATCGGGTACCCGAATTTGGTCATCGAGTCCTCTCAAATTTTGGGTACTCTTAAACTTCGGGTATTCGTAAACTTCGAATATTCGTAAACGACTTGGAGATCCATATCTATTATTTATAATTATTTTTTATCTAGGTGTATCAATCAAATAATGGGAGAAAACGAAAACTCGAAGCAGGCGATAAACCGAATAAATGATAATACTGTAAATATATTTTTTCGTCTCATTTTTCTATTCTCTCTTTCTCTGTGTTTGTGTGTGTGTTCGGGCGGAGTGAAAAACGGTCAATTTTAGCAGATCGTATCGTAATAGCGCGGCAAAGATGCGTTTTAGCATCACTAAACAGTGCGCGAAAGGAAAAAAATAACAACAAATATCTTCTGTTCCGGCAAACGCCTTAAAGTTTTGAATTTTGTGACGTGGGTTTTATATGGAGAAAAAAAAACCCAAAAAGGCCAAGATTCAACGCCCTGCGTTTATTCGAAGCGAGAAGAATGTAGTTTCCATTTGACGTTTTAGAATTGAAAATATCTTGATTAGTTTCAGAGATATAAGCGTTTGAAGAACAAGTTTTTGCTGGGAAAAAATTAAAAAATGACAAAAAATTGAATTAAGAAGAATGAATCGCCGAAGTTACCAGTTAGCACTAGACAGAATTAATGAAAATTCGACGAAGAATCTTGCTTTCGATCAGTTTTTCGACATTCAAATATCTCGATATTTCCTGAAATGCGAGTGTCTTAAAGAAGTTTGCCGGAAAAAATAGTAAATATACACATAACAAAAATACTAAAATTATTAAATCAATTATTTGTATTTCTTAAGAAATCCAACCTATCGGCGAAGTGTAAAGAACATAAAGCTGGACTCTATTTTGTCCTTTTTGGTACGTTTCCGTGGCGCTATCTACTATGAATCGAAATTTGAAGTTTTGTTCCGACAACACGGCATATTGAGTACCCGATGTGAGACGAGTACTCGAAAAACTCGGGTACTCGATAAAGGTCGAGTATACCCGTCCGATCACGGGTACCCGGAAAATTCGGGTACTTGATCCGAATCACACACTGAGAAAAAAACCAATTGAATCAAAAAAATATATTGGTTGATCCAACTAAATGTGCTGCTGCGGAGTACCACCAACATATGAGATTGTTACAATACTATAAAATATTGGAAACTGTGATTGATTTAAATAACATACTATTTTATTTGAAAAAGCTCTTCTGTTCTCTGAATATCTACATTATCCTTCAAATAAAATTACATTCTATTGAAATCATTCTATATAAAATCCGTAGATGTATGGATGAAATAATTAAGCGGTTGCTACAACATTTTTTATTTCGTTCAAACATATAATCAATAGAATTAATTATTTCTTTAGTGCATCGAAACGAATATGCCATGGACCGTAAGTTTTTCAATTTGTTTTAAATCTTAAATTAAACGTGAGCATTAGAATGATCATTCACGATAATAGTGGAGAGAATATCAGATATCCAATGGAATATCCATGGAGAGAATGTCAGATATTCAGCTGATGAGAACAGATACTACACGTTGATCTTAGCCACAGGCCAAGAAGCGATACTCTATAGAGTTTCTCCGGCGTTTAAGGCGTCACCCCCACTTGTAGCGCAAAAAAAGGCCTTTTTCATGAATTTTTTTAAAGAAAACTACAAAACTTTTTTAATCGATCAATATACCATCTAAAAGAACACATCTTGAAGAACTTTCAGTAATTTTTTTATTGAAAAATATTACATTGTTTAGTAGCAAATGGCCGTCAATGAAATAATGTTTTTATATACACGGTTTGCGGTGACCAACATTGCGGCGAAGTGGATCATCTGAAAAAAAAATGCGGATGGATTTAGTCAAATATAAGTATAAACTATTCTTTAATCGAAGGATTTTAAAAAATATTCATTTTTCACAAAATGGCGGACAGTCAAAGTTAATGGTTCGATTTTAACGAAAAAAACGGCCGTTTTTTGGCTATAAAACGGCCATTTTTTTTCGAAAAAAAAAACGTACGGTTAAAGACTACATTTTTATGTATTAAATAAGCCTGCAAAATTTCAAGAAGATCGGTTCATTAGTGTTCCAGTAATCTTGGTCACCGACTTCAGAAATGCCATTTTGAGAAAAAACGCGTTTAAAGTTTCAATTTCAGTTTACACGAAGAAAATATTTTTTTTTGTAAACTTACATAGAGTCATCTATTCCGGGCCCATACAGAAGTATGGGCCCGGATACTTATACTTCAAAAAAATGCAATAAAAAAAAATAGATTTTTTCAAAATCGCAAGTGGGGGTAACCCCTTAAGTAGATTTTCGATTCGCGCTACGCTTACGAGAAACGAGCGCGCGTGCGGCTTCTAGCGGTTACTCCGAGAACTACGGGTTTCCTCACACCTATAATTTCGGTGGCGCTCGGCCATGATTTGGTTGAATTTTTTCAACCAAATGCGCAAGAAACCAATTTTATTTTCGCATAATTTTGTTACCAATTCAGACATTTGCTTAATATTTTTCAATAAAAATAAAAAAATCAATATTTTAAGGAATAATGTACTTGGAAATCAATATCGAATATGGTGAAAAAAATAAAATAACATATTTACTCAATAGAAATTTTATCTGAACTAAACGAGCGAAATTCAATTTTTCTTGTGTACTCGAATCAACAATATTCATGTTATGAATTGAAACGCTTTTTTTTGTTCGTTGCAGAAAATGCATTCAAAACTATATAATTTGTTCGCGATAACTTTTTAGATAGTTTCAATAATATATTGTTCTCGGCTAACAATATATCTTTTGAATGAAAAAAAAACTTTTAATTGTATCATGTTATTAAAGTCAATAGCGTTTTGTATGGACTAACAAATCCGATTATTTACACCAATAATTTTATAATTGAATCAACGAAACTTCATTCAATAACACCAATGATATTGGACCAATGATTTTTTTTTCTCGGTGTAGTCTAATTATCCGACCCGACCCGAGCCGACCAATTCTGCTACCCGCACGCTCCCAGTAAATAGGGATTCGCTCACACTGAGGCGCCCGGGACTGGTACTTTCCATATTATATCATTAAGCTTGTCAATGCGAGTTTCCAAATATGTCGGGTTACTATCGAGGCATCTATCCCACTTTTACCCAATAGCAGGTCGTATCTTGTCATATGGTACAAATCACTATAAACATCGCCGCAAATCACTGGCACCATTTTAAATCACCGTACATCTATTCGCTGCTGTTTACTATTAGGATGTTGGGAAAGTAATTTTTCCATAACATCAGGCAAAACGCCATAGATTTCTCTCAGCGCAACTAAACATTTTTTCTCGTCATATCAACCTGAGTATTTCTCAAGCTTCCCAGAAAAATGAATACAGCGAGAAAACACGAAGTTCCTCATGCGGACGTATGCTGCATCTCCGTATATTGCCAATTTCATTGGACTACATATGTAATTCTGGTAATTCCAATGCTCGTAGAAGCAATACGCGATGGGAGAGTTCTTCAGCCCACAAGATCTACTAATACGCGGTGAACATTCCATCTACGAAAACTCGTCCGGGATCGTATACATATGCACACGTGTGTTCTCAAGTGCCCATCTTTCGTTCGTACGAGGAAGTTGGAGCGAAGATTACATCGCGCGAGGCGAAATCGTTGCAGACTACCTCGGGACTTTAAGACCCGCTCGATCTAATTAATAACTGCTCGTCACGTATGCATCGAATGATCCATGAATCGCGATGCAACCATTACCAAGATATTGCGCAATATCTTCCAACATTGATATGCACATACAATCAAAAAAACCTTCTTCGCACACACTTCGCACCAGCGAAACAATGTATCAGCTGTCAAATTTTTGGTTCCAACCCACAAGATGTTCAACCCCGATTGATTTATCCGGGACTGTTCATTCGTCCAAAACCCAACCATATCAATAGAACGTCAACGAACAAAACAAAAAAACCCATCTATTATTGAGCCGGAGCAATGAATCGAGTTTCTTTTCTTTCGAACATCCAAAAAGTTGACTTGCCCTATTTTTGCCCCGATCAAATTGTTTTGCCACAGAATCATTGCCACGAGTCACTGACGCCGGTAATAAATAGCCCCGGTAATAACTCAAGGGTAATTCTCATGATCCGCAAGATCAAACGCTTAAAAGATTCGAATCAATCGAATTCCCACACGATGTTTTGCACCGTGAATATAAGGTTGAAAAAAGACTTACGTATGCGATGATCATATACATGCGCAAGCTGGTGTGCATCGTCGGTTTTCTATATCAAGCTTCATTCTCGCATATATATGCGAGTGTTAGTACCGTATATGTATGCAACCGTGTAGGTACCGCAAGTCGAGTGAGCCGGGCCAAGCGGTCTCGCGGGTATATTTCAATTATTAGAGGGAATTACTCGGAACGTCCATCATCTTCTACACTTATTTTCTGTTCACGACCACCGAGAGGCCGCGCGCCGCATTGCAAGCTTCGTGTCTTTCTCTCTCCCTCTCTTTATATATATATATATATATATATATATATATATATATATATATATATATATATCGTTCTCTCATAGGCTTTGCAGGAGAAAGAGAGAGCGAGAGATTTTCTTTCCGATGAATATGAGACTGTTCTGTGAGACCCGTAAACTCCGACGAGGAAGAGAGAGAAAGAGCGAGGGGGGGGGGGATCAACGAAACTCTTCTATGGGGTCTCTTGCGCTTGTGAGCCCCTTGGAGATGATCCTACGAGAGAGGTTATACACTGGGGGAGAGAGAGAGAGAGGAGTTCCAACATCAGGCATCATCAGAGCGCATCATCAGAGCGGTGAGAAAATAGCCTTCAATTGTGATTACAGGGGCGGCGAGAGAGGGCTCGCCTCGGCGGATCGAGAATCCCTCCGCTCTCTCACTTGCCCACTCGGTTTCTCTCTCTCTCCATACGATCTTTCTGCCATATTCATCCGTTCGTTTCTATAAGTGATCTCTCTCCCTCATTTCGTCTCCATCGTCCAGAGGTCCAGAGACCGTTCGGACGATGTCCACAGCATCCGTTTGTCTCTCGTTCGTGTTTGTTACCGACAAATGCATCGTATGCAGCGCACGTGAACTCGCGCAGTCGAGAGAGATCCCCATTCGATATCTCGCGCGCACATCGCCGCGCGGTGACCGATTCGAAGTCTTAAGTAATTTGTTCGATTCGCTCCGACACCTTGTCGGAATTTCCGGCGTTTATGCGAGAACTTTAATGCATCGGGCTTCAACCCAGGTAGGAATTGACGATGAAAAAAGGGCTCGCCAAGCTCTGAAACAAGGCTCACATTTTTTAATTCAGGCTGAGCACCAGTCTGATTTCAGGCCTAGCTGAACCTCTGAATGATAACGCGGTTTCAGGCTCTTGCACACAGGCTTGACCAAAGGCTGGTAGAAAAGCCTGTACTAAGCCTGAAACGACGAAACAACAAGGCTCAAAACGAGCCTCAATGAAGCCTTCACGAGCATTTATGACCAGGCTTTTCCCAAACTCTTCCCGAGGCTATATGAGGCCTGTTTTTAGTTTTCTATATTCTACATTGGGTAAAATTCAATAAATTTGTAAAGAATTCATTTGATTTGTTATATATATTTATTATTTTTTATATTATTTGTTACAAAATATGTATAAAAAATAGTTTAAAAAACAAAACTCTATTTTATTGCGTACTTTTATTTTCGTATATACTTTTTTGTGTACCTCATAAATATCGATAAAAGCATATGTTTAAATGTTCTGAGCTGCCTCCTGCGCTTTTGTTTTTCGTGTCTTCGCACGCGAAAAATTTATTGCTAAATTTGTTTTTCATAAAAGTACAGAAAAAAATATGATTTTAAACTTATTTTATTTTATCACAACCTGAAACAAGCCTGCATCCAGCCTTGATTTATCAGCCTCAAAATTCACCGGCTGAATGAAGCTTGAAATAACCCTGAGTTTAGGCTAAGCAGCCAGTCTTGGTTCCAGGCTGCTCCAAACGATGCAATGAAACCTGGGCCAGGTCTGTCTCACTCAGGCTCGGTGAAACAAGGCTAGCACAAGCTTGTTTCCATCGGCTGCCTTTTGATTTCCTACCTGGGAATTCACGTGTAATATGTTGGAAAAATATCGCGGCTTGTTTCTCTCGATAGATTCGCGATTGATCGATTTTTTAAATTCGTTTTTATCCAAGGGTATTTGGAGGGAAAAAGTAGGCTGTGCGAATAATCGTATACCGAATAACTTGAATTGGATGAAAGTGATTTAAGGCCTTAGGCCACTCTGGAGGCCGAAAAATAGCCTTTTTGGGGACTTTTTTTTTTAGAAAAACTACAAAATACATCGAGATTACAAAAAAGGGTGTTTATCACACATATCAGTGACTGTATACAATAATTTCTTTGAAGAGATTTATTTCAAAATGGCGGCTGTGCAGCGTTTATCTCAAAACTGCATTTTTCAAGTTGGCCGAAAACATAACTCAAACAATTTTCAACCGATTCACTTGAAATGTTGAATATATGTTGAAAAATACATTGTCTATGGAAGTACGTAGGATTTTTCTTATATTGCCCAGTTCATTTGTTATTAACAATTATCTGACGATAATTTTTGGAAAGTGAAAAATTTGTCGAAAAAATCGTCAGATAATTGTTAATAACACATGAACTATACATTAATTTAAAAAATCCTACGTACTTGCATAGACAATGTATTTTTCAACATATATTCAACATTTCAAGTGAATCGGTTGAAAATTGTCTGAGTTATGTTTACGGCCAACTTAAAAAATGCAGTTTTGAGATAAACGCTGCACAGCCGCCATTTTTAAATTAATCGCTTCAAGAAAATTATTGTATACAATCACTGATATGTATGATAAACACCCTTTTTTGTAATCTCGATTTATTTCGTAGTTTTTCTGAGAAAAAAAGACTCCAAAAAGCCTATTTTTTCGGCCTCAGAGTGGCCTAACCCATTGATTGAGTCGTGAAGAGGCTTTTATGTCCCTCAAAAAATTGAATGAAAGGCTTCATTGAATTATATGTGTGCCAGTTTTATAGTAGGTCATATTTCCTTCCTAATAATTGAGGTTTCAATGTCTCTAAGATTGACTCACGAATGTTGGACAAGCCACGATGAGATCTCGTCATGTCGAATGGTTCCCTTACCTGTAACATAAATATTAAATGCAACATTAGAAAATTGATCGAATAATGCGATTCAATGTCGGAAGAACGGGACGTCTCGTAAGACATTTCAGGAGGCAGAGTTGAAGCAATGAAATCATCTAAATATATATATATACACACTCATATATAGCGAGCACTCAGCCCATATCCGATCCTTCTAGCCTAATCCAGTAATGCGCGAGGGTGGCTCTGTGACTCTAGACGGGGGTTGAGAAAAAGGGTGCGTCTTTCGTCTTCGATGTATACCTATATATATGTCGTCCGCGAGCGACTAGAGGCATCACGCCGGGAGGCCTTCATTACGAAATCACTCCCGCGAGAGTCATCGTGTCACATCTTCCTGGCTTCTCGCTCCTTTATACTTATAACTTTCGTGCTGTATCGTTTGGTATCTCCCGGGAAGGCGCGCACGTCGGGATAAATAATACCGCAGAAGTGTGGGAAACACCGAGACAATACTTTCTTACTGCTCGTGCACCCGATAAATTCTTCCATGTACGGAGGATTCTCTTGTTCCCGTGTTAATATAGAGGAAGTGTCGCAAATTTGTAGCAGCATTTTCGAAATCGGCTTTATTTTTTCGGGAAGTTGACACGAGTGTCCGGATCAACGGGCCATTTGATTCGGAGCCGTTTATTCGCTTCCTGCATGTACAATGAAAGTGGATTTCATCCGGACAACGAAATTCTTGGGAAGACTGGCTTTTGGATTATTTTTCCGGGGATCGTTCATTGGGAGCAACTCTTTTTGTAGGTCAAGTGTGCAGTAACGATAGTGTCGATAGGTGGACCCGTAATTCTGAAGAAATATGGAAACTTGCGGAAATTCGTTGGGGTCTCCCTAGATCTTGGCACATCCCTATGGGGATTTGTTAGGGACGCTGGATGCAGAGAGTCGGCATGGGAATCCAAGTGGATTCCGAGCTATTTCCCGATTGACGTCAATGGAGTAATTTTATTTGAAATCCTAAACCGGAATTTGTTGGATACCGCCAAAAAATATCCTTCCGTGATAGCGTGCAAAAATTTGTTGGTGAGTCCCAAGGTGCAATCATATCTCTATTGGGATTGGATAATGTTTGAGAATTCTTACCACTTTCGAATCGCAAATATGTGAAAAGTCTCGAGAAAAATCTCTGTGTGGTGAAACATAACCTGCACGCATCAAGTGCATTGAAATAAATAACACAAGATAGTTATAGTGAATTTTCAGTGATGTGATTCAAATCGGTTTTTAAGGAGGTTGGAGCGTTATCCACAATCCAAGGTTAAATTTAATAAAAAAAATACATGTTATTTTTTAGACTATACTGATTCTTTATGAATTTTTTGAAATTTTCTCACCACCACACACCAGAGATGAAAAATAGTTTAATGTGTGTAATTTAACGTGCGGTTAGATGGGCAAGACTTTCAGACTAAAGGTTATGTAATTTGTTTTGGTTATGTAATTTAGCACCAAGATAAACCATTTCTAACAACGGATTAACACAAACTTAACCTTTGTAAAGATTTAGAAAAAAAAATCTTCACCTTGCCCATCGTAAACCATGGGCCAATAATCTCGTGACGTAAATATGAATAGGCATAATTATAAATTACTCAAAATTTCATTGCGAATTGCATAAAACATTCGTTATCGTAGTTTTCTAATCATAATCATCGTTAATATCATGCTTTTTCAAGTTGGTAGTAACACAAAAGTTTTTCTAATTTACGAAATAAAAATATTAAAATGCATAATTTTGCCCTTTAATTATATATTTTTAAAAATTAGCATATACAGAATAAATCTGTACCTCGTATGCATCTTTTTGAGATTCATTGAAAAAAAATGAATAAACCGTAGTTTGACTCAACTGAATCGCTCCAATCTCCTTAAGATATACTTTTCTAAGCGATTTATACTTTTTAAGAAAAGATTTATCCTGTTTTAAGATCCACTCATTTTGTATGTCTATGTATTTTATTTAGAAAATTCAACGTACAGAATGCAATGGGATCCATCAAGAATCGTATCGGATTCTATTCGAAAATGTGAGAATCCGCTTGGATTCAAATTCGATTCGTACATTCCAATGGGGAATCCCGACTAGAATCCAATCTACGAGGGTGGCGGTTTAGTATAAGGATCTAATGCGATGCCCCATTGGATTCCTATCTGCAAGTATGAGAATCCAATTGGAACCCTACGACCATTTCGGCACGGGTTGTTTGGCAATTCACCTTCTCGCGAATATGATGTTCGATTTTCGATTTTGTTGAAATTTGGATATGTTATAAAGCACCGAAACGTAAGCAATACGTATTTTTTTATCGGCGGAAAAACGGTTTTAAGGGGTGAAACCACCCCTTAATATAGGGGTGGTTGACCACTTAATTTTTTTTGCAATTTCACTAAATTGGATTTTCCATTGCTCCGGATTAGAAGAATTTTCGTTTTTGTTTCATCAAAATCGGTGGACTCCTTGTGCGTGAAACTGCTATATTACCCCTAGAGAAGCCTTTTTTCTCGAGGGGTGGTTTCACTCCTTAGAACTGTTTTTTCGCGGATAAAAAAATACGTATAGCTTACTTTTCGGCGCTTTATAACATATCCAAATTTCAACAAAATCGAAGGGTGTCACCTGAGGGATGTTCCTTGCTAGAAAAATCTTGTGGAATAAGCAAGTAGGTTTTTTTCCATCACCTTCAAAATCAGTCTGGCAGGCCCTTCGCTATATCCTCTATTATAATTTAGCACGAAATTATAATTTTCGTTTTCTCACAACAATCGTTTAAAATGATTGAAGCGTTTGTGACGAGTTTATGAATAAAACTGCTCACATGCAGTCATTGGAAACTATTTTTCATCGATATCGTACCCTGGATTGTGGAATAATTTTTCAGAAGTATACGATTACGCGAAGATAGCGATCAGACCACATGATAAGCGTGTGGAAGTCGACGTAATTTTCTGTTTCGTCGAGTCTACGTGCGGTGAAATGTTCCAGGCCGAAACGAGGAGGAATCGCGTTGAGTATCTCATAAGGATTTTAGAACGAGGATTTAACGTGGCTTCTACGAGAACGCAAAGCCATGACAAAACAGAGTTAACCCCTTTGAATATTGTGGCTGGTGTGCACTTGGGAGACACTCGTCGGGGTCTGCGAGGACCTGTCTTCTCGGAGTTAAACGCCAAGTTTTCACTAATGTTTCTTGTTCCGACTACCCTAATGCTCTGCTTAAGCCCGTATACCCGATGGGTCCGTGGGTGGTGGGCGAGCTTGTACCTTGTATCTCGTCGTTACCTGACACATTCCACGCACGCTGGGATTTAGGCTTTTCCCCTAATAACGACCCTCGGATAGGAGCGCGCTGGTTTTCCGCATCCTTCCGTGCGGGAAGTACGAATTTCAACGGGTTTACCGTAACGCGCGATAAAATTAGTGCATCTTGCTCTCCAGAAGATTCGAAAAAACTTCAATGCTTTTCGAGCAGATTTATAAATCGTAACTCGCTCGTAAGCTACGAACGAGTGAACTACATCCTTAACTCGGTCTTTTTAGAGCCCACAAAGCGAACGCAACGAGTCAATAAAGCGGAAAACGAGATATTTCGAAGTATCAAGGTGCAAAAGGGTGAGCAGGGTAGCATAATTATTGCAAAGTATGGGCTGTACTTTTGTATCCTCGCTGCAGTGGCGTAGCAAGGGCATTTAGGGTCTAAGGTGGACCCTGAAAGCAGTGCCCCAATGTTTACAGTGCCGTGAAAAATTTCGGTAATTATGCAGTATGAGGACTTTTCCGAAAAACGACGGGAAATTTTTTTTTCACCGTCAACTTGTTTGTTCCATTATATTGAGTGATATCCCGTCGGGGGAGGCTGACATTTCCCATTAAGGGGAGATATACACCTAGATGGTCGAGGTCGAGGATTTAGAAGCTACGAACATTCCGTCGACCGTAGAAGACCTACACTATGGGCCTGGTATCGATGATTCCATGTAAGTTGACCAATTTCATGATTTATTCATTCCCAAATTTTCAAACGCATTTTTCTCAAAACCACGTTTTTCAAATCGGTATCCACAATTTCTCGAAAACCAATGAACCGATTGCCTTGAGGTTTTTTGTGGTTATTCTATACACCATTATCTAGTACTTGTCATAGGATTTTTTTTTCCGTTACTTAGTTTTTGTTTTATAGGCAAAATAATAACTAATTTTTGGCCCAAAAATCACTATTTATGTTCAAACGTCCGCCATTTTGTCATGAATCGATATTATCAAAATCGGCTATGACAAGTACTAGATTATAGTGTCTAATTTAATAAACTTTTTGGTTTTTTTTTCAGATGATTTTTGAAGAAACGCCAGTGGGTACCGTATACGCAGATTTTTTTACGACGCTCCAAGGATCATACAATATCCTTGTATATTTTTGATATTTTGAAATAAAGAAAATTAAACATATTTTTGAATGTATATACTTGTAGATAATTAAAACCCCAATCCGAAATTTCAAATAGTTTTCCTTGAAAAAATTAACAATTAACACTCCTAGGTGTATATCTCCCCTTAATTCCATAAGTTATGGGGTTTTCAAGTTTGCAGAAACATGATAAAATAGGGAATTTTTAAATATTTCGACGCCTATATTGGGGAATTTGTTTGGGTTTGTTGGGATTTGTTTGTTTGGGTTGGCCGTTAGGAAACACGTAGCTGCTTAGCGACAACAAACAAGAGGCAACGAAATATTACCTGTTTCCGAAAACAGGACAGCTGTGGTCACGAAATCGAAACATATACATCGTTACCTTCATAATACACTATCTATAAGGAAACCGTAGCTGTTTAGCGAGGCGTCGAAATATTACATGTTTCTGGAAACTTCAAAACCCCATAACGTATGGAATTAATGGGAAATGTCAGCCTCCCCCGACGGAATATCACTTACTGTAATGGTATAAACAACATCATGTCGAAAAAAAAAATTCTTGTGGTTTTTCGGAAAAGTCCTCATACTGCATAATTACCACAATTTCAACACAGGAACTGGCGTGAACATTTTTTATTAACTAAAATTTGCATTTTGACGTAGGCTGTGCTAAAAGAATGAAGTTAAGAATGTTTCCAAAACTATTCAACGTGCTTTCTGACTAGCAAATTCGTTGATCCCATTCTCGAAGTCGATTGAGTCAGTCAGATTTCGTTCAATGGACAAAATCGTCAGATTGTTGAATCTAGAATCACCCATCGTTGACCGTAGATAATTTTTTATGAGTTTCAACTTGGAGAAACTTCTCTCGCAAGTTGCGACGCTGATGGCGACGGTAAGGAAGATTTGTAGCACAACATCGATGTTCGGGACTGAATTGACTAGGCTGAACTCTTGAATACAGCGCAGAAGCTGTAAGGGCCCTTCCGTCTTCAGTGATTCAAGATGTTCAGGTTTTGGAGAAGCTTCAATGAATTTAATCAACCTTGGGCGTGCCAGCAGAAACTCATCCTTGTCGATTTCATCAGCATCCAGCTTGCTTGAATCGATGCTGATTCTGCATCGTCTGATCCACAAGATTGCTCGAACCCAAACAAACCCAAACAAACGTCTGATCATCATGCTCATCCGTTGCCGAATTATTACTCAACCGCCCTTAATTCCAAATGGAACGTTGCTGTAATGTGAGAAGATGATGCCACCGATGGCCTCTCCGCGCGGTTTTTCAACTTCGACCATTACTCTACGGTTATTTGAAATTGGAACCATAGAGTCAGTTATGAAAATTGAGCTACCTGGCCTTTCTATTAGAATTAACATAATTCACAATGATTTGTGGGCAAACATGTTTAAGGGGTTAGGCCACTCTAGAGACCCAAAAATGGGCTTTTTGGGGATTTTTTAAAGAAAAACTACAACATAAATCGAGATTACAAAAAAGGGTGTTTATCATACATATCAGTGACTGTATACAATCATTTTTTTGAAGCGATTAATTTTAAAATGGCGGCTGTGCAGCGTTTATCTCAAAAATACATTTTTAAAGTTGGCCGGAAACATAACTCACAATTTTGAACCGATTCACTTGAATATATCTAGAAAAATACATTGTCTATGGAAGTACGTAGGATTTTTTTTTATATTACATAGTTCATTTGTTATTAACAATTATCTGACGAAATTTTCATTTTCCAAAAATTTCAAATTGACTTCCATGATATCTCAAAAACTGTTGAACAGATTTCGTTCAAAATTTTATGTATAGTTAGCACATCTATATTTCTCATCCGAACTCGAATATTTCTGATATCTGCTGTACTTTTTTTAAACTGATAAGTCGAAACAATGACGAAATTTGGAATTTAACTTTTAAAACCGTGCCAAAAATTCAATTTTCGATATTTTGACTTCACTCCAGTTCCGGCGACAGCCTCAGGTCTGCAAATTAAAATTCCGTTTGATTTTTTAAATTTCAGATCAGCTAAACCTCCGGAATCATGGCAACCGTCAATCAATCTTTTTCAGACATGAGTGTCTTTCGAGCGGTGTAAAGTCGATTCAACTCGTTGCTTTTATTTTATAAAATTCTGAGGGACGGTACAAATGTTAATAAATGCCTGGTAAAATTTCTAAGATAGTGTGTGTTTAATGGATCATAAAAAAAATCCCATAAAAGCGAAATAGAAATAGCCGTCACATGACACGACCCCCTTCAAGTGAATCTCTAATAAAACGCACGATGAGTTTGCTGTAAAAATAATATGGAATATTCTCTAACTGCGCCCAATGCCTGCAGAAAAAACATTCACGTTCATCAAATCTAAATTTCCTCCAAGTGTAGCTATGTTTTAAGGTCCAAGTGAC
>CALYCA010000295.1:0-17225 GCA_944452715.1 Ophion slaviceki | reverse complement strand
GGAAGAGGATGTATACATTTTTTAGCCCTCGACTTGGTCTTCTCCTCGCTGCGGAATTTCCGACTTTCCAATGTATATGATAATAATCCGAATCGTCCTCATCCTTTGGCCTTTTCCCTTCTTGTCCACCCTGCGCCATTTATTAATATATAGACACATATATAGATATACAGGGTATCCTGTCATGAATGAATAATCCTGCAACTGTCGGTAGGTCAGATCATGCCCTATAGTACAGTCGTGCTGTATGTTGGAATAGGAAAAAATTAGAAGGCTAGTTTTTTGACTGGTGATTTCGTAGGTGCCGCGGGTGCTAAATCCAAGTTTGCCTAGAAATCGGGGTGTAGGGTTTTTTTAGGGGATGAAAGGGGATGGGAGTGGATTAATGTCAAACTACAACCCCCACGAGGTCTGCGCTGGGAGACAAAATGTTAAGAAGAATCCGGGCTTTATTTTTGTCTGTAGCGCCGAAGTCGTGGAAGTTCATTTTGGGGGTGAAAAAGTGGGGTGAAATTTTGAAAAATCAGTTTTCATTCGATAACGCTTTAGGAAAAATTCATACAATTTTTGTTCAAATGGGAACGTTGTAGCCCTTGGAAAGACGCGTCGATCGGGTATTTGACGAACCCTCTCTGAAAATATCTTCATCCCCAAAATGATTGTTGAAATAAAAAAAATTGTTTATCGAATAACTCGAAAACAATCGATTTTTCGGGGATGGTTTAAATGTAAGAAATGTAGAGGATAATTTTCTCTATATTTTCGTTCCTATGGACCACTCTTGAATTTTGCTTTTTCGAACCCCTCTCAGGGGTTGAAAATTCAACATTAAATTCCGGGACAACTATTGACCGAAAATAAAGAGACACGAGTTTGGCGCGGTAGACAAAAATGTAGCTAAGGGTTCAAGCTACAAATTCTTCCACGGCGCCGAATTCGTACGGTCGATAGTTTTCCCAGCATTTCATTTTCAATTTTCAACCCCCGAGAGGGGTTGGAAAATCAAAATTCAACGGTGGTCCATAGAAACGAAAATATAGAGAAAATGATTCTCTCCATTTCGTACATTTGAACCATACCCGAAAAATCGATTGTTTTTGAGTTATTCAATAAACAATTTTTTTTGTATTTCAACCATTTTTGGGGGGTGAAGATATTATCGGAGAGGGATGATCAAATACTTGATTGACGCGTCTTTTCAAGGGCTACAACGTTCCCATTTGAACAAAAAGTGTACAAATTTTTTCTAAAGAGTTATTGAATTAAAACTGATTTTTCAAAATTTCACACCACTTTTTCACTCCCAAAATGAACTTCCACGATTTCGCCGCTGTTGACAAAACTAAAGCCTGGATTTTTCTGCACATTTTGTCTCGCGGCGCCGACCTCGTAGGGGTTGTAGTTTGGCATTAATCCCTTAAAAAAAAAAACCTACGCCCCGATTTTTAGGCAAACTTGGATTTAGCACCCACGGCACTTACAAAATCACCTGTCAAAAAACTAGTCTTCCTCTATTCTTTTTTCCAATTAGGGGGTTTTTCAGCGACAGCATGACTGTACGAGGGTGGGGTGAAAAGTTTCCGGCCTGACCAAGAAAAACGATATTTAAAAATTTTTTTTGCTTTATTTTTCAACATAATCTCCATCAACACTGATACATTTCTCATAATTCTCGCATCCCAAAAAACAGTAGCCATAACCTTGTTTGCCGATAAAATTGTTTTTGCCTTCTTTGGGGTTGGTTCCCCTTTTCCAACCCACTGTTTTGACTGTTCTTTACTTTGAGGAGTATAGTGGTGGACTCATGTCTCATCAACAGTTATGAATCGACGCAAAAATTCGTTTGGATTACGTCTATACAGCGCCAAATTGTCGGTAGCGTCGAGCGTTAGCAAACGCTCGATTGGTCGAGCGTTAGCAAACGCGGCACCCACCTTGCACACAGCTTTTCCATGTTCAAATGGTTGTGCAAAATATTTCGCACACGTTCAGCTGACATCCTACAGGTCTCAGCTATCTCATGCACTTTCAACCTGCGGTCTTCCAACACTATTTTATGGATTTTTTCAATCATCTCTGAAGTTGTGACTTCAACGGGCCGTCCTGAGCGAAGCTCGTCAGAGGTGCTCACACGACCAATTTTAAATTCAGAAACCCACTGATTAATAGTTGAATATGATGGGGAGGAGTCTCCTAGTGCTGAATCCATCTCTTCTTTTATTTGTTTTGGTGTAAAACCTTTCAAATGGAAGTATTTGATGACAGCACGTTTTTCCAATTTTTCCATTTTTACGAAAACAACGGAAGCGTCTCGCGCAATGTGCTCTCAATCGCAAACTAACGTAGCGATTGAGCTGAAACTGTACATACAATCTCGGTAGGAATGGTACTGTAGGACGCCGCTCCAAAACTAGACCTACTGGCACCATCTCTTGGTCAGGCCGGAAACTTTTCACCCCACCCTCGTACTACTACTATATGCTGGAATTTTCAATTTAGTAAAAGTCCGACGGTTTTTCAGACAAAAATCTGCTTTTGGTTTTTCGCATGCCATTTCTACAAATGATATCAATCGACAATAACTAATCAACTTTTTCAAGTAATTGGCACGATATGCGTAGTACTTTATTTTTACAGCCCAGGCTATGAAAGTCAGATGTTCGGATTGGTTTGTGTGAATATTCTGCATAAGATCTTTTTTCATAAAGTTTCCTTAAGACGGAATGACACCTCATCGCGGTCGGTATGGTAGAACAATTATAGATTCCCAAAAATCTCTGAAACGGCTCTTCAGATCCCGTCGAAACTTTGCCAAACGACGTCAAATAGATAGACGAATAGCTTCTAGCCCCTCAAATTTTCGGAATTTGAGAAAAAAAATGTAGATTGGTTTATCATAAGCCAATCTACATTTTTTTTCTCAAATTCAGAAAATTTGAGGGGCTAGAAGCTATTCGTCTATCTATTTGACGTCGTTTGGCAAAGTTTCGACGGGATCTGAAGAGCCGTTTCAGAGATTTTTGGGAATCTATAATTGTTCTACCATACCGACCGCGATGAGGTGTCATTCCGTCTTAACATTTAAGGTAAAAACGAAGACTTTTCTACATAAAACAAATAAGGAAGAGTCTTTTTTTTTTAACCGGGTCAAGAAGAGTTATCATTACTCTCTTCGGTCTGCATGCAATATTTCGCAATCATCAACTTATTTTTTTTCTTCGAGAAACGGACTTCGACGCTTTCGAAGTAGTGCAAGCTAGAAGGTGAACGCTCCCAATATTTCGAAACCCGGAATGATTAAATTCTTTCCTTTCATCGGGAAGCGGACTTTGACCGCTCGAAATAATGCAAGCTATAAGGTTGCAACAATTCTGACCATTTACAAAATCCTTCCTATAAAATTGCTGACCGATTCTCGCGACCCACGCCTACAACCACCTATCCGCAGCTACCGTAAAACGGGGCTAGTTTGTACAGGTTTTGGAACTTTTTTGTAAGGAACTTTTTTTAACATCCTAGATATCAACTTTTCTTGCTCCAGTAGAATAGTGTCCTTTGGCTATCAAATGTATCATTGGCTATCATTATGTCAAAGATTACGGGCTACTTTGGAATCATTTTGATGAAATATGTCACGTTTTATGCATTATACATGGGATTAAGGCGTTACCCCCACTTGTAGCGCAAAAAAAAAGGCCTTTTTCATGAATTTTTTTAAAGAAAACTACAAAACTTTTTTAATCGATCAATATACCATCTTAAAGAACACATCTTGAAGAACTTTCAGTAATTTTTTTATTGAAAAATATTACATTGTTTAGTGGCAAATGGCCGTCAATGAAATAATGTTTTTATATACACGGTTTGCGGTGACCAACATTGCGGCGAATTGGATCATCTGAAGAAAAAAAATGCGGATGGATTTAATCAAATATAAGTATAAACTAGTCTTTAATCGAAGGATTTTAAAAAATATTCATTTTTCACAAAATGACGAACAGTCAAAGTTAATGGTTCGATTTTAACGAAGAAAAACGGCCGTTTTTTGGCTATAAAACGGCCATTTTTTTTCGAAAAAAAAAATCGTACGATTAAAGACTACATTTTTATGTATTAAATAAGCCTGCAAAATTTCAAGAAGATCAGTTCATTAGTGTTTGAGTAATCTTGGTCACCGACTTCAGAAATGCCATTTTGAGAAAAACGCGTTTAAAGTTTCAATTTCACAACGGATTCTTCTCTTTCAACTTCTTGGTTGACTGGCTTCTTAGACTGCTTTAACAGTCAAGTACGAGCGCTTTTTTCCGATGAATAGAAAATTGTAAAAAATATATCACTTTTGAGATGAAAATTATGGTCGAAAAAACGAACTTCTTTTCAAACTCGTCTCTATTTTTCTTTTAATTAATTTTAAATTCCCCCCGTACTTGACTGCTAAAAACAATATGATTAACGAAAATATTTCACTCTTAGTTCCGGGACTGAATTTACGACAGTTCTACTGCCTGCTGCGGAGAGGGTTGGCTGAAAAACAATATTGCTATAGTGATTCGTGCGCCACCATTTTGTATACTTTTGACAAATAATTTTTTTTTATACTCCAATATACATCTTATAAAACCTTATCTGATAATATCTTTGAGCATGTATCTTATTCCTTTTTTGTAAAGTCCAAAGAAAACGGTCGAAAATGGGCAGTTAGAGTAATGCCCTCCCATAAGGGGCCGTACGTAAATTGCGTTACGTAATTGCGTTACGTACGAAGGGGGGGAGGGGGTCAAGGTTTGCGTTACGTCACGATTTTAAAACTGCCAAAAATAGCAAAATTTCTACCTTCCAAGTTTTAAATTTAAACCTCGAGTGCAATTTTACCGTGGACAGCTCACAACTTTGTATACGCAATATCAGTTAAGGAGGAAAATCAGTGTGCAAGAACTTGCTCAGTACCTTTCCCACATCCCCCAAGTAAAATTTGAAGTTTTTTTTTTTATAATTCTTGAAAGTACATGTATTGAAAAATATGTTGGCAACATTTTTATTCACAAGTCTGAAAATTGACGGAGTTATAGTCACTTTAGTGAGAACAGGTAGAGCGACCGGTTAGTGCCCTCAGTACCTACAGGTGTGACATCATTTACAATAGATAAAGTACAGGCTCTTGTTATTTTGTGAACTATCATGAAGATGAAGACCCGTCATATCGCCCGCGACTAGATACTTCAATGTAAGTATCAACATTCTAGAAAAAAATCGTAACTTTCTATCAAGAAACACGGAACGAAAACTTTGAACCCGTTTTTCTCGAAACTAGTTTTTTCGACCTTGTCCGAGCGAATACTTAAAAACTTATAAACCGATTTTCAATTTTTCAAAAAACATTTTCGTAATCGCAGTGACTAAAGCTGTACGTATCCGCGTTTTTAACATTTGCTAATTTGAAACAACTGGTGTCAGAACTAGGATCACTTGTCTGATAACTCACCCGTAAAATTTCATATATGAGCGATCCGATCAGCATAAAAATCAACGACTCAAAACATGTCAACGACCGAAGAATTGTTTACGTCGCTGTTGGAGCGCATGTCACTCGGCGATCGCCGAAAAGATATTCGCGAAGCTATACGTAACTTACCGCGATATAATGGCGAATCTGAATCTCTCGGTAGCTTCCTAAGAAGAGTAGCCCAAAAATTCGAACAGCTCGAAGCCAAGGACGAACCAAAACACCTAAAAAGAGTTCTGACAAAGTTTCGAGATTCGACATGGAACTCCGTCGAAGGAAATGGCATCACTACCGTTAATGCGCCAATTAGACACTTAAGGGGAGGTACCTGAGTAGACGGCGAGAAAAACGGGTAGACTTTGGGAATTTTTATCTCAAAAACTAATGTTTCCATTGGATCCGGATTTTTTTATTGGGAAATATGCACATTGAGGTATGTTTTAGGATTTTTTAACGCGGTCCTCTAGTTTCTCGGCTGTTTTTTTACAGCTTTTTCAATAATTTTGTACGGGCAAAGCATCGAAATAATCAATCTCATTGTTTTTGCATAATCTTTATTAACATTTAAATAAGCTTTACAAATGTTTTGAAGTCAAAATATATAATCCTTTAGTATAATAGAATAAAAGTTATAGTGGCCGACAGGAAGACATCAAGTAAAAGAGGTGCTTGACGGTGACCAAGATTGCGGCTGTTCTGCTTATCTGAAATCAAAAAACCAAATGGCATTTTAATCTTCATATTTAAGACTAGCGATTGAACTAGAGTGAATTCTAAATTACAAAAATTGACTTTTTTATACACTTTTGAAAATTACATTCTATTTTTACTCATTTTTTCTTAAGTTTTTTGCTCGTACAAAAAAACTATCGAAGCAATCATGATAATCCTAGTTCAATCGCTGGCTTATAACATATTAAAGATGCTGTATAAATTTGAATAAGATCGGTGCAGTAGTTTCTGAAATATCGTGGTCACCGTTACGAAAAATGGTGTTTCGAGAAAAACGCGTTTGAAAGTATACCTGCTCCGTATACCTGCTCCGTTCCAGGGCCGTAACTTGTGAACCACTTCGAATATCGAAAAATCCTTTGGCACACATTTTCTACACATGTTGTAGATGTGATTTATGAACAAAAATCGATTTTTTCGACCTGAGAAACTAAAGGATCGCCTTAAAAATAAATTCGTTGACTGGAAGCGATTCAAACGCGGTTATCTCGAAACATAGTTTTCAAAGGCGGTGCCAGATGTATCTCGAAAACGACTTGTCCGATTTTGTCCAAATTTTGATACAATATTCTTCGATAGTTTTTCTCGATCGCCACCGACTGTTCAACATCTGGACAAAACAAAATAAAATCTTCCGAGGCAAGAGTGAGTCAAATTTTGCAAACCTCGCGACTTTTGCATTTAAACAAACTTGAGCATCAGCACGATCATGAGCTTGTCCGGGAATTCCCCAACGTTTTTCATCTACCAGGTGATGAACTTATCGGTTCAACTCACGTGAAACACGAAATTTCCACAATTAACGATATACCAATCTGTACCAAACAATACCGATACTCTTTGATCCATCAAGAAGAAATAAATAACCAGATGGCGGGTTTAATTAAAAAGAAAATAATTAAACCCTCACACTCGCCATACAAGTCACCCCTGTGCTTTGTACGCAAAAAAACTAATTCTTGAGGGAACAGACGGTGGCGTATGGTAATAGATTATCTAAAACTCAACGAGAAAACCGTCGAGAATGACTATCCCTTGCCCAACGTGGCAGAAATTTGGAACCGGTTGGGAGGTGTAAAATATTTCTCGATATTTGACCTCGCGAGCTGTTTTCACCAAATTAAGGGGCTATGCCAGTGTGACACTTCAGAAAAATCGATTTTTGTTTGCCTTTTTCAACAGTTTATACTTTAATGGAGACTTTGTCCTTGGAGTGCCATATTTCAGGTGTTTACATTTTAATTTTTTTAAAATGAAACGAGTAAAGCTTTTTGAGCGCGGTTTTTTCTTGCTTTTATTCATGATATACAGAACGTAAAAAAATTTTTTTTTGAAAAAAAAAACCAAAATGGCGGCCGTTGCTGCTCCGCGAAAACAGGTCCTCAAATCGCGGGAGGTAAACGGCTGACATCACTGCCCCCTCTTTGTTGATCTGAAACACAAATTCAAAGCATATTATCAATCTGTGACCCTTTGGTCATGGAATAACGGATGGGTTTTTCGTTTAGTACAAATTTCTGAAAATGGCGGCAATTAAAAAAAATCGAATTTTCGCGTTTTTTTTCGAATAAAAAGATACATAATAAATGCAAAAATGTATCTATCGAAAAAACGATCCGTCATTCCGTGAAGACACATTTTCTGAGTATGCTCTCCAAATTTCAGGTCGATATGTTAATTACAGCGGTCAGGAGAATGTCAGCCATTTTTAAAAATGTGTTTTCGAGAAAAACGCGTTTAAAGTTTTGTAATGTGTTTACACAAATGTGTTTATAATTACCGCTAATCGGCAATGCCTGGTCCATAGAGGCATCCCCCCTCTTCTTCTAGCTGCTCATGTTGAGCCGCTAACATCTCCCGCTGCTTTCAAGGACAAAGTCTCCCTTAAAGAAAAATTTCAAGGCCGTACCTCTATCATTTTATCTTGCAAAAATCGATAGTTAAATCTTTAAACGCGTTTTTCTCGAAAAGAGATTTTTCAAATTTGCTGACATTGGAACTCAAAGACCAATTATCCGATTGACTTGAAATTTGAACTGAGTACTCTTGATTATATTTACTCTACAATGACGTAGGATATTTTTGATTGGATGAAAATTGACGATTTGGCATTGAAAAAAACAACCATTTCATAGGCAAGAAAACAGACTTTTTTCATAACTACGCCATTTTGTTAGCTTTTGATATTTTCGAAAATCCTAGGTCATTGTACAGGAAATACCTTCCAGTTTAACGACATTTTTTCCTTTTTCGGTTTCAGCTACTCCATCGGCCGGAATCATGTCAGCAGTGGAGAAACTTTTTTTTTTGGCGCCTCCGAAGGCAGCGCGTAAGTCGCTTGGATCTCAATATTTTTCTATGAAAAAATTACGTAATATAGTTCAAATATAGTCAAATATATTCTCAATTTTCCGAAACATTTAATTGAGTACTTTTCTTCCAAAAAATTCCCAAAAATCACCCAAACCTTCAGCGTTCACACTGGTACAGCCCCTTAAGGGGGTTGGAGCGGTGCAGTGCAAAAAACGCACGCGAGCTAAATATTTATTCTGTAGATACTAATTTTTCCCAAAATATATAATCGAACGGGGTTGTCGTCCCTACCCAGGCCCCTCCTGTCTACGCCAATGGACCCAGCTCCTCTCCAAGATCCGTACCCCGGGCCCATAAACGGCCCAATCCCTCTCCTACAAATTCATTCACATCCTGCAACGAAAATAAATTCACGAGAGACAACAATACATGTATAGGTGATTGGTGGATAATCCGTGCGGCGGCAACTAATTAGGCACCGTAAGTTAGACAGCAGTTTGGCACTGCGAATCCCCGCTCGAGTTTCGAATAAACTACCAACGATACTTGGAATATTCGTATCGTAGTTCGAGTCGCTGGCTGAGACACGAGGGATTCGCTATATGCGAATTACGACAATGCCAAACCCCTTCCCGGCGCGGAGTACTCCAATGCGAACGTGAGGAATAGGGCGTGGGGAGGCGAAGGAAAAGGGCGAATTCGTATAGAGGTGTTTTATTTGTCGCTTCGTGTTATATCGGTTGGTATGCGAAAAACGATATATACATATGCAGCACGGATGAGCGCGAACGAAACAATGCAAAAAAAATTAACCGAATCACACCGATCGCACTCTGGCCGGGGAGAGAGCTCGGTTATACTGGCTGGCGAATCGCCTCTATCCGCCTATCTAAATAGTTTGCCGACTCCATAAATTCGACTCATTTACTATATATATATAGGGTGTCATTGATAAAAAACATTAGGAGGTCAACGTCTCCCAAGGTCATTCAAGGTCAGTATCGATGATACAAATCTAAAAATCTCGGATCACTACTAAATATTTGGTAGTGATCCGAGATATTTAGATTTGTATTTCATTTTAATAGGTGTCCGGAATGACCTTGAACGACTTTGAGCCCCTAATGTTTTGGTTGAAAAGAAATGTACCATTCCATTAAAAAAAAGTGGAGGTGACCTTCACTGTGCGTCAGCGCCACCACCGAAATAAAAAAAAATTGGTCGCATTTGATGGCCCCCTTCACACCGTACTACTTTTGTCTGGAAAATTTTTTTGTGACGTCGATAATTACCGAGTTATTTCGGGTGGCAGAGATAAGAAGGACACCCTTTATGTAGCTGCACAAACGCGTATACATGTATATACATGACCGAAGCACTCCAACACATCGAGCAACAAACTCCTTTCACCCCTTGTCCTATAGACACACGCAGTCCCGCAAATTCTCGACAGTATAATTATCAGCATAATTTTTATTCGTTCGAAAGGTTGTACTCGTAAAAAGAAAATCAAATAGAGGAACAGAGAGGGACAGAGAGAGAGAGAGAGAGAGAGAGAGAGAGAGAGAGAGGGGGGGGGGGCAATACCGGGGTGGTACAATTTTGAGCTTTACTTTTTCCCTTTTTCTCAGCATCCAATTATGTGCTTTAAAGAAAACAAAAATTGTTCCGGAAGCTGCGAACCGTCAAAAAATATTTAGAGGTCGCTCAAACCTTCCAAAAATTAAAATTTTCGACAGGAGACAAAATGTTAAGAAAAATGCGGGCCTTATTTTTGTCCGCAGCGCCGAAGTCGTGGAAGTTCATTTTGGGGGTGAAAAAGTAGGGTGAAATTTTGAAAAATCAGTCTTCATTCAATAACTCCTTAGGAAAAAGTTAGGAAAGTTCGCAGCTTTAGGAAAGCTGCGAACCGTCAAAAAATATTTAGAGGTCGCTCAAGCCTTCCAAAAATTAAAATTTTCGTTATAAAATCGTTTTTTTTTCGTCCATTTCTCACCCTTGAATTTAACGCATTATAATTTTCAAATTTTAACCTCGCGAAAACTTTAGCCGTCCAATGAATATTTGGTGGTCGCTCAAGAGCTTCAAAATTTCCAATGTATGCAATTTTTTTTACTCATCTTACCCATCAATTTTATGCTTTGTAAAATTTTCAAAACAATTAATCCTTTTTGCTTTAGAAACAGTTTTTTTTCAAATTTACCTCACACTTCTAACCTGAGAATTATAAACTTTGTTCTCATAAAAGAATTCTTTAAAGCTCTTGTCCGTAAACAAAATCATAGGTCGTTTTATTCGAAAGACTGAAATGGCAGCTGTTTTCCGTGCATCGTAATGCGCCCTACAGTTGGTCGCGTTAGTCAAACTGCGGACCAATCATAGCTGTACTCTGCGACGAGCGATGCCATAATACCACAATACACAATAACACATATCGTCTAATTAGTGTTTGTTACAAATTAGTATAATTACAACAATTATCTGACCATTTTTAGGCAAATTTTTCACTTTCCAAAAATTTGCCTAAAAAATCGAGAGATAATTGTTAATAACAAATGAACTATGCAATATAAAAAAAAATCCTACGTACTTCCATAGACAATGTATTTTTCAAGATACATTCAACATTTCAAGTGAAGCGGTTGAAAATTGTCTGAGTTATGGTTCCGGACAACTTAAAAACTGCAGTTTTGAGATCAACACTGCACAGCCGCCATTTTGAAATGAATCGCTTCAAAAAATTATGGTACACAGTCACTGATCTGTATGATAAACACCCTGTTTTGTGATCTCGATTTATTTTGTAGCTTTTCTGAAAAAAAATCCCCAAGAAGCCTATTTTTCGGCCTCTAGGGTGGCCTAAGGCCTCAATATATTGTCCTAGACCCTATAATTCCCAAGTAGAGCCTCGCCACTCTTCACAGTTTCAACCAAAAATAGGAGAAAACAAATGTACAAAAAAAATGCTAGCCACTCCAATGTGAACCCGTGCAACTTTTTATCCTCTCGACATTTCCTCTGAAACCCTATAATTCTTCAACGACGCCTTTGTTTCTAAAACATGTCTTTTTCAGCTAAAAGTGCAATACTGGGCCGAAAAAAAATCGTCTGAGACTTTCTAAAAAAACAAAAATGTCGGTTGTGATATCCTTTTTAAGTTTACCATGGAAAGAACCGAGGAATTTTTTTCCCCAAACTTTGCAGTTAATTATCGACGGCCAAAAAAGAGCCGAAAAATGGCCACGTTCAAAAGTGCGTACCAGGGCGAAAAAAAATCGTAGAGAATTTTCTAAAAAAGCAAAAAAAAGGTAAATTTGTTCTCGTTAAAACGCCTCTTCGGAAATTCGATTATCTTCATTTTTGAGTCCACCATCTAACTTTTAGTGCGATAAGAAATTTCGACTAGTGAACTCAAACTTTTGGCCGGCAGTCTATGTAATATAACATATAATATTTATAAAGTGTATTATTATAAATACCATATAATAATATAACCATAATTCTCACTTACCACAATATTTATTATAAGCGTGGAAACGGGTTTGAGAATTAAAGCACGTACATATTAAAAGTTAATAACATTAATATTGGAAGAATTGTTTTTTCATATGACTACAACCGTTTTAAGGGGAGATATACACCTAAGAGTCGGAAAAAAGGTCATTTTCGTGATTTTTTTCAAGGAAAACTATTTTAAATTTCGGATTAGGGTTTTAATTATCTAAAAGTATACACATTCAAAAATATGTTTAATTTTCTTTATTTAAAAATATCAGAAATATACAAGGATATTGTATGATCCTTGGAGCGTCGTAAAAAATCTGCGTATACGGTACCCACTGGCGTTTCTTCAAAAATCATCTGAAAAAAAAACCAAAAAGATTATTAAATTAGATACTATAATCTAGTACTTGTCATAGCCGATTTCGAAAATATCGATTTATGACAAAATGGCGGACGTTTGAACATAAATAGTGATTTTTGGGCCAAAAATTATTTATTATTTTGCCTATAAAACAAAAACAAAGTAACGGAAAAAAAACCTATGACAAGTACTAGATAATGGTGTATAGAATAACCAAAAAAAAACCTCAAGGCAATCGGTTCATTGGTTTTCGAGAAATTTTGGGTACCGATTTGAAAAACGTGGTTTTGAGAAAAACGCGTTTGAATATTTGGGAATGAATAAATCATGAAATTTGTCAACTTACATGGAATCATCGATACCAGGCCCATAGTGTAGTTCTTCTACAGTCGACGGAATGTTCATAGCTTCTAAATCCTTGACCTCCACCGTCTATGTGTATATCTCCCCTTAAATGGCAAATATGAACCTTTGGCTCAAAACATCTCTGGTCTCACAGTCAGCCTACATAATGTGTCTGTGATCATTAAAATCTCTCGTTCATCACGAACGTGTACCGTAGATGAGCAACAAAAATCAACCCTCGTAAACAACAGCCCGATCAGCGTGTGGTCGGCGTCCTCACGAATAATTGAGGACAAGTAAATAATGAAATTCCTCTAATATGTTTACAGCGAACGTCAAAGCTGATTCCTCACCAATGAGCACAAAAGCTCTGTAGATTCAACCGAAACATCGCCATCTTCACTGGGAATACTTCACAAAAAAGATCTTTCTCCCTCCCTCTCTTTCTTTTTCGCCCCACATGATGTCTCGAATCTCTGTATACCGAAACCCCTTAATAATAAATCATCAGCCTACATTGACTCTCCCCATACGGCTACGCGAACTTCAAAATGTGTTTTCAAAACGTGAAAACTCCTTTGCTCGAAGCAATGTAAGATCAAACGAACCGAAAGCCAATTTTTCATTCGTGTTTCCGAATATTGCGGCTGTTGGTGAAAAAAATTCAACACTCAACCAGAACGAAAAAAGCTCGGCGAAATACAAATTTGAGCCTCCTTGGGCCTTGAACGAAAACGAGGATAAGGATGACTGCCAGAGGAGAATTCGTGCGGGTTGATGTTCGGCCTCGACAAAAAGGGGTTGAAGGGGTTGAAGACGGAAACGCCCGAGAGGGGGGGCGGAGGGGGTGCGACTTAATGTCGGAGACTCGGGCCGTGCCATGAGGATTACACGCTTCGGCCTAAGTCCTCGGGACGAAGTACCGCATTGTGTCTGGTGCGCCTTATCTCGCAGCAATTGACTTTCGTGAATGTGTGGTGTACTTTTAATGTAGATATATATATATATATACACATATACCGTATCATCGCGCATTGGACACAATCTCTCTTGCGTTCCTTTGCCCGAAAGAGAGAACCAGCAGAAAGGGAAAGAGTATAGAAAACGAAGAGCGTTGCCGCTCGAGCCTCCTCTACGGATCCAAACTATGCCAGAAATCGCAACCCCCAACCGTCCGCCCCCACCCCAACCACCCTCTGCTCGGCGGCGACTCGGCCACTTTTTGTTTTGCCGGGTGGAGCTCTCCCTCGTAACGATCGGGGATAATCCAGCTTTGGTAAATTTCGCGTGGTGTATCTACCTCCCCCTTCTCCCTCCTCCCTGGCTTTATGCTCCGTCCCTCGGTCGTGTGACCAGAAAAAGGGAATAGATATAGCTGAAAACTCTCCCGCGTATATATCCTTCGAGCGACTAAATCACTAGGACTCTATGGAAGAGAGCCAGAGAGAGAGAGAGAGAGAGAGAGAGAGAGAGAGAGAGAGAGAGAGAGAGAGGGAGGGAGGGAGAGAGGAGGAAGGAATGAAGAAGGACGAGATAGATGGAGAGCGGCAAAGAGGAGAAGGAAAGAGCAGGAATGAAATAGAGGGAAAGAGACAGAGAGGGAGCAGGAGTGAAAAAGAGAGAGAAAAGGGCTAGGGGAGTGCGCCCGCCATAAATCATGAATATTCACGGAGCAAATTTGTTTATCGGTCGTCACACGGTAAAGCGACCGTTTCATTACCTGTTTATTCATTCATTTTCCGTCAACGAGCCCCGCACTCGTCGACGGATATATATACACATCTACGGCCCCTACCATCACAGCCCACGCACCTCCCTTGCCCCGTATCCCTCTTCCTTTATAATCAACTCCCAGGCAAACGGGCGATCGTTTGATATTTAACAAAAACGACAAGAAATAAAAAAAAATCTTTGACAGCAAAGGGAGAACGGATGAAGCCTCTTGCTCGGCATACTGGTTATCTTTAAAAGCTGAAAATGTAAGCAGCCCGACCATTGCCGATGGAGACACTGCTGAGGAGTTCGAAAAGTAAAAATAAATAATTAACTATTCCTACAGTGTTGGGGAGGAAGAGAATAAATTGTGTAGATAAACGGGAAAGAGGGAAAAACGAGGGTACGAAAATGTATAAAAGCGAGTCATGAATGAAAGAAGAGGGATTGAAAATGTAGTGATGTGGAATGGTAGACGGAATCGAAGGTGACTGGCGTTTGGAGCTTTTCTATTTTATTTCGTTTAGTTATTTTTTTTAGAGGCGATAGGAAAACTGGAGCGAGTACTGCTGCACTAATGGGTATGTCACGAGCAGCCGGATACTTTAATTCGTTCGCGCTAATTTCGAGGGGGATGGGTGTGGATGAAGAGGAGAAGGGAGGGAAATATTCCAGTGGAGAAAATCAACCTTTCGTGGTCATTTTCGATAGTCCACAACGAGACGACGAGAATTTCGACCCCTCTCTCTCTCTCTCTCTCTCTCTCACTCACTCTCACTCTCTTCCTCTCTCTCTCTCTTCCTAGACGAACGGAAATGAATCCGGTCACATGCCGGGGTTCACGTTGTTTCCTGAAAATCCCGTGCAACAGACTTTCGGGGTGAGCGTCGATTTCCACAAGCCTCGCAAACTTTTTACGAGCCAAGTTCTTCAGTTAAACGTGTACATGGATATAGAATTTTTGACACGTGTATGTGTGTGTGTGTGTGTGTGTGTGTGTGTGTGTGTGTGTGTGTGTGTGTGTGTGTGTGGCGTATGGGTGTGTGCGTGGTGTGTGTGTGTGTGTGTGTGTGTGTGTGTGTGTGTGTGTGTGTGTGTGTGTGTGTGGCGTATGGGTGTGTGCGTGTGGTGTGTGTGTGTGTGTGTGTGTGTGTGTGTGTGGGTGTGTGTGTGTGTGTGTGTGTGTGTGTGTGTGTGTGTGTGTGTGTGTGTGTGTGTGTCTGTGTGGGTAGGTGTGTGTGTGAGTGGGTGGGTGTAGGTGTACATTGGCAGCCGATGTACACAAAGTGACATGAATATAGAATTTTTTGCACGTGTGTGTGTGTGTGTGTGTGTGTGTGTGTGTGTATGTGTGTGTGCGTGCGTGCGTGTGCGTGTGCGTGTGTGTTTGCGTGTGTGTGGGGGGGGGGGGGGGTGCGTGTGTGTGTGTGTGTGCGTGTGTGTGTTGTGGATAGGTGTGTGTGTGTGTGTGACTAGGTGGGTGTGGGTGTATATTGGCAGCCGCTGTACACGAAGACGTTCCAGCCCGATCGTAGTCGTCGTCCTTACCGTGAGTTTCGAGTTTTATACGAATTGGTGGGCGCTCGAAGGCATTGAGGGAACGAGGTGCCGAGAACGAGGACTCGTGCAATGCAGTTCGGGAGCGCCGATGAGCCGACCTTCTTTCCCATACGCTCTTTGGAAAAGACAGAGAAGGGGGAAGATGGCCCTCTCGTTGACTTCGTTAAGTGAAACGCCGAGGGATGTTCATTCCTCCGAGGGATGGAGGAGATGTGCAAGATCGTTGGCATAAGTGTGATTAGACGGGGGGAGAAGGGGTGAAGCGATAGAGAAAAAAGAATTGGAGGAAAGCGGAAATAATAGAAGGAACAGGAAGAAAAAAATGAGGAGCACGAGGACGAGGCTAAGAAGGAACATCTATTTTTTTGAAACTCATGTATATGGTAAAGCATCGAAAACTATTAGATGCGTATTTTTGTGTACTGGCGGAAAAAGGGTTTCAAGGGGTAAAACCACCCCTTAAAGTGAAGCATGTCTAGGGTTGATTTTGCAGTTGCACCGGTAAGGAGACCGCCGATTTCAGTGAAACAAAGGAGAAAATTCTTCTAATTTAACACGACCAAAGGTCGAATATGGGTAGATTGAAGTAAACAAAAATTGAGGGTTGAATCCCTTTATTTTTTTCTTTCTTAGCCCACATTCAATAGGGGTGCATTAAATTGGTTGTAACGGATAACAATTCGAAGGGGGGACAATGTTGAAGTTTACGTATTTCTGCATTTCTGCCGGATAGCACGCTCAAGGGGTAAACCACATGCCATGAATTTTCAGAGATTTTTAATTAACTTAATTTTAATGTTAAACCTAAATTTAATTAATCATTCAATAAAAATGGAAATGTATAGTCGAAATTAATGCTGAATTCGTATTCAGGGGGTGAATATACATCGATATGTTTATGCTTATAAGAAAAAGATGAAAAATTCCATTTTTTTTTCCAACTCCGCCACAAAAAGTTCCTTCAGTGAATCGTCTGTCATTTATTTTGAGCTTATTTTTCGTAACCGTTTGCTCTTTGAAATACCGTTTGATCAACCGACGTACGATTGTTTTTACATTTTTTGCAGTATTTCAAAGTCGGACGATCGATTTTCGCGATCGATACTTTATCCATACTTACCTTTGCATCTCTATCGGCCATTTTTCGAGTGCACTTTGACGAAAAACTATTTGAGATATTGAAATAAATCCGAC
>CALYCA010000294.1:0-29976 GCA_944452715.1 Ophion slaviceki | reverse complement strand
AAATTTTCAAACGCGTTTTTCTCAAAACCACGTTTTTCAAATCGGTACCCAAATTTTCTCGAAAACCAATGAACCGATTGTCTTGAGGTTTTTTGTGGTTATTCCATACACCATTATCTAGTACTTGTCATAGGATTTTTTTTCCGTCACTTAGTTTTTGTTTTATAGGCAAAATAATAACTAATTTTTGGCCCAAAAATCGCTATTTATGTTCAAACGTCCGCCATTTTGTCCGAAATCGATATTTTCAAAATCGGCCATGACAAGTACTAGATTATACTGTCTAATTTAATAATCTGTTTGGTTTTTTTTTCAGATGATTTTTGAAGAAACGCCAGTGGGTACCGTATACGCAGATTTTTTTACGACACTCCAAGGATCATACAATATCCTTGTATATTTTTGATATTTTTAAATTAAGAAAATTAAACATATTTTTGAATGCATACATTTTAGATAATTAAAACCCCAATCCGAATTTTCAAATAGTTTTCCTTGAAAGAATGCAGAAAAATGACCTTTTTCCGGCTCCTAGGTGTATATCTCCCCTTAAGGCCACTCTAGAGGCCGAAAAATAGGCATGATAGGGATTTTTTTTCAGAAAAACTACAAAATAAATCGAGATTATAAAAAAGGGTGTTTATCATACATATCAGTGATTGTATAAAATAATTTTTTGGAGCGATTAATTTCGAAATGGTGGCTGTGCAGCGTTCATCTCAAGACTGCATTTTTTAAGTTGGCCGGAAACATAACTCAGACAATTTTTAGACAATGTATTTTTCAAGATAGGTTTAACATTTCAAGTGAATCGGTTGAAAATTGTCTGAGTTATGTTTCCGGCCAACTTAAAAAATGCAGTTTTGAGATAAACGCTGCACAGCCGCCATTTTGAAATTAGTCGCTTAAAAAAAATTATTTTATACTGTCACTTATATGTATGATAAACACCCTTTTTTGTAGTCACGATTTATTTTGTTGTTTTTCTGAAAAAAAATCCCCAAAAAGCCTATTTTTCGGCCTCTAGAGTGGCCTAACCCCTTAAGTCATTTATCTTATTTATTTATTCTTAAAAACTTATTCTCATTCTTAAAAAAAATAACAACTTATTTTCAAAGGGGCTATTCTACTGCCGCGGGATGAAAAAAATCGATTTTTTTGGCATTCTTCAAATCTATTTCATCATAGAATTGATATCCCTATTGCTGGTAAAGTCGATTTTCACTTTGTCGACTCAGTAGAGCGCTTCAAAGTGGAAGTGGTCGGTGCGCGCGCTTTAGTACGGCCACTCGCTGCGCGTCCCTGGCAGCTGTTGGGAACAGCTGTTTTGAATTTATACCTGAGTATAAACATATACACGTATACTTCTATACATTTACTGTATAGTAGTCGACCCTCTTTTCACTGTGTGAGTAAAAGGAGGCTCTACCGGTCAGTATTGTACAGTATAGTATAGTAAACTTTAAACCCGCTTTTCTCGAAACGAGTTTTTTCACCTGGCGTTGGTGATTTTGAAAAAACGGCTTAACCAATGGGACTAAACATTTTACTGCATATTCAGCATATGTATGGATATCAACCGAACTAGGGTAATTAAAAAAATATTAATTTTTAACTTATACTTTCACCCGAATTATTACAACAAAACGTGTTCTTCTATCACATTTGCAAAAACGACGCCATTTTGTTATTTTGCTATATAAAATAATCATTATAGTTCGGGAGATAGCGACACTTCTGCAGAATAAGAATCTTTTTTAAATTTTATGTTTCCGATTACTTGGAGAGCGCAAATTATCAACGCCAGCAACAGACGTTTTTTTTCATGCCTCTACAAGATTATAAATTGGTAAATAAATATGCAGTTATATGCAACGACAAACAAACGTTTTCTATTCCGTAAGAGTGTACCTTTAAACGAAAAAAAGTTTGTACCAGTACATGCGAGTATCCAAAAAAAAATGTAAATGGCTTATTTTTTTAGCCGTCACAGTAAAATATTCCCGTGAAATATAACAAATAATTGAAAATGCCATTAAAAAATGATACAAAAATAACAAATAATCATAATTAATTAACCAAAAACAAAATAAATGAATGTACTTAAGAAATAAAAAGGGTGTGTATGTGTGTGTGAAAACACACACGCCTACTCACACTTGTATTAATACATTTATTAATTTACTTACATTACATTATTATTAGTTACATGATTATCATTATTAACCTACATCATTATGGTGTTGGTTCCATTATTATTATCAGCACTGGTAGCTTTTATTTATTAAAAAACACACACACACGAACACCAAAAATGCTTACAAATGCGTAGTTTTTTTTTTTCTTATGAAACTCTTTTCGCAAAGTCATTGGATATTGATCGGGAACTCGAATATGAGATATCAAAGTACCGCGTATGCATGTACATTGTCGTATGATACATATATATGTATATATATATATACATATACACTGTTCGCAACTAAGTTCCCGGGTTTCACACGTGGATGGCGCTAGCGACACATGTAGTCGGCATACAGGTCTGAAATTGGTTGTCTTTATAGCTTGGACATCTGTTAAGAATACCCAGTCGTAATATAAACAAATATCGCAACACAACGACCTTTTTTCTAACCTCGAAAATGTCAAAGTTTGTGCCAAATAAACAGCATTTGCGGGAAGCATTGCTTTTCTGCTTCAACCTAAAAAAAAACAGCAGCTGAAGCACGTCGGTTACTTGAGGAGGCCTACGGCGAACATATACCATCAAAAACAACGTGTGAAGATTGGTTCAAGCGGTTCAGAAGTGGCGATTTTGAGACTGGGGACAAGGAGCGCTCGGGAAGACCGCAAACATTTGCGGACGCCGATCTGCAAGCGTTGTTGGATGAAGATGACACTCAAACAGAAGATCAACTTGCCGAGGCATTAAATGTGACTCGGCAATGTATTTCAAAACGTTTGCACGCCATGGGAAAACAAACATGGGACACGAGACACGAACGTGTGATATTGCAGCACGACAACGCTCCGTGCCATCGCAGTTCCATCGTCCAGGACACCATAAAACACTGAAATGGGATCTGCTACCGCACCCGCCGTATTCGCCAGACCTGGCCCCTTCAGACTATCACTTGTTCCGGTCGATGGCGCATGGCTTGGGTGGGCTACACTTGGCCAATTACGATGCACTACAAAATTGGTTGGACGAATGGTTTCAGTCAAAAGACGCGGCTTTTTATCGTCGCGGTATTTATGTATTGCCAGAGAGATGGCAAAAATGTGTAAATAGCGAGGGACAATACTTCGAATGAACCATTTTTTGTATTTGTCTTGAAATTTTCGATTTTGTATTGGTCAAAAAAACCCGGAAACATAGTTGCGCACCTAGTATATACAGGGTCGTCCCTCTTATCTCTGCCACCCGAAATAACTCGGTAATTATCGACGTCACAAAAAAATGTCCCAGACAAAAGTTGCACGGTGTAAAGGGGGCCATCAAATGCGGCCAATTCTTTTTATTTCGTCGGAGGCGCTGAGGCACAGTGAAAGTCACCTCTACTTTTTAAAATGGAATGGTACATTTTTTGCAACCATCTTGTGAAGCCCCTCAAGCCACATAAAAAACATTAGGGGGTCAAAGTCTTTCGGGGTCACTCAAGATCAGTATCGATGATACAAATCTAAATATCTCGCATCACCACCAAATATTTGGCAGTGCTTCGAGATATTCAAATTTGTTTCATCGATGCTGACCTTGAATAACCTTGAACGACTTTGACCCCCTAATATTTTTACGCGGCTTGAGGTGCTCCACAAGATGGTTAAACAATGTTCCATTCCATTTTAAAAAGTGGAGGTGACCTTTACTGTGCGTCAGCACTACCACAGAAATAAACAAAAAAGATTGGTAGCATTTGCTGGCCCCCTTCACACCGTACAATTTTTTTGCGACGTCGATAATTACCGAGTTATTTTGGGTGGCAGAGATAAGAGGGACACCTTGTATATTTTTTTATTCATTTATTCACACACACACATATATATATATATATATATATATATATATATTTATATACAGGGTGGATCAATAACTATTAGCACCTTGGATATCTTCGGAACTATAAGGTTCACAGAAATATTTGCTGAAATGAAATTGCACAGTACGAAAGGGGCCATCCGATAGCGATAATAGTTTTTTTTTCGGGTGGAGGTACTTCGGACATTTGAAGGTCAACTCCATTTTTTTAAATGGATCGGTATGTTTTTTTCTGTATCATGAAGGAGGAGCTTAAAACGAGTTCAACGACCTATAACATAATGTCATCGAAGGTCATAGAAAGTACAGAAAGGCGATAATACTTACAGTTTCGGTAGTAAATAAAATTGCTACGTTTACAGTAAGTGTTCGAAATGACGACCATCAATATCAATGCGTACGTCATTATGTACGTTTACACATTTCTTAGACAGGTACAGAAAGTACAGAGAGGCGATAATACTTACGGTTTACTTCACTGAAAATAAACACTGTTTCAAGGACACTTTAATACGTTTGCAGGAAAAGATGAACATGATAAGATTAGTATCGATAAATCGGTCAATCGAGACCGAACACCTTTAGACTTCTTTCTATGGGGAACATTGAAAGATAAAGGGTACAAAGAAGTACCAACTACACTTGACGACATGCAACAAAGAATTATCACAGCCTGTGCATCAATAATTTCTGGCGCTGTAAAACTTGCAAGTCAATCAATCGAAAAAAGAATCCAATGTTGCATTGATACTGACGGTCGTCATTTTGAACACTTACTATAAACGTAGTAACTTTATTTACTAGCGAAACTGTAAGTATTATCGCCTTTCTGTACTTTCTATGACCTTCAAGGACCTTATATTATAGGTCGTTGAACTCGTTTTAAGCTCCTCTTTCATGATACAGAAAAAAAACATACCGATCCATTTAAAAAAATGGAGTTGACCTTCAAATGTCCGAAGTACCTCCACCTGAAAAAAAAAACTATTATCGCTATCGGATGGCCCCTTTCGTACCGTGCAATTTGATTTCAGCAAATATTTCTGTGAACCTTATAGTTTCGAAGATATCCAAGGGGCTAATAGTTATTGATCCACCCTGTATATAATGAAATGAAGAAAGTCACAGGGAACGAGTCTCACGTTTTTGTTACGATTTTACGTATGTATATACACGCACACACACTTGAAAGGATTCCATGTGACCACGCAATTCGTCCGGTTGAGCAATGCGACGGATTCGTTTTTTTTTTAAATTCTTCTTCGTCTTCGTGGCTCTTAATAATGCGACTGACACGAAGGAACAGGAGTTGAACAGGAACGGTATTGTAGTTGGATACGCCTGTGAGCGATGATCGGGTTGAGCAATATCCTACGCCCTCTCTTGCTCTTTCTCTCTCTCTCTCTCTCTCTCTCTCTCTCTCTCTCTCTCTCTCTCTCTCTCTCTCTCTCTCTCTCTTTCTTTCTCTCTGTCGCCATCATCGTTACTAATCCGTTGGTTAATTAACCCTCGCGCGGTTCGCACACCTCGCGATTCAGGCTGAGCTCTCCCAGGGACTCGACGACGAGAGAAAACGTCGTTAATTATTTCCCGAAAGTGTACAAAATAAAATAAGCATTAATTGCCACGAATTTCTCCGGGAAATTTTATTTGAATTATTATCCGCCCCCTCATCCCCCTTGAGGATTTCTCAACTGCGATTGTTTTCCCCGCTGTTTATGGGACACGATAAAATAATGATAATTTTAGTTTTGAACGTAAGATTTTTTTCTTTATATTTAGGAGGAAGAAAAAACTTTTCTGTAGCAGAGAGAAAAATAGATTCTATTTTTTTTATGGAGAGAAAGAGAAAATAAGTTTTTATACCAAACAGAAAAAAAAGACATTTTTATAGCAAGGAGGAAAAAATACTTTTTTATATCAAAAAGTAAAAAATATTCTTTTTTTTATAGCAAGAAGAAAAAAATATTATTTTTTTTATATCAAGAAGTAAAAAATATTATTTTTTTATAGCAAGGAGAAAAAAATGTTATTTTTTTTATATGAAAGCGAAAAAAATATTCTTTTTTTATACCAAGGAGAAACAAATTTTTTTTTTCAACCGACGAGGAAGAAAATGATTTTTTTAACCAGAAAAGAAAAAATCAATTTTTTTTTCTTTATACCAACGATTTTTTTTTCTACAACAAACTAATCACGAAATAAATTGTTATCGATTCCTCGCGGCCGAGCAAGAACACATTGGCTTCTCGATTAGTCGTACATCATCTGTCCGACGTTCCGTGTCGATGTGTGCGGCCGAATAGCATGGTCGTGCACAGCGGGCCGGCAAAAACTTGGCCCCCGCGTGCGGTAGCATCTGACGTTTCTCCGTGCACGCGGTTATACCGTACGGAAGAAAGTGCTTTCGCGATCGAGGAAATCAGAAAGTATTTGCGGCTTATGTGCGGCGCGGGTATCAGTAATTTAGCATAGACTGACGTATGATTGTAGGAAACGTCTCGAGAGATCTTCAGTATCCTGATACATGCATAACACCAACGATAATGTATATCAAATGCGTTTTACGCGAGTCGTAAGTCGTACGGTATCATACATTATTTATTTATGTCTATATATAAAAAATATATATATGTGCGTGTATGTGTGGGTTTATGTCTGTAAATGTATAAAAATGACATACGTTTATTCCTGACATTTTTTATTCATTATATTCTTGTATTTTATTTATATTTATTACATTATTTTAAACATAATATTGATTACATTTTAACCGTTTATTTCGTATTATATATATATATATATGAAAATTTGAATTTTTGGGAGGCTTGAGCGACCTCTAAATATTTTTTGACTGCGTACGGCTTTCGTGACACTTTTTTTGGATGGTGAGAAAAAGGAAAAGAAAAGAGCTCAAATTTGTACCACCCTAATATATATATAGTGAATTATTTTATTTTGATTTATTTATTTATTTTATGCAAAACGATTATAAATACTACTACTCCTACTATCTTTTATTTCACACTCTCATTTACATTCCATAATAAATTTGAATATATACACGTTTATGTCTATACATGTTTAATAATGAGATACGTTTATTCCTGACATATTTTATTTATCATATTCGTGCATTCTATTTACATTTATCACATTATTTTAAAAAATATTGACTACATTTTAACCTTTTATTTCATATTTTATATGTTTTAATTTATATTATTATAATTTTTGTGAGTTCCAACGGGGCCGACAAACCTTCAACCAAAAAACCCCTTGTGGGATTTTCCGTATTACTCTTTCCAATTGAACCCATTCCAATTACCCCTACCTGCACTTCGCTAATCTAAACTAACTTCCGTTGCGTCCACAACCATCTTAGGCTTCAATAAACCGCATTTGCCGAGGGTACGGGGAAACTGTGGAAAACCCGTACCAGTATAGACTGCCCGATATTCTTCCGATTCGCTGGTGCACAGACTTTAATTCAAGTATCTACACCAACGTATCAGAAGTATTGACCTTCCACTCACTGGTTGATGCACCAGCCGGTGCGCGGCTATAAGTGGTCACCGCTCCAAGTATCAGCCATGCACGACGCTGCTCAACTCGAAGTACCGCCAGAGCCGAAGTCCAACCGCCCATCCACCAGTGTCGGTTTCCATATTTCATATTTATAACCAAGTGTTTTTTAATTATTTTATTTTCGTGCATTTATTTATTCTATTCTCACTTCTATTATTTTCACTTTTCATTTTATATACTACAATAAATATGAATTTATATGTGTATATATATGTATATGTATTTTTGATATGCCTGTAATTTATTTATATTTATCACATTATTTAAAAAAAAACAATTATCGATCATGTTCTAAACTTTTATTTGATATTTTATATTTCTACATATTTTCTATTATTCCATTTTCTTTTATTTATTATACTCTTGGATTTTATTTACATTTGTCACATTATTAAAAAAATGTGTCGATTATATTTTCAACTTTTATTTCATATTATAAATATGTGTTTTTTAGCGATTCCATTTATGTTTATTTATTTATTTTATTTTCATATCTTTTTATTTACACTTTCATATTATTCATTTTACACTATCCATTTTATGTTCCATAACATATATGAATTGATATATATATATTTGTGTGGGTGTATGTGTGTATGCACGAATACATAATAGCGAGTCCCGAGGCCCATTACCGTCAGTTCATTTCCCCCGCGATATATTCCTCGACGAGCTAAGAGAAATTTCTGGCAGTGGCCAAGAAGCAAAAGCGATTCATAGCGCTTGAATTTCCGCAGTGCGCGAAATTAATGAAGTGGAACGGAGGCGAGATATCCCGGTCCATTATATTCCCATAAAGAATCTTCGTGCGCAAAATACAATACGCCGACGAATAGACGGGCTAGGATATTGTCCGTAAAAAAACGGACTATTTGCGCAGGATCATTTCCTGCTTTTTCAAGTAGAAGATTTTACAGACGGAATATTAGTATTATTTTACTATTACCATTATCATTGTACTATTACTATTATTATTATTATTTCACTATTACCATTATTATTATTACCGGATAAGTTTCCAACGCCCCCCCCCCCCCCCCTCCGATCGAGCTGAAATTTTGCAAAAACCTTCCTTTAATATTTGAAGATAACCCCTAAAGGGATTTTTGGCGACTCGCGATAGTTTTCGAGATATTGAATTTCTAAGTTTTTTTAAGGGGTTACCCCCACTTGCGATTTTGAAAAAATCGATTTTTTTTTATTGCATTTTTTTTAAGTATAAGTATCCGGGCCCATACTTCTGTATGGGCCCGGAATAGATGACTCTATGTAAGTTTACAAAAAAAAAATTTTCTTCGTGTAAATTGAAATTGAAACTTTAAACACGTTTCTCTCAAAATGGCATTTCTGAAGTCGGTGACCAAGATTACTCGAACACTAATGAACCGATCTTCTTGAAATTTTGCAGGCTTATTTAATACATAAAAATGTAGTCTTTTATCGTTCGATTTTTTTTTGAAAAAAATGGCCGTTTTATAGCCAAAAAAGGCCGGTTTTTTTCGTTAAAATCGAACCATTCACTTTGACTGTCCGCCATTTTGTGAAAAATGAATATTTTTTAAAATCCTTCGATTAAAGACTAGTTTATACTTATATTTGACTAAATTCATCCGCATTTTTTTTCAGATGATCCACTTCGCCGCAATGTTGGTCACTGCAAACCGTGTATATAAAAACATTATTTCATTGACGGCCATTTGCCACTAAAAAATGTAATATTTTTCAATAAAAAAATTGCTGAAAGTTCTTCAAGATGTGTTCTATAAGATGGTATATTGATCGATTAAAAAAGTTTTAGAGTTTTCTTTAAAAAAATTCATGAAAAAGGCCTTTTTTGCGCTACAAGTGGGGGTAACGCCTTAAAGTGTTCCGAAAACCGCCCCCTCCGATCGACCTGAAATTTTGCACAAACCTTCTTTTTTAATATTCTAAGACAACACCTAAAGGGATTTTTGTTGACTGACAATAGTTTTCGAGATATTAAATTTTTAAGTTTTGTTTTTTTAACGCGCGCCGACTGTATCTATATCTCCTACGTCTCCGTTCATACCTATATATGTTATCGCGCTCTCCGTTTTGTCCAAACAAACCCAAATCCAAAAGCCATTGCGCGTCGCCAAAAATCCCTTTAGGGGTTAAAATATTAAAAGGAAGGTGTGTGCAAAATTTCAGCTCGACCGGCGGTGGCGGGGGGGAGGGGGGGGGGGGGGGGGTTCGGAACCCTACCCTTATTAACCCTAGGACCCTACACATGGGTACCGCAAACCCCACATTATTATTGAGAAATGCTAAAACAATTTCTCTTGCTTTGTTCAATTTCATTTTTCACGGTCTTAAATTTATATTAGGGTTTTCTCGCAAAGCATATTCCATTCGCCAGTTCTCGAGCGTTCGATTTCAAAAAAAAAAATCTCTCTACGACATACAGTTCGTTAGCAGCGTTGATTTGAAGTGCCGAGGTGTGCGCAACCCCAGTGTAGGTTATTTGTTTCGTACAGATAGTGTAGGGTCCTAGGGTTAACTATATTGTTATTGTTTTTGTCTTTATTGTCGTTAAAACTATTATTTCGATTTGATTATTATTATTATTATTATTATCATTTAAATAATTGAATTGATTAATTTACTAATCCAATTTTTATTCCATGGGATCGTTTGACTTTTACATTTCCCTCTCATACCTTTATCCTGTTATTATTATTGTTGTTAGTTATTTTTTAATATTAATTATTTAACATTATTATATTCTAATATACTTTTATCATTGTTCTTATTTCTATCATATCTGTGCATTGTTAAGTTACTGAAAATGTCCCGCAGTTATGGCCTGTGCCTAAGCCGAATCGTGGCAAATGTGATCTCGTAGTAAGTAGAGCAGCCCGCTGGTGGTCAGACAATGCGCGTCAGTGCTCTCATTATCGTGGATTCGGTAAAACTGAGAAATTTCTCTCTCGCCCATGCACACACACACACACACACACACACACACACACACACATCCGCGGAACTCTCGCCTGTTTCTTATACTTTTGCATTTTTGCTCGAGCATTGAAATCCTTACGCCAACTTCCGCACGCCCTCTTCCATTGATCTAACAGCGGGCGCACGTGCGCAACGGCTTATCAACTCGCCCATATATATATATATATGGACGAGTTGATAAGTTGATAATCATCTCGCCCATATATATATATATATATATATATATATATATATATATATATATATATATATGGGCGAGTTGATAAGCCGTTGCGCACGTGCGCCCGCTGTTAGATCAATGTTAGACAAAAAAGCACAGGAAAACCGAAAAAAGGGTCACGGGCTAGGTGAAATTGCGTGGAATGTCCCATATATATATATATATATATATATATATATATATATATATGAATGGAATATTCACACCAATTCTTAAATTTTTATCTCTTCCCTTTCGGGAGTTTCAGGAGTTTAGGAAAAGGAAAGTGAAATAGAGAAAACTATTTTTTTTAAGATGATTGCGTTTTTATTTTTTTTCAAAGAATTCTCTAAAATGGAGTGACTCTTCATTAATAGCATCATTGGAGATCAAAATGATAAGAATCTCAAAAAAATATGATTAATTCGAAAAAAAAATAGAAGGGAAAATAAGCCCGCGATGAGACTAGTCTTAAAAATCTCAGAATGGGTCGCTTTATTTTGGAGAATTTTTTGAAAAAAATAAAAGAAGGTGATCGTGTTTAAAGAAAATAGTTTTCACTTTAGAAGCAACAACAATGTTGACATTGATAACTGATAATTTTTTCATATTTTTTAACGAAAGTATGCTTCAAAATGAAAAAAAATTGTATCGTGACATTTGTCGACATCTCAATTAGTTCAGGAGTTATCAACGTTCAAACGTTTCCAAAACTTCCGAAATCGACATTCTTTGGAAAATTTCAACACCCAAAAAAGAAGAGATAACAATCGAAAAATTGGTCTAGAGATTCCTTTCATGGGGTACAAAATTTTACAAAACTAATCGGGAAAGCCAAAAATGGTCGGGGTCACGGGCTAGGTGAAATGGCATGGAATGCCCCATATATATATACACACACATGCATATGTGTATAAATAAATATATATATATATATATATATATATATATACGTCTTCCTGCGGGTTAGATTCGGAGCTCGAGGCTCCCACAACTTGGTATTTCGTACAGACATTCTAAAATTCACACAATCTTTCGGTATGTATTTTAGAGAGGTACATATATATATATATATATATATATATATATCGTACAATATACATACGTGGTTATAAGAGCTCGCCAGATATACTGTAGCAAAAGGGAAGAAGTAAAGTAGGTATATAGACTTGAGTGTTACACACTGCACGAGCAACCTGAAAAGTTCTTAGAGCACTCGCCGGTTAGAAAGGCAATCGAGGCGACCTGACTGCGCGTAGATATGTACTCATATACGTATATTTATGCTTATGTATGTGTGTGTGTGTGTATATATATATATACACACACACGTAAATGCACTTCTGGTATATACTCAATGATGTGTACATTGAAACTTGTGCATGCGTCGGTTTATCCTGGGTAACCACGAGAGACCAATACGTGTGGCGGGGAGGGGATTAGTATATGGGTATAAAACTTGCCCGAACGACGATGCACACTCAACGAGCAGTATCTTGTTTGTAGGATATATATATCACTCTCGTTTCGACTTTTCTCTCTCTCTCTCTCTCTCTCTCTCTCTCTCTCTCTCTCTCTCTCTCTCTTTCTCTCTCGCTCACTCGCTCTACATATATAAATATTAGTGCTATATAACTTTTGAATAAATGATTTTCTCTGTTTTAGATTAAGGTATCTTTATTTTTAAAAAATGTTGTATTATGGGCGGATTGTGTGCTAGAGAATTTTTTATCCTAGTGCACTAATAAACCATTTACCTATCTATCTATATATCTATCTCTACAAAGAACATTCTCTTTTTCTCTTTCTCTCTCTTTTTCTCTTTCTCTCTCTCTCTCTCTCTCTCTCTCTCTCTCCATCTCTTCACGGTCTCTTCCTTGCGGCCTCCATCCTGTCCTTTCCTTGCCTTTTGAACATTGTACAAAGGGCGTATCGCCAGAATTTTTTTTAACTATGCACAAATGAGGAGCTGACGCACAGAACCGGACTTGTCCATGAATTACTTTTCTACAGGAGAGGTCAAAAACCAAAATAACCGAATAGAGATGAGTTCGAATTGTTAAGCTTCAATATGTAAAGGCTCCATCAAAATGGAAGCGTGGACCTGGCTTTAGTTTAATAAAAACACTAACTACCATGTGTTTATTTTTATTTTGGACAAGTCCGGTTTTAAATGGTGGACAACTCCGCTTTTCAATGAAAATCTCATGAACATAGCCGGTTATTAAATAAAACAGATTCTCTGAATTGGTTACAAATTCATTTTTTATTATCAATTTATTAATCCTGCACAAACTCTTCCATGTCAGGCTCACAACAATCGCATTCAATGCTATCATTCCCAACACTGTGGTCATCAGGTGCTAATTTTTCATCCAGTTTGCCATGGACAAGTCCGTTTCTCCTTGAAAAGGCAGTTTTTGACTAATTTTAAAGTGTTAGAGCCGGATTTGATGAAAAATATTTTGGGAGCTGATAAAGGTGCAATTGAAAAAAAAGAAACAATAAAAAATTGACGTAATGTGGACAAGTCCGATTTTGTTCGCCAGCTCCTCAAATATAATGAAGAAAAAAACATTTGACGAATTTTGCCGGTGCGTGAATCGATTTTTCGTTACCAGGAAGGATCGAAAGGCAGCCCAATTAAAAGGAATAGGAACACGAGCAGATACGACGGAATCTTACTTCCGCTTCTCACGTCACGCACAAACATACACACACATATATGAGGGATTCTCCGTCAATTCAGCCACTTTTTTCGACCATCTCAGATCTACCCCATAATTGGTTATATCAAAGTACTACTAAAAGGCATTCTATGTGAATTTTTTCAGATATTTTAATTCAAAATTTTAGAAAATACCGTTTTTTTCCAAATGAATATATCTCAGAAACTTTTGAAGTTACTGAAGAAAAATATCTGCACATAAAAGTTGTAGTTTTGTGTTAGCTTTCGAGGGAATATTTGAAATAATTTTTACGTTCCGGTAACGCTGATTTTTTACCAAAAAAGCGGGAAATTATTTTTTATTCAAAAACAGCCGTTTTTTTTTGGCTGAAAAAATTACAGAACTTTCCAGTATGTCTGACAATATCGCAAAAAAATCGCCAGAGTGGCACGAAGCGAGGTTCCGGTATAAAAACATTAATTTGTGTGGTTTTAATTTTTTTTACCCTAGAACCTCGATCCGTGCCTTTCTGGCGATTTTTTTGCGATATCGTCAGACATAGTGGAAGACTCTGTAATTTGTTCAGCCAAAAAAAAATTGCCATTGTTGAATAAAAAAATTATTTTCCCCTTTTTTGGTAAAAAAAATCACCGTTACCGGAAGGTAAAAATTATTTCAAGTCGTCCGCTCGAAAGCTAACACAAAACTACAACTTTTATGGACAGACCTCTTTTTTCAGTTACTTCTAGTTTCCGAGATATAGTCATTTGAAAAAGAAACGGTATTTTCTAAAATGTTTAATTAAAAAATCTGAAAAAATTCCGATAGAATGCCTTTCAGTAGTACTTTGATATAACCAATTATGGGGCAGATCTGAGATGGTCGAAAAAAAAGTGACTGAATTGACGGAGAATCCCTCACATACGAAGAGGTGGCTGAAAAGTTCTCGGCCTGAGGCAATGACGAGCGAATAGGCTGACCCGTAGTACACTGGCCGAGAACTTTTCAGCCTTTCCTCATATATATATATATGTATATATATTTTAACGAGCGTTCAAAACGATGCGAATAACCGAAGTTTTTCGATTTCCGGTGCCGCTCGCGGAACGAGTGAGAAGCGATAAAAGATCTTCGAGACTATATATATATATAGTCTCGAAGTCTCGTGAGTGCGTCGAGCGCTTCCACTTCGCCAGTACGCGCGCGTACGAAGAGAGCGTGAACAGCCCAAGTTTTTACGATCCTCCGTGGGGCTTTAAACACAGGTAGGGCCGCGTACAACGACGATTTACTCGTCTGGTTCGAGAGAAAGTTCTCTAGTATATTCGAGCCGAGCGGACGCTCCATGGACACTCGCGCGGGGCCCTCGCAAAATTGTGATAGTTGCAGTTTCCGTGCGCCAAAAGTTTTGCACCGCGCGTTCGCGTATCGCGTTTCGAAACATATATCTCAGTCGGCGAGTCGAGGCGGCGAGATGGGCGCTCGTAATTCAGAATGGTCGGATAATTTTGACAATCGCGATACGAAATGATGGAGGATGAAAACGAAATGTAGAGAATATGATTAACCTTATATACGTTTTTGTGTATAGAAAAAGACTATGCACATAAACACTAACTTATATATGTACATATTTTGCTTACAAATAATGATGATATTTATTTACAGATAATGTTAATCATAATAATCGTAATTAATTTTTCTAAATGAAATCTAAAAATATGCATACAAGTTCATTTCGAAATTTTATTTAGAAAAAATTATTTTCAATATAATATGTGTGTGCGTGCGTGCGTATGTGTGTGTGTGTGTGTGTGTGTGTGTGTGTGTGTGTGTGTGTGTGTGTGCGCGCGCGCGCGCGCGCGCGTGTGTGCGTGTGTGTGCGTGCGTGCGTGCGTGTGTGTGTGTGTGCGTGCGTGCGTGCGTGTGTGTGTGTGTGTGTGTGTGTGTGTGTGTGTGCGCGCGCGCGCGTGTGTGCGTGTGTGCGTGTGCGTGTATGTGTGTGTAATAATAACAAATATCATTCATAATAAATAATTAAATATATGTTGGTATGTTGAATAACTTGTGGCTGCTAAAATCTACAGTAATTACACAAAGTGCAACTATTTCATGGCATTGACAAAATACTTAGCCTTTTCGGGTAACAAACATATAATAATATGTAAATATGATTACATGTTTGCAATAGTAATGTTTGTAATATGTAGTATTATTACATGTTAAATATTAGTATATGTAAATAATATGAGTTGGTTTTTTTTATTATTTTTCGAAGAATATTTATACATTGAGGTATATAATTGGGTTTGTTCTGGTTTGTTTGGAATCGTTTGGATTTGTTTTGGGTTTGTTTGGGTTTGCTTGTATAATAATTGTCATATAATTTTTTAAATTAATAACAAGATTAGAATTGGGTGGGAAGAGGACATTTTTCAACGAATCACAGGCATTCAGCATGTCGCAGCATCCCCCACTCTACTGCAACACAGTGGCAGTGGAGTGGGAATAGCGTTAGTTTCGTGTGACATCCAGCTAACTCTGAACCCTACACTCAGCCTACAACAACAAACATATAAAGTATTAAAAGTATTTTCAATGCTAAAAATCATTCCTAATGCTTTCAAACGTTTCGAAATTGTTGTGTGATCAACTCCTATTGATTCTGCAAGTTCAGCTAGCATCTGACATGAGTCCTCATGAAGTAATGCCTCCAATTCAACACATCAAAGTCATTATTTTTGAAGAGTCTAAACCAATCTCTGCATGTTGTTTCCGACAGAGCATGGTCGCCGTAAGTGTCAAAAAGAATTCTGTGTGCTTCAGCTGGAGATTTTTTTCGAATAACGTGACGCACAAGGAACATCCCTCAGGTGACACCCTTCAATTTTGTTGAAATTTGGATATGTTAAAAAGCACCGAAAAGTAAGCGATACGTATTTTTTTTATCGGCGGAAAAACGGTTTTAAGGGGTGAAACGAACCCTCGAAAATAGGGGTGTTTTTCGTTTTTCGTCGATAACGTTATCGTTCTCATCTCCAATGTATAGTGCAAAAAGAAATAAACATTGCTGCAATTTGAAATTTTTTAATATCTCGTACCGTTAAAACGTTACCGACGAAAAACGAAAAACATCCCCATTTTTGAGGGTGCATTTCAGCACTTTAAACCGTTTTCCGCTGATAAAAAAAAATACGTATCGCTTACTTTTCGGTACTTTATAACATATCCAAATTTCAACAAAATCGAAGGATGTCACCTGAGGGATGTTCCTTGGCAGTAAAACACCCCGTAAATACTCTTTTTTGGCACGAAATTTGACATATTTAACACTATGAAAAAAATGTTGTTTTAGACTTCGTCGAAATGACGTATCTGAGTTTCAGGCGTGCTTCTAGTACTTTTTTATAGATGCGTTACCATCTTAACCTTCACGAACGCAGTTCTGGTAACGCCATCTGTTGGAAAACAGCGAGAACTTATTCAACATCCTAATATAGCAGTATGTTAGATGTGTATCATTTGTTTCTATACAGATATATTTATATAGACAAGGTGATTCACAAGTATCAGGATTCGCTTCGTGAGCATCGAGCGCGACTTCGCATCCACTTTCGAACAACTGCATTTTTTTCTCAAAATTTGCTTTTTTACTTTATTGAATTTCTTTTCCTTCTTGGAAAAAAAATGAACACGTAGACTCGCTTTCCAAATCGATTAATTTTTTTAACTTTACCGCGTTTTCAAAAATTTACCGCGATTTTGAAACTTACCGCGGTTTCGTGACACGGGGACGTTTCCCCGTGTGGCCAAAAAAAAAAACAAAAAGTAAGTACATCGCGTTTTGTCCGAAAAATCGCGAAAGAAGCCTTTTTCGCGGCTTCAAAGCGGACTGGCCCCTTAAGATAATAATAGAAGATAGAAGATGATTATGTGACTTTATTTTGATAATTGTCCCACTTATTTATCCACGTAGGAACTCACCAAAACGCTATTATTTGTTGCAACTGCGTATTTTTACATGTTTGAAAGTCTTATTGTTACCTCCTTATGACGATGTCCACTATTGTTTTCACATGGTAAATAAATATAAAAGAAAGACACAACAAGCTTCTTGGGATGAGAGCCTTAAGAAGGTTTCGAAAAGTAAGGAAAAGTTTAAAAAAAAGAAACAAACTACAGACAAGCAAGATTACATGTGCATTATATGTAACGAACTGTATATGAATCCTCCCACCGAAGAGTCGATGCAAGGCAACGCCTGTCCATTGTGAGCTGATGATGCATGCACTGCTCACCCCTGTGTTGGATCATTTTACTGTGATGATTGCCAAAAAAATAAAGTTTACTGACGGTTAAGAAGACAAGTTAAGTTTTTGTTCTTTTATGATAATAATAATGATTTTCCTGCAATAAAATATGTGGGTACATTCATAGTTTCTACGCCCCCCCCCCCCCCCCAATGATTTCCTGTTTTCTTCTTATTTATACCTAATCTCAGAAAAAAGTACAGGATGCTCGCTTTACCCTTTACGTGCCCGCTTCAGGCTACCCCCTTGGGCCAAGCGGTATTTCTTAGTTTTCAAATTGGATTCATCATTTGCATTTCGAAGATTTACTGAAAATGTGCGGATGTACTATTAAACTACAATAAATTTAGCACCTGATAGCAACAGAAAAATGATTAAATATGACTTTTTGCAAGTACTTTTTTTCATTTACCCTAGATTGCCCACTTTCGGCTTCCCTCCCCTAGACGATTTAATCATTTTCGTTTTTTATTCAATGCTTGAAGATGAAAAAAATCGCACATAAGCAACTACTCTGTCGAACTTAGAACGCGAATGTCTCAATTTTCGTCGCACGACTTTAAAAAAAAGGCTGTTGCTCGCCATGGCACTGCTAGCCAAGGGAACCTCGATAGTTGTCAATCGCCCTGCATATGTACGTATATGTCGATCATACTGCTCAGTCTCCCGATAAGTTCCAAACAACAACAAAAATAAACAAAAACGAAACGTGCAATGTCAAGATTCGTCACATAATTACGTATCCACGAGTCCGTATAATTCAAACGCAGCGCGGAAATTGCACTGGAAAAATTCTTCGCGCTTGTTGACTCCGCGCAGACCGTAAGCAAAGAATAAACGAATGAAGAAAAAGACGAAGAAAGACAACCCTGAGGAGGGACTTTTTTTGTCCGTATACTTTTTTGTTGCTTTTTTCTTTAGGTGACGGATGCGTTAACGAGGAAAAGCGAGAGTGGGGATGAAATTTTCGCTCGGGTGAGTATATACCCCCCCCCCTCTCTCTCTCTCTCTCTCTCTCCCCCGCCCCTCTCTCTCTCACTCACTCTCTCTACTGATATACGAATTCAGCTCACATATTTCATGCACGCGCGCGATTTATTCGCCATGTCCCCAGAGAACGTTGGGTCTCTCCACGTTCCGGGAAAAGTTGTCGCACGGTGCATGCATGGCTCGTGCCTGAATCGCAATCGTTCAACCTGAGCAACTTATTACGTACATAGAGATACATACTTGATATATATATATATATATATATATATATATATATTCGTGTGTGTGTGTGTGTGTGTGTGTGTGTGTGTGTGTGTGTGTGTGTGTGTGTGTGTGTGTGTGCGTGCGTGTGTGTGTGTGTGTGTGTATGGATAAAAGTGATTTTGAAGACGTTGGACTTCGAGGACCATCCCCCTATTCGCCAATTGTCCCCATACTCGCCATCACGCGAACCCCAACGTCTTCAAACTCACCTTTGCGTCAATGTAAGCCCATTTACATAAAGGTAATTTCAAGGACCGTCTTGTAGCCTAAAATCAACGATGGGTTTGAAAACAATTTCGAGAACCGTCCTCAGAAACAACCGGATGTGCTGATAGCCAACATGGCATAGATATAACGGCTCGAAAATATCCTTTCCCCTTATTATTTATTTGAATGGGCCAGTGCAGAGGACATTGAATCAATCCCCCTCTCCCTCCTTCAATCCGCCCTTTTCACTCCAAGCCATATCCGTTCACATAGGACAATATATACTCACGCTGCAAGAGAAATGGTGCAACCGAGCGACTTATAAATAATAGATACGACTGTGTGTGTGTGTGTTTTTATCGAGTTAATTTATAGGCTATATACTGCACGGAGACCGCATAGACTGGTTAGTCTCGATGTAAGATAGTTTTATTGAGGCGTGTGTATATACATATATATATATATATATATATATATATATATATATATATATATATATCGCTAGCCACGATTTCGATCTCTGACATCTCTTTTTAATTTACGACGTTTTGTATATATACCTTTCTCTCTCTCTCCTCCTCCTCCTCTCCGTGTCTGAACAAAGATGTACCTTCACTACTAATTTTACTCCCTGCCCGTTTGGCGAAATTTTATTTGCCAACTCACGCTTTGTGGCTTTGTTCCCAAGACTTTATTGCGTCTCGTACTCATTATTTTGGTCGATCGCGAATTACATGATTATACACATGTATACATAAATATGTATATACATTATAGATATTACGGAATTTTATTTAGAGAAAATGTTTTTTTAAATAAAGCTCATATATATATATATATATATATATATATATATATATATATATGTGTGTATATAAATATATGAAAAATTTACAGGTATTATACAAAATGCAACTATTTCATGGCATTGAACATGTAATCAGACTTTTCGGGTAATAAAAAACAAGTGCATGTGAATAATACGAGTCGAGTTTTATTATTAAAAAAAATATATTGATACGTTGAGGTTATATAATTAAAAAAGTAATAACTAGATTAGAATTGGGTGGGAAGAGGGCATGTTTCAACCGATCACAGGCATTCAGCCTGTCGCAGCTCCCCCCACTCTACTACACCACAGTGGCAGCGGAGTGGGGGTCAGTTTCGGGTGACATCGAGCTAACTCAGACCCCTATACCCGCCCACCTCAACAACCATATGCAGTTACGAAAGCATTTCTGATGCCAAAAAGTTCTAAATCAAATTTAGAAATACATGTGCATTAGCGTGGATGTGTATACATTTTAGCATTGAAAATGTTATTATTAAAAGTGCTTTCAAAACTGTATATGTTTGTTGAGGTAGGCGGGTATAGGGGTCTGAGTTAGCTGGATGTCACATGACACCAACGCTACCCCCACTCCACTGTCGCTGCGTTGCAGTAGCGTGGGGGTAGTGACATGCCGAATGCCTGTCCGTTGGAAAATGCCCTCTCGACACCCAATTCTAATCTCGCTATTAATTAAAAAATTATTTTACCTCAATCTATCAATACTTTTTTTTTAAATAATAGAAGCCTACTCGTATCATTTATATGTGCCCTCTTTTTATTACCCGAAAAGTCTGACTACATTTTCAATGCCATGAAACAGTTGCACTTTGTGTAATATCTGTAGATTTTTTCTATATTTTCGAACTTTTTCGAAACTCGCTCGGTAAAATATTCCTGAAAATGGTCACGTTGCACTTTTATAAACATATATATAATTTACGTCATTTAACCCTCTTGTAATCACTTTTTTACGCAATCACACTGATTTACATCCTGATGATTTTGATTTATGCGAAATTGTTTTGTTTTTACGAAAAAATAAAAATAAAAAATTCACGTGCAGCACTCGCATGGACGAAGATCGCGCGCGACTTTTTTTTATCGTCTCGCGTTGGATCGCAGAAACGTTCGAATGTTCGCTGGCTATTTGGGAAAACGATGACGATTTTTTGGGAACGTTACAGGGAAAACGAAAGAATAGAAAAAAAAGCACAACAAAGTTGGGTTCGTACTCACCTGCCAGTATGAGTAGCCACATGGTGAACGAATATTAGTCGAGACGATCGCCGGTAGAATGTACGATGGAAGTTGTCTCTCCGTCGCTTTATAGACCCGAGGGAAAGGCCGCGCCTGATCCGGCCCAGGTGGGGTGGCAACTCTCGCTCGCTCCCTGCTCTATTCCATACTTATCGCTCACCGTATATATACTTACGGGACTCTCCGTCCTCGTGGATTTTCGAGGTGTCTTGAGACAGCGGAACAGAGAAAGAGAGACCGTCAAGGGTTTCCCGGACGTCGAGGGTTCTTTTAGTTTTCTAGTTTTCTTCTTTTCTCGTAGTCCTTGGACATTAAGGACCATCATGTGGCATTGATTATCAAGATATTTTGACTTTGAAAAAACATTCCTCATATAACAACACAATAGTTGAGTAATAAGATAATTCTAGTATCATTAATTGTATTTAATTTTTTTCAGTATTATTAACAAATGATTAACATATTATTAATAAAAATTAAAACAACAACAATAATATTAATATTTGTATCATCATTATTGATGATAAAAATATTACTAATCCTTATAGCAATTATCGTACCAGTAATATTATTATTATCATTATTAATAATACTATCCTACAAGTAATAATCATACCAGTAAAATTATTATAATCAGCATTGTTAATAATTATTTACGAATTATAATATTAATGATCATCATCATCATTATCGTCATACCATCGTCATCATAATAATAGCTAATATTATAACAATCATCATTATAAACTAATAATATAACAATGTATGATAATAATAATTATTATTATACTAATCAATTAATGAATAACTATTTGTTCGGTCATATATATATGTACACATATATCGAATTTTTCTGAAAGCACGTTGTCTTTTCTTTTGAAATAGTCGCGGAATTCGCGATTGTTTTCTGGCCGGATACTGGGATACCTGACAGGGTAACCGCGAGACGAATCTTCGACGATATATATAGGGATTTTCTATAACATTGTGACGGTCGTAGAAGCACAGGGAGAAAAAGATGCAACGCGTCTGCGACCTACAAAATAGATCATCGATGCATCGAATTGCAGCGAGTTGTCGTCGCGATGCATGCTTATGTGAAGGGGTGAGGACTTGGCATTGCGTCATAATCACACAGTACACATACGCCCACGACGGGGCTTTTCTCATGGCGCCTTATATCAGAGCTGTGCAATCATCTCTCTCGCTCTCTCTCTCTCTCTCTCTCTCTCTCTCTCTCTCTCTCTCTCTCTGTATATATATATATATATATATATATATATATATATATATATATATATATATATATATATTCATGCCCCTGTGCAAAATGCAGATCGCGAACAAAGAGATTTAACTCACGTCACTTCGAATATCAAACTGTGAGAGTTGCGCCCTTTTTTCTTGTTGACTATCGGCCTGTTTGAGTATATATACATAACATAATGGTATATTATTAACACACGTTTATCGATATCCCTATAGCTGTATTACCCGAAGATTATATATATATATATATATATATATATATATATATATATATATATATATATATATATATATATATATATATATATATACAGGGTTAAAGCAGAATAGAATATTCAATACTATATACGCGTAGCTTGGAGCAAGCTCGTACAGACAGTGCTGGAGCGTGATACGAATGGGCGTCCGTGTGTGCCTCAACAACGAGAAACGCCGTGGGAAAGGTAATCGGTCAAAGGAAATGCGAGCGGCTCGGAGAACCGAGGCAGGAGCCGAACCGTAGGCAGCGAGTGCGAAAAAACATGACTCCGTATGCGCTTCGCGCACGTATTTAAAAATATTTGTAACAGTTTTTGCACATTTTTAACGATTAAAAACTATTTGCCACTATTCAAATTTATTTAAATTTTTTCTATTTCTCTCAGTGGAATATTTTTAATTAGTTTAAGAATATTTTTCTATTTTTTGACACATTTTTAATAATTCAAAGATATTTTCAACTATTTAAAAATAGTTTCAACGATTTGAACATTTCTCCACCTAACCTCAAATATTTCCATCGATTCGCAACTACTTTGAGATATTTTCAAGCAATTTCAACTGTTCGGAACGATTTTAAAATATGTTTAACCACTTTTCACTATTTGTATCTATTTTTTTTCTATTTAAAATATTTTTCACGATTTCAAACTCTTTTTATGCCGATTTTCAATTCTCTTCAACTTAAGGCGGTCAAAATTTTTTTGCACACATCACAAAAAATGTGCGTGTTATACGGACCCGCATAGCAGACTAATGATGAGTCAACATTTTCTTCGTGTGAATCGTACTTGAACTTATATACGCGTTTTTCTCCAAACTGTATTTTTCATATTGGCTTCCATGACATCTCAAAAACTATTGAACGGATTTCGCTCAAATTTGTATGGTATAGTCAGCACATCTATAGTTCCCACCCGAACTAGAATATTTCTGATGCACGGAGAAAAATACTAAAAATACTAAATAATTCTCATGTTCAGTGTTCGAAAAGTATAGCAGTCTACTGCCAGTTCGGAATTCTAAGATTTGTTATAGAAGTGTAAAAATGATTCTCACACCGTATAGTAAAAATGATGCGTGCATATTACATTCGAAACTATTCTCGCATAGGCGCGAGTCCTATATGCTGTATAGTAAAAATAATGCGTGCATATTACCTTTGAAACTATTCTCGCATAGGCGCGAGTCCTATATGCTGAGTCCTATATGCTATATTTTTATATGGATTTTACTATACGCATAGCATACATCTTCGGCGTATAGCGAAAAATGTTACGAAGATATTAGTAAAATGTGACTCTTTATACCGTACTTTTTGTAGAATACTGGAAACTAATTGTTCCAATCACGTGGACAAAACTATTTTTTGAATACTACAAAAAATCACAGTATCCCAAATAAAATGTATTATTTGTATCAGTTTACGTGCCATATCGTACGTTAAAATTTAAATTTCTTCATTATTACTATACCATAATTACAATTTTTATCTTCCATTCAATACTTTTTGATATTCAATGATATTTTTTTTAGAAGCATCGTATCAATTCTAAACTTCGAGGCCCCTGTTTTCTCGTCTACCTGCCAAAGTTTTTTTCAAGCTGAAAGAGTCGAGAAAAAAATTACGAAACTTGGAACTTGACTTTTGAAACCGTGCCAAAAATTCAATTTCCGATACTTTTCACTTTACTCTAGTTCCGGCGATGGCCTCAGGTCTACAAATTAAAATGCCGTTTGATTTTTTTTATTTCAGATGAGCAAACCCTCCGGCATCATGGCAGCCGTCAACCAACTTTTTTTCACACGTGAGTGTCTTCCGAACGGAGTTAAAATTTGATATAATTCTGAGAGACTATAAAAATGTTAATAAATGTGTGGTATAAATTCAATCATAGTGTGTTTTCATGATACAAATAATCATTTTTTTAAATCCCGAAAAAAGCGACACAAGAAAATAGCTGCCAACCAGCTTTTTTTACATATTAGTGTCTTCCGAACGGTGTTAAAATTTGATGAAATTTTGAGAGACCGTAAAAATGTTCATAAATGTGTGGTAAACATTCAATGATAGTGTGTTTTAATGATAAAGAATAATCATTTTTGAAAATCCCGAAAAAAGCGACACAAAAATAGCTGTCACATGGGATGACTCCGTTAACGTGAAAAGCTAGTGAACAGAAACGTGAAGAGAGCGAGAGAGAGGGGGGAGAGGGGGAGAGAGAGAGAGAGAGAGAGAGAGAGAGAGAGAGAGAGAGAGAGAGAGAGAGAGAGAGAGAGAGAGAGAGAGAGAGAGAGAGAGAGAGAGAGAGAGAGAGAGAGAGAGAGAGAGTGACAGAGAGGGGGGGTGGGGCGACATCGATTTGCGGAGAGAAGGCGGGAGATCAAGATTCAGACACGGTACAACGGACCCCGGAACCTTTGGCCACTTTTACCCACGTCCCGTTATAAAAGTGCACTTACCTTAGCCCGCGCGCTACCCAAGCGCGGTTAAGTAATTTCTCAGCCGGCGAGACAAGCCCCGCGAGAGGGAATTGTGTGTTTGCATGTACGCGGCCTTGAGAACGATTCCGAGTCGGTTTCGCGTATCCACTGTGCGCCTCCCCTGTGCATTGCCTACTTCGCGCTCGGATGTCTGAATACGGGAAAATTAATGCGAGAGTTCTCGAATAGTAGCGGCAGTACCTATGAAAAATAAGGAAAGCCGTCCAATTATGTTCAGCTAATTTCGATGTTTGACGTTTACGTAAATTTTTTTCTCATTTCATTTTATTTTACCTCTTCTTTGCTTTATCCTGGTTTTTTGTCTTCGTACGTTAGTTCCTTCATCTCTTTCTATTTGTTCATTTCTTTGAATTATTTTGTTACAATTTTATTTGTTACTTTATTTTGTTTTCGTCATATTATATCTTGTTATTCGTAAATTTTCATTGAGATATTATATCGTTGGATATAAAAGAATTATTGTTATTATTTGTTAATTGGTTAATAATAAAATGGATGAATAATACATGAATTGAAGGTAAATTACAAATAAATGGTAAATAAAATAAATAATGATAATAATACAGTTTTATTTTATATTTACTAATAATAACTATTATCATCATTATGATTTATTAGTAATAGTATTGAACAATTAGATGACAAAATAGAAAATATATAGAATAATGGAATTGTTATTAAGAAAAAAATTATAAGGAAATGAGAAATAAATTAGAAATAAAGCTACTAATGATAATAATTAATCACTATTAATATTGATGGTAATAGTAATTGATTTATAATAATAGAAGTTTTCATAAAATAGTACAATATTAAGGAGATATCCTTCTCTGGAAACTTCAAAAAATCGTTTTTTTTAACGAAGTTACACCTATTTTAATAGAACAGTGTGCGTCGCGTTTACCGCGATCCGTCGAGTTTGAACGCGATTATCTCGAAACTACATATCTTGACACGGCAGGATTGATATCTTGAGTAACTTTTACATTAATGACTTGAATTTTAGCACAGTTAGCGTTCAAACAGATGTCATTTTCGGTTCACGATCGCATTTTTTAATTGGATGAAGCATTTATTAATAATAACGACTTCAGCAAGCTTTTTTCTGAAGAAAAAAGTGAGGTTTCCTTCGAAGAAGCTGTCATTCTTCGTATTTTCCGAAATTTCGAGAAGTGCGTCGTGAATCCATAGCCAGTTGGATATGTTTGAAGAATTTTTTTTTATTCTCGCTTCAGTTTACATTTTCGCCTGGTAGAGATCCCGCCGTTTCGGGCCTTGTCGTTGGAGGACTGCAACGCCCAACTGCAGCACCACGAACACTTTGAAAGATTTTCTTCCGAAAAAATTACGTTGCAACCACAAACATATGTATAACATGCTGGAAAAAATTTATTTATTTCAACCAATGTGTTGCTAGTCAAATTGGGCTTCCAGAGGGGGATACCCCGTTAAGGCGTTACCCCCACTTGTAGCGCAAAAAAAGGCCTTTTTCATGAATTTTTTTAAAGAAAACTACAAAACTTTTTTAATCGATCAATATACCATCTTAACGAACACATCTTGAAGAACTTTCAGTAATTTTTTTATTGAAAAATATTACATTGTTTAGTGGCAAATGGCCGTCAATGAAATAATGTTTTTATATACACGGTTTGCGGTGACCAACATTGCGGCGAAGTGGATCATCTGAAAAAAAAAATGCGGATGGATTTAGTCAAATATAAGTATAAACTAGTCTTCAATCGAAGGATTTTAAAAAATATTCATTTTTCACAAAATGGCGGACAGTCAAAGTTAATGGTTCGATTTTAACGAAAAAAAACGACCGTTTATTTGGGTATAAAATGGCCATTTTTTTCGAAAAAAAAAAATCGAACGATTAAAGACTACATTTTTATGTATTAAATAAGCCTGAAAAATTTCAAGAAGATCGGTTCATTAGTGTTCGAGTAATCTCGGTCACCGACTTCAGAAATGCCGTTTTGAGAAAAACACGTTTAAAGTTTCAATTTCAGTTTACAAGAAGAAAATATTTTTTTTTGTAAACTTACATAGAGTCATCTATTCCGGGCATCAAAAAAAACTGCACTTCAAATTGCACTTCAAAAAAATGCCATAAAAAAATCGATTTTTTCAAAATCGCAAGTGGGGGTAACCCCTTAAGGCCTTAGGTCACAGTAACGGGTATAATATCATGTGCGAGTTTAACAATTTTTTCTCATATAAAAAGTGATTCACTCGTAAAACTAATTACACATCTATTTAGTATGAATATCAAGCTGTTAGAAAAAATATTTTTTTTTATGTACAAAATGGCCGACTACTAATATTTTCTTTTGTTATCTTTTTTTAAAGCGCTCCGCGGCGTGACATTTAGCAACCACAATTTTCTACCTAGAACAAAAAACAAAAATTCTCGTCAATCTACATTAGAATACCTAGAGAAGTACGTACGGAATTTAAAAAATATTGTTTTATTTAAAAGTTGTAGGTATTTGAACTTAAGAAATGAATATTCAGTGAAAAATTTCGTTATAACTGCTCATAAACTGCCCATAAAATAAAAAGTTTTCGATTAATCAGAAATTAATCAGAAATACTTCTCTGCGAAATGCAATTAGGAACATAACTTTTAAATTTGAAGTAAATCGAGTGAAAATTGTTGAAGTTATTTGTCATGCCAATTGTAAAAAAGCTGTTTCGAGTAGTCGGCCATTTTGTACATCGAAAAAAAAAAATTTGTTTTCTAACAGCTTTATGGCCATACTAAATAGATGTGTAATTAATTTTATGAGTGAATCACATTTTCATGCGAAAAAAATTGTTAAATACGGCGAGAAATGTCTTTAGGAGCGTGAAAAATAGGTATTTTTCGGGATTTTTTTTAGAGGGGATAAAATAATCTGATCATTTTCAAATTTGGACATGAGTTTATTATAGCGGTCAAGTTTAAAAAACCAAATTTTTTTTTGGCATGGCCAACAAAATGGCGGCGTTATTGAGGGTTTTCGGACGCCTGTTTTCCGCGACATCAAAAAGTGCTGCAGTTGTCACTCTTTTGCTGTCGATCTGAAAAAGATTTAATAAGCGTCATTCGTTTACTGACATATTGAGGGGAAGGATATACCTAAAAATAATGAAAAAGTGCAAAATTCAAATTTTGGGAGTCTTTTTACTCCAAAGTTCGAATTTTCGACCATTTTTTCAACATATTTGACCCCAAAAAAATTATTTATTTACACGCTACTTTTCAAACTTTAGATACATCCTTCCGATAATATTACTGAGAGTAACCTCCCAAAATTTCATCCAATTCGGTCGATAACTTTTTGATCTCTAACACGAGCAGTTTTTGAAAAAGTAGTTTCGAGATAATCGCGTTTAAGGCGGTCCTCTAGTTTCTCGGGTCGAAAAAATCGATTTTTTTTTCATAAATCACATCTACAACATGTGTAGAAAATGTGTGCCAAAGGATTTTTCGATATTCGAAGTGGTTCACAAGTTACGGCCCTGGAACGGAGCAGGTATACGGAGCAGGTATACTTTCAAACGCGTTTTTCTCGAAACACCATTTTTCGAAACGGTGACCAGGATATTTCAGAAACTACTGCACCGATCTTGTTCAGATTTATACAGCATCTTTAATATGTTATAAGCCAGCGATTGAACTAGGATTATCATGATTGGTTCGATAGTTTTTTTTTGTACGAGCGAAAAACTTAAGAAAAAATGAGTAAAAAATAGAATGTAATTTTCAAAAGTGTATAAAAAATCAATTTTTGTAATTTAGAATTCACTCTAGTTCAATCGCTAGTCTTAAATATGAAGATTAAAATGCCGTTTGGTTTTTTTATTTCAGATAAGCAGAACAGCCGCAATCTTGGTCACCGTCAAGCACCTCTTTTACTTGATGTCTTCCTGTCGGCCACTATAACGTTTATTCCATTATATATTTTGACTTCAAAAAATTTGTAAAGCTTATTTAAATGTTAATAAAGATTATGCAAAAACAATGAGATTGATTATTTCGATGCTTTGCCCGTAAAAAATTATTGAAAAAGCCGTAAAAAAACTGCCGAGAAACTAGAGGACCGCGTTAAAGTTTCAACCTGTGACTCGCTACCTGACCGCATGCTGTCCCCGCGCTCTAAACTATATGCGATAACTCCGCAAATATTAAATATTTCGAGTTTTCCTTTGGTAAGAATATTCTTTGGATATCATACTTTCGAAGTATGTAAAAAAATCGATTTTTTGAAAATTCTAAAGGGATTTCTCGCCTTAATAATGAATAGAAATGGAGTAAATACACATATTTCGAAATACTAGCACTTTTGTCTCGATATTTCTAGGATCGAATTGTTCACCAAATGTTTCGTCGTTCCACTTGAAATTCGACACCCTGTATCTATAATTACTTAATTTTTGATCATTTTTGTCTAATTTATTTTTGCGTAACATTGCTCCTCGGTTGAACTTCGAAAATGGCCCGTCCGAGTTTGAAAGCATGATAAAAAGCATCTTTACGTTTCACGCGAAGTATTATATTACCAATCACTCGAAGCGAGAGATCCGGCATAAGCTTTCAACTCGTGAATCATTGCCCC
>CALYCA010000293.1:0-32365 GCA_944452715.1 Ophion slaviceki | reverse complement strand
TTTTTGTAGATTTGTAGTGCAGATCGCTGAATGAGGATCTTAAAAAATGGCCTCGGAACTTTCGTAGGCAAAATATACCAAAAGATACAAAAGAAATTCCGAAATATTCATGTTCATTGCGTTCCAACGATGCAAACTTCATCTTCGTGTTACACGTATCGTACGTATCGCAAATATCTGTGAAATTCATCCAATTCACTTTTATTGACATTTTCGTGGCAAATCGTGTGGAATGTGCCCTTTTGTTCCTTCGCTGTCGATTTATGCAGCATGTAATATTTTCCGTTCACTATCGCGTCTTTTCGTTTTCCCATTTCCATCGACCAACCCCGGGCTCTTATTCGATGAGAAACCATCGGAGGGACCTTTTTCTTCGGGGTCGCACACGAGGAACGAGCTTTTCGTTGGCTTACATAGGTATACGTGAGCTTTTCCGCACGTTCACGCTCCACCATTTCACGAAACACTTTTTATGAAGCAAATATCAAAACCTACGTCGATGAGGAACATCGATATAGATATGGCAACAACGAAATAGCTTCCTCGTTTTCCTGTAAATATTCATATATATATATATATATATATATATATATATATATATATATATATATTGTGTGTTTATTTGTCTTCTTGAGGAATATAAGAACGTCCCCTCGCCTTTGTCCTTTCCTGTCACGCTCACAATTTTTTGACTACGCCGCTGTACAGGGTGACTCAAAATGAACGGCATCCTTCTTGAAGATCGAGGTACGCACAACTTTCCCCAACGTTTAAAAACGGTCTCTTTTTATTTTTATGAATTTAAACGTTTTATTCATTTCAATTATTTTATTTTTCAATTTCCCAAACTTCAAAAACGTCAAATATCACAACAGAGTTCGACCGAGTGCCGAACATTTGCGTGGATACAGTAGGTAAAAAAAAGTATTAAAAAATATCGCGTTTTAGAAATTCTTTAAAAAAAAGAAGAAAATTTTTGCAGATGACTTTATTCGGTTGCTCGTTTTAGATATAAATTCGGTATGTTAATGTTAACGTAAATAATATTCGTTAAGGAGAATCTCCGAGAGCGCAGGAACAGCAAGGTTTTCATGTATTTTTTTGGCGCCAGGCATTTTTTTTTTGGAAATGGTGGGAACGTTTGCATCATTGGAATATTTTTTAAAATTTTCTGTATATGGCCCAGCGTCCAAATTTTAAGCAGATTTATTCCTTCGCGTTTAAACACGAAATTTAATGACGTTGAAGTTTGCGTCCTTGGAATACAGGGATTTTTGTGTTCATTTTTTATTTCTTTAGTTTTATGCTTATCGAAAGGATTTTTGGCACATCGAGTTCGCAAATTCCTGATAAGAGTACGTAAAAACGTTCGGGGGATTTTCACAGTAGAATAAAAATTCGTATAATTAAAAAGAGTCGTTTTTCGTTGCATTCCAACGTTGGAAACTTCAACATCATCGAATTTTGTTTCGGCATCTTTTGTATCAGCCTGTACAGACGTTGCTTATTATATGGCAATGTTATACGGAACAATCAGCGAACCTCGCCGCAGTCATTTATTATCGCGGTAGAAAAGAAAGAACGAACAAAGCAATCGGATATAGAAGATAAAGCGACGAATAAATACATAAATGAATGTAGTAATGTAAATTCATTATTTATATGGGAGATCCTCCTCTGATGCTCGCATTAAAACTTTCGTGCAACTTTGGCATTACTCTCGGCAGAACGCGAATTCTTTGTCGAGGGAGCGATACGTTTTTCGTCCGTGAAATTCAATCCGAAAAATTCAGTTCAGCGAGTAAAAAACCACTGGAGCAAAATTCATCGAAAATTATTGTTATCGTCGAATATTCTAATATTTGTAATTTTTTATATATTCAGGATGTCCTGTTATGAATGGATAATCCTGCATCTGCCGATAGGTCCAGATCATGTCCTACTATATGCTGGAATTTCAGTTTAGTAAAAGTCCCGCAGTTTTGGAGACAAAAATCATTTGCTTTTGGTTTTTCGCATGCCGTTTCTGTAAATGATAACTTTTTTCGACCCGGTAAAAAAAAATACTCTTGGTTATTTGTTTTATCTAGAAAAATCTTCATTTTAACCTTAAATCTTAAGGAAACTTTATGAAAAAAGATCGTATGCAGAATTTTCATACAAACGAATTCGGACATCTTCCTTTGATAGCCTGGGGTGTAAAAAAAATGGACTACGCATATCGTGACAATTACTTTAAAAAGTTGCTTAGTTATTGTCGATTCACATTATTTGTAGAAATGGCACGCGAAAAACCAAAAGCAAATGATTTTTTTCAAAACATAACACAAAGCCCAAAATCTCGAAAACCATGGAACTTTTACTAAACTGAAATTCCAGGATATAGTAGGAGATGATCTGACCCATCCACAGTTGCAGGACCATCCATTCATAACAGGACACCCTGTATATTTTTTTTTTTTTTTTTTTTATTGTATCTGCTACGGCGAACGCTTCGCCATTTTGTAGCTTCCATGTACAGGGATTTCCCCTTTTTACATTTCCCACCATTAACACCCTGTATATTTTTTTTATTATTCATGATTATTTTTATGTATTTAAAAAAAATATTTATTTTTATTTTTATACGTATTTTTTAAAAATATTTATAATTTCCAAAATCCGCAAAATCTGAAAAAAAAACTGGACGACATAGAAATTGAAGTATCGAAGACAAAACTCTCCTTGACCGTCAATGACGAAAACTCCAGCAGACGATTAAGTATTTCCAATATTAAATTCCATATCGTTAGCCGCAACCGCCGCCGCGATAATCTTTCTTTTTTTTCAACGTTTATCACGATACGAGGCCTGCTTTTTAACAAATGAAATTCACCGCGCTATTTTTAATCCATTTATCGCTTTATCGCACCGAGCGAAGCTTGCGATGAGAATGCGTTTTTTTTTTCACCGCGAGACAGCGCGACGCGTACAAATGAATCGTTCGATGGAACGATGGGCATTCAAAGAGAATTGATAAAAATTTACGGCAACTTTAATGACTGACCTCCTTTCGAAGTTGCCAATAACTGTAGCAAAATTTGCATCATTCACACTCGTTTATGGCCACGAGAAATTATTACAGTGCGCGTACACGAACGTTTCGCGTGAACGATGAAAATCTCCCTTTGTCTTGCCTTCTCTCTCTCTCTCTCTCTCTCTCTCTCTCTCTCTCTCTCTCCCCATGTCTCTCTCTCTTGCTCTCATTTTACTTCTCACACTTTCCGGACTCGCTCGCGTGTTGCCGCCGATTTACGGTGGAGCGAGCAAGATGCGAAGAAAAAAGCTTGCATTATTTTTTTCTTACGACCATTATGAGAATAATTTTCGGCACTCGTTTAATAAAATCTGCTGGGTGCTCTTCGAGGCCGGGAAAAAAATTGTGGCGAGAGAGAGAGAGAGAGAGAGAGAGAGAGAGAGAGAGAGAGAGAGAGAGAGAGAGAGAGAGAATGGTAGTGACAAATAACAAATCCAATACCATCGACTGCAAAAACAAAGAAAAAGATAAATTCAAATTTAAACAAAGTAAGAAAAAGAGCTAAACAGTGGGAGTAAGAGAGAAAAGGGGAAGATTTAAATTGATTTTTGTCATACCTTTAATATTTGCATCAAGCGAGTGAAAAAATTATAAACAATAAGAAAATAATCCATATATCATGCATAAAAACGAAATTAAAAGAATTAACAATTAATTTTATCCACACAAATTAACTATAAAAAATAAATTAACTCAATGAAGGCGATGAAAAATAAATTTAAAAAAAATTAAAGGAAATGAAAAGTCAATTAAGGCCTTAGGCCACTCTAGAGGCCGAAAAACTACGCTTTTTGGGGATTTTTTTCAGAAAAACTGCGAAATAAATCGAGATTACAAAAAAGGGCGTTTATCATACATATCAGTGACTGTATACAATAATTTTTTTGAAGCGATTAATTTTACAATGGCGGCTGTGCAGCGTTTATCTCAAAACTGCATTTTTTAAGTTGGCCGGAAACATACCAGGTGTGTAAGTGTGAAACCGGAATTTTTGTACAGAAAAAACACGTTTATTGTAATGATATGATACAAAGTAACTTATTCAAAGTATTGTCCGTCGCTATCTATACATTTTTCCCATCTTTCTGGCAATTTGTGGATTCCGCGCCAAAAGAACTATTGCTCTTTTGAGGCAAACCAGTCATCGAGCCATTTTCGTACATCTTCGTAAGAAGTAAAGCGCTGCTCAGCAAGTGCGTGTCCCATCGATGCAAACAAGTAGTAATCGGATGGGGCAAGGTCCGATGAGTAAGGCGCGTGCTGAAGAATCTCCCAACGGAACGACTCTATCGTTTCCTGGACCTGTTTTGCTTTGTGTGCTGGTGCATTGTCATGCAGCAAAATCACCTTGTGTTGTCTTTGTTGGTATTCTGGTCGTTTTTCACGCAAACCTCGATCCAAATCGGTCATTTGTTGTCGGTAGCGTTGAGTATTGACAGTTTCCCCAGGTTTCAGCAGCTCGTAGTAGATTACGCCCTTCTGATCCCACCAAACACACAGCATTGTCTTTCGTCCGTAGCGGTTTGGTCTTGCCGTCGATGTTGATGGTTCACCCATTCTCGAAATAGGATTCTCGAAATATATCCACTTTTCATCGCCAGTCACAATTCGATGGAGAAATGACTTTCTTTTGAACCTGGCGAGCAGCATTTCGCATGATGTTTTGCGGTTTTCCTGCTGTCTTTCGTTAAGTTCATGTGGAACCCATTTCCCCACCTTTTGTATCTTTCCCATGGCTTTCAACCGAAGGGAGATGGCTTCTCGGGTCACCTTTAACTGATCCGCCAGTTGTTGTTGTGTTTGAGCGTCGTCTTCGTCCAACAAGGCTTGCAGGTCAGCATCTTCAAACGTTTCCGGTGGTCTTCCACGTTCTTCGTTCCTCACGTCAAAATCGCCACTTTTGAACCGTTTGAACCACTCGAAACACTGTGTTTTACCGAGAGCATGCTCACCAAACGCCTCCACAAGCATTCGATGCGATTCGGCTGCGGTTTTCTTCAGATGAAAACAGAAAAGTAGTGCTGTCCGCAAATCGTAATTTGTTGGCACAAAACTCGACATGTTTATCTCTAATAAACTAATGCTACTGAATGAAACTCGTGTTATTGTGAGTTGGAAATCTTTGTCGGATATCAATACAATAACAAGACACCGCTGACGTGATGTGTCGGTAACTGCATCGACATCTAGCGCCACCTATGGGCAAATTCCGGTTTCATACTTACACACCTGGTAACTCAGACAATCTTCAACCGATTCACTTGAAAAGTTGAATATATCTTGAAAAATACATTGTCCATGGAAGTTATTAACGATTGTTTAGGCAAATTTTTGGAAAGTCAAAAATTTGCCTGAAAAATCGTCACATAATTGTTAATAAGAAATGAACTATGCAATATAAAAAAAATCCTACGTACTTCCATAGACAATGTATTTTTCAAGATATATTCAACATTTCAAGTGAATCGGTTGAAAATTGTCTGAGTTATGTTTCCGGCCAACTTAAAAAATGCAGTTTTAAGATAAACGCTGCACAGCCGCCATTTTGAAATTAATGGCTTCAAAAAAATTATTGTATACAATAACTGATATGTATGATAAACACCCTTTTTGTAATCTCGATTTATTTTGTAGTTTTTCAAAAAACAAATCCCCACAAAGCCTACTTTTTCGGCCCCTAGAGTGGCCTAACCCCTTAACTCAGTAAGGACGTTAAAAATTGAATAAACAAACGAATGAAAATAAAAATGAAATAAACAAATCGGAGAAAATAGAAAATAAATAAACCGAGGGAAGACAATAAAAATTCGATTAGCAAGTGAAAAGACTGAAACCCAAGTGAATTAACTCAGTAAGGACGATAAAAATTGAATAAACAAACCAAAGAAAAAAAATTAAATAAACGAACCAATGAAAATGAAAATGAAACAAACAAATCGAAGAAAATAGAAAATAAATAAGTCGAGGGAAGACAATCAAAATGCGATTAAGGGGTTACCCCCACTTGCGATTTTGAAAAAATCGATTTTTTTTTATTGCAATTTTTTGAAGTGCAATTTCAAGTGCAGTTTTTTTTGATGCCCGGAATAGATGACTATGTAAGTTTACAAAAAAAAAATATTTTCTTCGTGTAAACTGAAATTGAAACTTTAAACGCGTTTTTCTCAAAATGGCATTTCTGAAGTCGGTGACCAAGATTACTCGAACACTAATGAACCGATCTTCTTGAAATTTTGCAGGCTTATTTAATACATAAAAATGTAGTCTTTAATCGTTCGATTTTTTTTCGAAAAAAATGGCCCTTTTATAGCCAAAAAACGGCCGTTTTTTTTCGTTAAAATTGAACCATTAACTTTGACTGTCCGCCATTTTGTGAAAAATGAATATTTTTTAAAATCCTTCGATCAAAGACTAGTTTATACTTATATTTGACTAAATCCATCCGCATTTTTATTCAGATGATCCACTTCGACGCAATGTTGGTCACCGCAAACCGTGTATATAAAAACATTATTTCATTGACGGCCATTTGCCACTAAACAATGTAATATTTTTAAATAAAAAAATTACTGAAAGTTCTTCAAGATGTGTTCTTTAAGATGGTATATTGATCGATTAAAAAAGTTTTGTAGTTTTCTTTTAAAAAATTCATGAAAAAGGCCTTTTTCGCGCTACAAGTGGGGGTAACGCCTTAACAAGTGAAAAGACTAAAAACCAAGCCAGCCAGGACAATGACTGAGAGAGAGGTCCCACAAATATATAGATACTAAAGTTTCCGGCCTATGCGGTGCTCAATTTTGGATCTCCAACGCACCTTCCTCCTCTCCACCCTCTCTGAATCCAATTTATGGTTGAAGGCCCGTGTCTGCGGAACAGCCTCGGGGAAGGATGCGAATTACGAGCGCCAGGGAAAATTCAGACCTTCACGGACCTTCCGGGTTCACTTCTGGCCCTCCCATATATTAAACCCCGATATACGTGTACCCACACGACGCACACACACACCCACACATTTGCTTGTCCGTATACTCATATATACGTGAATACCTCTATGCAATAATTTCTCCAACGCTCTACAACCTACGGGATAGTGGAGAGCGTCACGAAGCTCAACCCCTGCTGCCCTATCGCCAACGGAATTTTTTTTTTCTCGGGGCTTTTTCACTAAGATAAATTTGAGACAACGTGCTGCGTAGGCAGACCTCGGCTCTCACGTACCAGCCTCAATCAACGACGAGCGCTCAAGCTCCGACGAAATCTCGAGAGAAAGAAAAAAAAGCCATCGCGTAAAGCGCACCTTTACGCATTTCCATCCATCGACGGTTTCCCCTTCGTACGATTTGATAGATTCTACCCAATTTTTTACTTCCAGGATTTTTTTGTATGCATCGACAGGGTGACCCGAAAAGTGACAGCCAAAAGGAAAAGCTCGATGCCTCTACGATATTTTTTATTTTCGAGAAAAAGCTTTTTTTTGTTTTTCCCATTTGTGTACGTACTTTCCGCACGATTTTTTTCAACTTGTGTGAACGTTACGAAGTGCAGTTCTGAGCAATAAACAAATTTCCAACTCAACACTAACGTCCTTTAGATTTTGATCAAAAGTTTAATGGGAGATGTACACCTAGGAGCCGGAAAAAGGTCATTTTTGTGAATTTTTTCAAGGAAAACTATTAGAAATTTCGAATTGGGGTTTTAATTATCTAAAATTATATACATTCCAAAATATGTTTAATTTTATTTATTTAAAAATATCAAAAATATACAAGGATATTGTATGATGCTTGGAGCGTCGTAAAAAAATCTGCGTATACAGTACCCACTGGCGTTTCGTCAAAAATCATCTGAAAAAAAAACCAAAAAGATTATTAAATTAGACACTATAATCTAGTACTTGTCATAGCCGATTTTGAAAATATCGATTTATGACAAAATGGCGGACGTTTGGACATAAATAGTGATTATTGGGCGAAAATTAGTTATTATTTTGCCCATAAAACAAAAACTAAGTAACGGAAAAAAAAATCCTATGACAAGTACTAGATAATGGTGTATAGAATAACCACAAAAAACCTCAAGGCAATCGGTTCATTGGTTTTCGATAAATTTTGGGTACCGATTTGAAAAACGTGGTTATGAGAAAAACGCGTTTGAAAATTTGGGAATGAATAAATCATGAAATTTGTCAATTTACATGGAATCATCTATACCAGGCCCGTAGTGTAGGTCTTCTACGGTCGACGGAATGTTCATAGCTTCTAAATCCTCGACCTCGACCATCTAGGTGTATATGTCCCCTTAAGCACTGTTCTTGAGAGGATCAGTCACTAAAGATGACGTTGAATTTAGCATCGTTGGTACGCAACAATTTTTTTTTTTCATTTTCTATTTTTTTTTTTCAATTAACATCATCGGCCTTTTTTGCAAATGGTGGTCGTAAATCTCTAATGAAAATGCGTAAAAGTATTCCAGAGACATTGTCGAATATCCATAAGTGAATATCCATACGTCGAATATCCATAAGTGAGTATAGAGTAGAAATGAGGGCCAGAAATGGCGGGAAGTAGACAAATATGGTGAGTTTGTTTGTATGGGTATGGATATTCGACTTATGGATATTCACTTATGGATATTCGACTAATGGATATTCGTACTATTCGGTTATGAAAATTCGACTTATGGATATTCTACCCCGATCTTCCAGAGATATTCATCGCCTGAACCAGCCAAAAAGGAATTTGATGAATTGAACAGAATTCATTTTCGTTGCGTTCCGAAGATGCGAACTTTAAGATCATCACTAAAGTACAGATGACGAAAAAAAAAATTCTTTCAATAGCCTGAATGATTCCCAATTGCTTTTAAAAACTCCTAACAAGGAACATCACTTTGGTGGCCTCCTCCGATTGTGTTGAAACTGTTTTATGTGGAAGAGTATTAAAAACTAAGAGACACGTATTTTTTTTATCGGCGGAAAAACGGTTTTAAGGGGTGAAAGGCACCCTTGAAAATAGGGGTGTTTTTCGTTTTTCGTCGATAACGTTATCGTTCTCATCTCCAATGTATAGTACACAAAAAAATAAACATTGTTGCAATTTGAAATTTTTTTATATCCCGTACCGTTGAAACTTTATCGACGAAAAACGAAAAAAGTATCCCCATTTTTGAGGGTGCGTTTCACCCCTTAAAACCGTTTTTCCGCCCATTAAAGAAAAATACGTATCTCTTAGTGTTTGATACTCTTCCACATAAAACAGTTTCAACAAAATCGGAGGACACCAAAGTGATGTTCCTTGTAAGAGTCTTCATACACAAAAGAGAAAAAAATGAAAACCTAAGCTAAAGGAAAGCTTGAAAAAAATGCTCCTTTCTGGAAAACTCAAAAAAATCGTAGAACATACATGGGAGTGATTCGTATATGTATACTAACAAGGCATCTAGATTTTCCTTTCGGACTTCACTTTTCGAGCCACTCTGTCGACCCACCCACCCACACCTACTCCACGTTAAATTTAGCACTTTCGTCGCATTCCAACGATGCAAACTTCAAAATCATTAGTAAAGTTCAGATGATAAAAAAAATACTTATACTGGTCTCAATAGCTCCCAATCACTTTTAAAAACTTCTACGAGTCTTCATACACAAAAGGGAAAAAACGAAACCCAGGCTTTAGGAAAACTCGCAAAAAAAGCTTTTTTCTCGAAAACTAAAAAAGATCGTAAAACATACATGGAAGCGATTCGGATAGGTATACGAGGCATCTAGATTTTTCCTTTGGGCGATACTTTTCCGGCCAACTTGTGTTCTCCCCACACACCCACTTCAGGTCCATCTGTCTTTCCGACAAATTGACGTTAACCATCGACGGCGCGGAATGAAAAAGGGAGAAGAAATAAAAACGTAACACGAATACAAGAGATATACGGGGAAGAAAAAAAGGAGTCGAAGACTCGAATGGAATAATACATTTTTGGGAGAACGAGGGATGTCAGTGGTGGACCACCAGAGAGACAGAAAGAGAGAGAGAGAGAGAGAGAGAGAGAGAGAGAGAGAGAGAGAGAGAGAGAGAGAGAGAGAGAGAAAATACACATCGATGAGACCCAAAACGATCAAGAATATGCGACGATTCAATTCCGGACCCACCGCATTGTAATATGCCAATACCATATACTGCGGAACGAGAACGCGACCAATGACGTATTTGCATTTATCACAAAATCGTGTGTGCCGACCGTGTGTCGGAACAAAACGGATATATAATGTTCCCGAATTGGTCCAGCGCTGCCGCGGAATAACAGATACAACGTTGCGCACTCACTGTATTAATCGAAAACGTGTTAAATTGTTGGAAAATTGCAATGTGGGGAAAACAGACGCGGATGATCTATGGAATTGTTTAATCAATTTGAATTCACGCGCTTAACGCGGCTTATAAATCTATTCTCGACTGTTAATTGATCGTTCAATTAAGTTTGCCAATCGAGCGCTGAATTGATTTATTTCGCGCTTTGACCGTGCCGCTTTGTGGTGATTTGGAATTTTTTCCTTCCAACCGCTCCAATCTAACTGTGTAAGGATTTTGTGTCCAAAATTGAAAATGTTAATTGAATTTTAGAGATTTGATAGGTCATTATGAAAAACATTTGAAAGGTTGTGTAAAAATTTCACGACGATTAGGAAGCTGGCTACTGAGAAATTAGAATTCACAAATTACACGTAGCCTTTTGGAAACTGAAGTAACTTTGCAATTATTATGAATGAAGTAACTTTGCAAAGATTTATGAATGATCATTTTTTTATTTCATATACATCAAAAACAAAGGTGGCTTTATGGTGCAAGAAACGACGTCGTCCGAGAACAAAAATGAGTATTTGAATTTCCCGCTACTTTCGGACTATGGAACGTTGCCGCTATATTCTTGTTTCTTGCGGTGAAAACCACGTACTTCGTCTTTATTATTTATTTTCTAGAACACGAGCTTCCTAAATGTGTTGAAAAAATTACACAATGCTTCTTATGTGTTATATACAAACTTATATACAAACAAAAAAAATATCAGGTTGATAAAAAAGTTTTGTCGCAAAAATTTTTAAAATGTCTTTTTACCCATTGACGCAATATGACATCGAGCTATGTCGAGAATATTCTAGAATGTTTTCTACTCTTCCGCGTGACAGGGTATAAAAGGGCGAGCGCGCGTTCTAGTGGACAGAAATGGCTTCGATCTCGCAGGAGCAACTTCGAGCGATCATTTTTTACGAGTGGCATCGCGGCACGAACGCAAGCACAACTGCTAAAAATATACAGGATGCATTCAGCGAGAACGTAGTTTCTCATCGAACAGTCCAGCGTTGGTTCAATCGTTTTAAATCTGGAGACACAAGCCTTGAAGATAAGGAACGTTCCGGACGACCGTTGACCATCGATGATGAAGCATTACTCCGCTGCATCAAAGAAAAACCAGAAGCAAGTACGCACGAGCTAGCAAGAGAACTTGGCTGCACCCAACCGCCAATAGTCAATCACTTGCACAACTTGGGATACAGGAAGGTTCTAGCTCAATGGATACCACACCGTCTCACCGACGACAATAAGAACTGTCGCGTGACCATCTGTCAGTCTCTCCTGCTTCGCCACCATCGCAAGGAGTTTTTAGAAGATCTTGTGACGGGAGATGAAAGCTGGGTCTTGTATGATAACAGAACGCGTTTAGCCTACTGGCTTCCAATCGGAGAAAAACCGCCACACCAACCGAAATCTGATCGTCACTCACAAAAGGTTTTGTTGTGCTGTTTCTGGGACGCAAAGGGAATGCTGTTTCACAATTTTCTCCCTGTAGGTAAGACGATCTCCTGTACACGATACATCGAAAATCTCCAGGAATTGGCGAAAGCTATAAGAAAAAAACGGCCAAGACGCGCGACTGTGCACCTTCTCCACGACAACGCGAGACCCCATGTTGCAAAGGAAACCCACAAAACAATCACTGAGCTTCACTGGAATACCGTTCCTCATCCACCATACTCTCCCGACATCACGCCATCTGACTACCATTTGTTCAGACATTTGAAGACATATTTGAGAAACAAAACTTTCGAAAACGTCGACGATCTCAGAAGGGATATTTCAAATTTCTTTGAGTTCCAGCCGCCGCAGTTTTGGGCAAAGGGAATAAATGAGTTGCCAACTAGATGGTCGAGTGTCATAGAAACCGATGGCGAATATATTGTTGATTAGAAATGTTTTGTATAAGATTTATAAATAAATAAATTATATTGAAATTATTGCGACAAAACTTTTTTATCAACCTGATAATAATTGCAAAGTTACTTCAGTTTCCATAAGGCTGCGTGTAATTTGTGAATTCTAATTTCTCAGTAGCCAGCTTCCTAATCGTCGGGAAATTTTTACACAACCTTTCAAATGTTTTACATAATGACCGATCAAATTTTTAAAGTTTTATTACCATGTTCAATTTGGACACAACATCCTTAAGGCGGGAGCCTGAATCAGAAGGTCCGAAAAATCGTTTCTTTTTAAATTGCTTAAATCGATAGATAAACTATCCAAGAATATATTTACAAAGTTACAGAGGCAAATTGTAAATATTTTCGAAGATACAAGGCCCAAAGCAGAGAAGCGATTGATATTTGATATCGATATTTCGTCCTATTGAAAACTTTGAAGCGCGTTTTCTCCAGTTGTCATTTACACGATTTTTCCAAATTAGCGGGCGTGATAGCAAAAAACTAAACGACCTATTGAATCAAGCCAAAGTTTATTTTCTTCAGTATGAAAATTTCTTCTAAGTGAATTAAAATAATCGCTGAAAAAGTATTTTTTATTAATTTTTCTAGCACGTCAAAGTGTTTTTTTTTTTAACATTTTTTTTCAAACATGAGGAAAGTTGTAATTTCACGATTTTTACAGCTTTTTCTTAATTATTTCACCCAGAAGAAAAATATATGACAATTGAACATTTTATTGGTTCATTTGGTTCAGTCGAGAATTACCTTAATGTTTACTGGGCTCACTTTTTTTTCCCTTCTAAAAAAATCCCCGAAACGCGCTTATTTAGACCTTCTAATTCAGGCTCTCGCCTTAAAGGGTTGTGCCTAATTGTAGAAGTCAACAAATCACTTTTTGCAAAACCGATATATTTTGACAGTATATAATCTTATAAATGATCTCTGAAAATTTTGAGGTGATTGGATCAAAATTGACAGATTTGTAGGCTGCTATGCTGACGCCCGTTGGAACGCTCGGAGCATCGCTCGAAACTGCATACGCTTTTTTTTTCGAAAGTACGTTTTCAAAGTCGGTAAGCAAAATATCTCAAAAAGTACTGCACCGATCTTTCTGAAATTTTTGGGGCGTTTTCGAGATGTAAAAATATAGTATTTGAACGAAGGATTTTTTTTCGATGTGTACTTTCGATTTGATGAACGAAAAATGTCATTTTTTTCGCAAAAATCGAGGCTCACTTTGAACACGCGCCATTTATTTTCAACTTGAAATTTCGGAAATTTCTTTGATTAATCATAGGATAAACTAATATAGTAACGAAATCTGTTTGATTTTTTTTTTATAATCGATAACCTGGTTCAGAAGGGCATTGCTCACTGCGAAAAACTTTTTTGTAAGCTGCTTCTCGGATATCGGCTGTAAATCAATTATCATAGAACATTTTTACACAACGAAATTACAGTGTTTCTTTTTTAGATTATACTTTTTCAAATACTTAATTTTTGTAGAAATTAGTCGTCACGATTTTCTGAAAAAGTCCCAAAATTCAGCTGATTTCGACTGTTGGATCGACATAACCCCTTAAGCAAAGTACCGCCGTTGCTGCATGGCTAATCGGTTTGTTTGGTTTGCCGATGCCAAAGCCACGGTGATCAGAAGTAAAAAATTTAAAAAAATGTACATTTGGTATCATAATAAAACTTTCGTATGACCAAGTACTTTTTTAGAATTTTATAAATTACGAAAACGCCAACCTATAGACGAAAGTTCGATTTTGAAGCAAATAAACAACTTTAATAATTTTTTATTTGAACAAATGAGCGCTTGGGAAGTCTGCCAATCTGATGTTAAGAAGAGATATACATTTACAACGATAAAAAATCGATGTCTTTTTTATTTCAACGATAGAACTATATATGTAGAATGTTTTTCTAAAGTTTCAAAGCGAAATTCGAAAAACTTCAAACGTTACAGCCCGTCAACGCTGTGCCCTACCGCTCGAATTCGGAGCGGGCGTGAACTTCAAACGCGTTTTTCTCAAAACTACATAATCGAAGTTGGCGTGCAGGATTACTCAAAAACTATTGAGCCGATTGAGTTGAAACTTGGTAGAAATATTGATAATATTGGTACCTTCTACTTGGCGAAAATTGTTTTTGAAAAAAAAAACTACTTTTTTAGTCCACATTTTACAGAAATGTTGCGTGAAATGTTGATTTTTTTTTGTAAATGCGTGGCATTTTCTCAATTTTCCATTTTCTTCATTTTAATTACCGTCACATAAAAACTATACATGTTCTAACTGAACAAATGTTTGAACTTTTTTGCAAATCAAAGTCTACGGGAAGCTAGACTGCAAGCCGATTCGCAACTCCCGCGGCGACCTTGCTGTAATACTCTGCCACAACTCAGCCATTTTGATGATGAATGAATTTTAAAAAATTGTTTCGTATACTTAAATATACTATTAAAGTATACCTAAAGTTTGATAATTGTAGAATAATTATTTCTCAGTTTAGAAAATCCCTCAATACTGCTTTTTTTCCTGTCTAAATGGATATCCCGCCTTAAGGGGCCAGTCGACTTTGGAGCCACGAAAAAATGCTATTTCCGCGACTTTTTTTTGAGGATTTTATCAAGGAAATTAATATAAAAGTTGTTGAGCTTGGTAAATAAAGTCTTGAAATCCATATAAACAAATTTTAATTTATTTTTATTCATTTTTAAGTACAAAAACTATAGTTTAACGTAACGCCTCAAAAATAGGTGGGCTAGGTAGCTCCATCATAACTCGGCAACGGCTTGTCTAATACAAAAAAAATCAAAGTCCATTAGATTCAGTATGACACTAGCTACAAAATGACCCTCGGATATAAATTTTTTCCAAAAAATAAAACAATGGCAGATGAAAAACAAAAAAAGTAATTAAAAAACGCGTTTTTTCGCAGTTTTTCGCAAAAAAAAATAAAAATCAACATTTTAAAACCATCGAGGGTCATCTTGTTGCGACTCATGTTTACAATATGTAGTTCAAATTTTAAGAGAATCGGTTTATTAGTTTTAGAGATAAGTCAAGTCGCGCTTCCTTTCGATTTTACTTTTTATTTTTAAAGTGGACTGCCCCCTTAATAAGGCTCTGGGCTGTTATATTAGCTTTAACTTGCAACTGGTACTCCCTGGACGTGCCAAAGATTCAGTCATTTCGCGCTTCGTGTCAATTGGAACGTCGTCATCGAAAAAAGACAAACAGATTAACTCTTCTGACCATAGATGGTTGAAGAACTTTTTTAGGCCGGCCGGAGCCACTTCAACATTGTGGTCCTTATAATTTTGGAGTATTTGGAGGAGGTTCAAATCATTACGTGGAGCGGCAAAAGCGCAAGGTGATTCATACCACGCCTTAAGGCGGTCCTCTAGTTTCTCGGGTCGAAAAAATCGATTTTTTTTTCATAAATCACATCTACAACATGTGTAGAAAATGTGTGCCAAAGGATTTTTCGATATTCGAAGTGGTTCACAAGTTACGGCCCTGGAACGGAGCAGGTATACTTTCAAACGCATTTTTCTCGAAACACCATTTTTCGAAACGGTGACCACGATATTTCAGAAACTACTGCACCGATCTTGTTCAAATTTTTACAGCATCTTTAATATGTTATAAGCCAGCGATTGAACTAGGATTATCATGATTGCTTCGATAGTTTTTTTTTGTACGAGCGAAAAACTTAAGAAAAAATGAGTAAAAAATAGAATGTAATTTTCAAAAGTGTATAAAAAAGTCAATTTTTGTAATTTAGAATTCACTCTAGTTCAATCGCAAGTCTTAAATATGAATATTAAAATGCCGTTTGGTTTTTTTATTCCAGATAAGCAGAACAGCCGGAATCTTGGTCACCGTCAAGCACCTCTTTTACTTGATGTCTTCCTGTCGGCCACTATAACATTTATTCTATTATATAATTTGACTTCAAAAAATTTTGAAAGCTTATTTAAATGTTAATAAAGATTATGCAAAAACAATGAGATTGATTATTTCGATGCTTTGCCCGTAAAAAATTATTGAAAAAGCCGTACAAAAACAGCCGAGAAACTAGAGGACCGCGTTAACGTAAATTATTGATGTAAAAATGCACACTCTCCGTAAACGTTTTGCCTCAATAGCGGTGACTCGGAATTGATTTCGGAATATGTACATTTTCAACGCATAGATAGCTTCCACCACCCACCTTGCTCGGTGTACGGCTCCCGGTGCTCGGATCATCATATCTCTTTTGCCGCTGAGAAATAATTTCACGAGCTGCAAAAGTTCTTTATAATCATCCCGTGGTTGGAGATTTTCTCGCATGCGGTCAATTCGAGCTAGAGTATGTTCTCGTTGTTCATCGCTGATCGAGGTGGTTACATTATCTTCTCGTGTTAAGGCCTTGTATGCGCGATTTCGCCGATTTTCGAAGGTACTTTTTTAGACGCGGTTAAAAAAAAAGACGCATATATTGACAGCATTTTTTACAGATCATTTATGCACATGGTTAAGTATATGTAAAAAAATCAGCAATATTAACAAATGGCGGAGATATAACATAATAAAGCAATGTATTTTTTTTGCGCGCGCGTTGATGGTGAAAGTTCTCGGCATCGATGTGGGTGTCTGAAAAAAATGAACATATTTATAATTGCATAATGAATGTATCTTCAGTGTGAAGCAACAATATTTTTTTCTAATTATTATAATAAAAATTGGAAACATAAAATTTTTTACTCAATTTTCCGACGGTATTTTTTTAGATGTTTTTTTGTGTCATTGAAATGTTTGTTTCTGTGGTTCACACGATAGGTGATGATACTAAGAACATGTAAAAAATTCAAAGCGCTTTGAGTTTGAATTTGGTTGGAATTTGGAATTGAGATGGAATTTGAGCGCTTTCGTTCAAGAGTTAGAACTTTTACAATGTTCAAAACAGTGAATCGTAGAAAAACGGCTTTGAAGTTGGCGGTCGGGCGCGCCGCGAGGTATCTATTATAAATGCAATCTTACCTTATTTTTGGAATTTTTGGAATTTCCCAACCGTTGAGGCTAATGGAATAAAATTTAAAAAAAAATGAAAATTGAGAAATTTTCTCACTTTAGACGCTTAAAAAAGGCTATTTTCATGCATTTTTTTGAAAGGTTTATATTATAGTTACTGATATAAAAGTTATTACACTCAATCAATACACTTTCGAAATACACTTAAAATGTTTTCAAATGTATTTATGTAACCCAAAAAAACTTTAAACGCGTTTTTTCTCGATACAACGTTTTTCGACGGCTTGTTGACAAAATCTTCGAAACCACTGAACCGATCCTCATGAAATTTTAACCACATATTCTTTACAACTATAGCTATAGCGCATATCAAGGATTTTTTTAAATTTGGATATTTACTATTTTTTTGCCAAAAATAGTGAAAAAACACTTTTGTTGTTTTGTTTTTTTCGTAAAAAGTCCGCCATTTTGTTGTTTTTGCATATATCAAAAGTCGAATGATATGCGCTATAGCCATTAACATACTGAAACTGAAACCGTTCGATTTTGTTTGTTTCGGATGATCCATCTCCGAGATTTCATCAACAGCGCAGACCTACAATTTTTTAGGACATTTTTTTAATTACCATTTTCGTCTATCAATAGTGACTCAAATATTTAAATAAAATTTTTAAATATATTTCGAAAGTGTATTTATTAAGTGTAACAACTTTTATATCAATATCTATAATATAAACCTATCAAGAAATGCATGAAAATAGCCTTTTTTAGCGTCTAAAGTGAGAAGACCCTTTAAGTAACTCACGTGATCCAGAGAATCCCATTTGTCGTGCAAACGAACAAATATTCGGCCGCGAGGTTATGTCATTCATACAGGTAGAAAAGCATGTCTCTAATAGAAGTTCGTGAACATGATGCCGGCAGCTCAAATAAAGTAAGTGCTTATTCAGGAGATGAGACTTCTGAAAGGTCTCCATGGCGATCTCCATGAAAGATTCACGATCGAGACTTGTGACAAAAGATTTTTCCGGTGACCTCTTCGGGGCTTCTCACATAGAAAATAGTGGACGGTATAGTGTGCTCCAATAGACGATTAAGGCGCTACCCCCACTTGTAACGCAAAAAAGGCCTTTTTCATGAATTTTTTTAAAGAAACCTACAAAACTTTTTTAATCGATCAATATACCATCTTAAAGAACACATTTTGAAGAACTTTCAGTAATTTTTTTATTGAAAAATATTACATTGTTTAGTGGCAAATGGCCGTCAATGAAATAATGGTTTTATATACACGGTTTGCGGTGACCAACATTGCGGCGAAGTGGATCATCTGAAAAAAAAATGCGGATGGATTTAGTCAAATATAAGTATAAACTAGTCTTTAATCGAAGGATTTTAAAAAATATTCATTTTTCACAAAACGGCGGACAGTCAAAGTTAATGGTTCGATTTTAACGAAAAAAACGGCCGTTTTTTGGCTATAAAACGGCCATTTTTTTCGAAAAAAAAATCGAACGATTAAAGACTACATTTTTATGTATTAAATAAGCCTGCAAAATTTCAAAAAGATCGGTTCATTAGTGTTCGAGTAATCTTGGTCACCGACTTCAGAAATGCCATTTTGAGAAAAACGCGTTTAAATTTTCAATTTCAGTTTACACGAAGAAAATATTTTTTTTGCAAACTTACATAGAGTCATCTATTCGGGGGCCATACTTCTGTATGGGCCCGGAATAGATGACTCTATGTAAGTATCCGGGTATATACCCGGATACTTATACTTCAAAAAATGCAATAAAAAAAATCGATTTTTTCAAAATCGCAAGTGGATGTAACCCTTAAACACAATTCGATAGAGGACATCACATACTTGACACGAGTCGAGGCTCCATAGTGGGACAAATATGTAGTAAAAATATTATAATACTCGGTAGGAGCCTCTAAATATTTTCCGAATACAGGGATAGTACAGTGGTGCTGAATATTGGAATCGGAAAAAAATAGAAGAAAGCTAGTTTATTGACAGGTGATTTTGTAGGTGCCGCGGGTGCTAAATCCAAGTTTGCTTGAAAATCGGGGTGTAGGGGTTTTTTAGGGGATGAAGGTGGTGGGGATGGATTAATGCCAAACTACATCCCCCACGAGGTCGGCACTGGGCGACAAAATGTTCAGAAAAATCCGGGCTTTATTTTTGTCCTCAGCGCCAAAGTCGTGGAAGTTCATTTTAGGGGTGAGAAAGTCGGTTGAAATTCTGAAAAATCAGGTTTAATTCGATAATTCTTGAGGAAAAATTCCTACAATTTTTGTTCAAATGGGAACGTTGTAGCCCTTGAAAAGACACGTCGATCGAGTATTTGATCATCCCTCTCCGATAATATCTTCACCCACTAACAATTTTTAAAAAATATCAAAACAAAAATTGTTTATTGAATAACTCAAAAACAATCGATTTTTCGGGCATGATTTAAATGTACCAAATGTAGAGCATATATTTCTCTATATTATCGTTTCTATTGACCACTCTTGAATTTTGCTTTTTCCAACCCCGCTCGGGGGTTGAAAAGTCAAAATGAAATTCTGCGGAAACTATTGACCGAAAATAGCGAGATACGCGTTTGGCGCTGTGGACAAAAATGTAGGTGACGGTTCAAGCTACAAATTGTTCCACGGCGGCGAATTCGTGCGGTCAATCGTTTTCCCAGAATTTCATTTTTCATTTTCAACCCCCGATAGGGGTTGTCGAAAACAAAATTCAAGGGTAGTTCATAGAAACGAAAATATAGAGAACATTATTCTCTTGATTTCGTACATTTAAACCATACCCGAAAAACCGATTGTTTTTGAGTAAATAAATAGACAATTTTTTTTGGTATTTCAACATTATTTTTGGAGCTGAAGATATTTTTGGAGAATGATGATCAAATACTTAATGGGGGGCTTCGGAACCTTATCCCTTATATTATAACACGATTACTAAAATCCAAGTATATTTTTCTTATTTGCCGATTATGCATGAATTCGCATATGTTTTCCCCAACCGATTTCGTAAAACGTAATGACGATTTGATCGTACGATATTATTAAAAGCTCGTTGGACTTTTTGTGTCACGTATCACATGGAAATTGGGCCACCCGGATTTGTACGGGAAAATCGACGGCGTTGGATTTGGTCGTTGCGGTCGCGATGGCCCCGCAGCGGCTGTCAATACAACTGGCACGTCTCTCGCAGCAAATCCCGCAGCGCATCATCAGCAGGAGACTACGGGCTGCTGCTGTTCTCGCACTGCGGGAGGGCGCCCTGGCACAAATTACTTCCGCAATTATCCCGCAAAGCTGCCCTTGTCTACGCGTCGTCGCTTCTCATCAAAGTCGTATCCAAAATATACGGATATAATATATATATTGGATTGAGCGTTCCTTTTGAATTGCACATCCCGAATGAGTCGCGAAAACGATTTCCGATCAAAAAACGTTTCCTACAAAAGATGTACGGTTTCGAGGCGGAAAATCGCACTGTCGTCGAATATCCATAAGTGCGAATATCCATGAGTACAATTATCCATAAGTCGAATATCCATAAGTACGAATATCCATAAGTCGAATATCCATAAATCGAATATCCATAAGTACGAATATCTATAAGTACGAATATCCATAAGTTGACTATCCATAAGTACGAATATCCATAAGTACGAATATCCATAAGTATGAATATCCATAAGTCGAACATCCATAAGTCGAATACCCATAAGTGCCAATATAAGTGAATATCCATAAGTCGAATATCCATAAGTCGAATATCCATAAGTACGAATATCCATAAGTCGACTATCCATAAGTACGAATATCCATAAGTACGAATATCCATAAGTATGAATATCCATAAGTCGAATATCCATAAGTCGAATATCCATAAGTCGAATATCCATAAGTCGAATATCCATAAGTGAGTATAGAGTAGAAATGAGTGCCAGAAGTGGCGGAAGAGAGATAAGTGAGTTTGTTTGGCTTTATTTTGGTTCCCTCTATACTTACTTTTCCTCTACCTCCCGCCATTTCTGGCACTCATTGCTACTCTATACTCACTTATGGATATTCGTACTTATGGATATTCGACTTATGGATATTCACTTATGGGTATTCGACTTATGGATATTTACTTATGGTTATTCGATTATGGAAATTCGACTTATGGATATTCTACCCCAATCAAAAATCGATTATGTTGAAGTTTGCAAGTTTGGAATACAACGATGTCCACGTTTTTATTGTTAGACCGAATATTTCGTTGTTTCTTCTTTATTTGGGAAACTACAATTAGTAAAGTCGTGCTGTATATTAAAAGCGGAAAAAATAGGACGAAGGCTAATTTTTTGACAGGTGATTTTGTAGGTGCCGCGGGTGCTAAGGCCATGTTTGCCTGAAAATCGGGGTGTAGGGTTTTTTTAGGGGATGGGGTGGTTAATGCCAAACTACAACCCCCACGAGGTCGAGGCGCCATGAGACAAAATGTTCAGAAAAATCCGGGCTTTACTTTCGTCCACAGCGCCGAAGTCGTGGCGGTTCATTTTGGGGGAGAAAAAGTGGGGTGAAATTTTGAAAAATCAGTTTTCATTCGATAACTCTTTAGGAAAAATCCATTCAGTTTTTGTTTAAATGGGAACGTTGTAGCCCTTGAAAAGACACGTCGATCGAGTATTTAATCATCCCTCTTCAATAATACCTTCACACCCAAAAGAATTAATGCAGTATTTAAAAAAATTGTTTATTGAATAACTCAAAAACAATCGATTTTTCCGGGATGGTTTAAATGTACGAAATGTAGAGAATCATTTTCTCTATATTTTCGTTCCTATGGACAACCCTTGAATTGTGCTTTTTCGAACCCCTCTCAGGGGTTGAAAATTCAAAATGAAATTCTGGAAAAACTATTGACCGAAAATAAAGAGATACGAGTTTGGCCCTATGGACGAAAATGTAGAAGAGGGTTCAAGCTACAAATTCTTCCACGGCGGCGAATTCGTGCGGTCAATGGTTTTCCCCGAATTTCATTTTTCATTTTCAACCCCCGAGAGGGGTTGGAAAATCCCTGTACTGTACTAAATATAAATCGCAGATGCATATATAATATATATATTATTATACAAAATCTTCTGTGGATTATTATTAAACAGATTTGCATTATTTTCATAAATATTTATATTCTATTATTAAAGCCACTGTGATGGGTACAAAAAGTCGATTTTTTGCATTTTCTCAAAGTATGCATATTCAAGAATATGTGAAAAGAAATTCAAATAAAAATATTGAAAATAGACCAAGTTACAGGCGATTTAACGAGAGCAAATAGCGCAACGATTTACGTATACTAAAACTTTCAATCGCGTTTGTCTCGAAATTATTTTTCTCGACCTGGCCACAATCATAATTCTCGCTATAATTATTATAGCGAGAAATATAAATAAATAAAATTAAATATAAATATATAAAATAAACTATAAATTATATATACCAATTTGTAATTTAAAAAAAATCAAAATTCTTAATTTCAGTAGCTATCGTTGTACGTAGCCATCATTTTTTTATTTTGAAATTTAGTACTTTTTAGGCCCCCGGATATACGTGAAAATTTCGCAAAAATTGAACTTTTTTTTAAACATCTGTCATTTTATGATGTTTTTATTTCGAAAAACGGCTATGTACAACGAGAACTACATTTATATAGATTATAAAACTTTTTTCGTTTCATTTTTCCGACCAACCATTTTCACGTTCTCGATCCGGCCGTTGGACCAGATTTTTTATACAGAGGCTATACTATCATACCTCGATAACGTTGTTAATTCTCTTATTTCTTTAAATAAAAAATTTACACGAAATAAGTTCGATGTATACTTAACAATATACCTTTTTCCTAATCCCAAATAAATAATCTAGTAGACAAAAAATCGGAAAAAAGGAATCGTTTTTCGGCTCATCACAGTGATGTCCTCCCTTAATGTACAAAATCGTTCGCGTATTATTATTTTCCAAATTTGTATTTTTTCACAGCTATATATTGTATTTTTATTATAAAAATTATTATGGAAAATCTTTCGCGATTTCTTCTTCATTTGGAGATCCACAACACAAATCTGCCATTTATATTGTGTGTCGTTATTTGGGTTTATAAAAAGTGAATCACAGATTTACATTGTAAATCTCTGAATAAATCTCTAAAAAAAATGCTTGCGGATCAAAATCCGCCTAAAAATATAAGCAATATAGAAACATTAATTTTCTTTGCATCCCAGCGATGCTAACTTCAACCTCATGAAAATTGACAAGCGATAGCAACATTTTTTCATTGTCGCCATTACGAGATCCGGCGGACCCTTTCATCTCTAAACAAGACCATAACATTTTTATTTCCTTGAAAAATTGCTGGTCAAAACGAATCTAACGAGAAAAAAAAACGAAATCAACAATTTCGCATAAAAAAAACGAACTTATGAAATTATTAACATCGATGATTTTTACGCGATACCATACTCTGTGCAAACCCAAACAAATCCAAACAAAACAAAATATCATTTTTTCTCACCCCAGTTCCTCTCTTCACCAAGAGTCGCTGGGTCTTGCAGATCCCGTGCAATTGTAGAGAAACTTTGTCTCCGGTTTTTGCGTAAAATCGATTTCATGAATCAGAACGATGACGACGATCACGAGACTGATGAAAACGGAGCTGCCGTGTGGGCGATGATTCATCGCGGGTGGCACAAAGCAAAAAGCGGGGAAGCTTTCAAGAATCGAATCCCCTTATCGTAAATAGGCTCGCTCGATGTATGCATAACATTATACGCAACACACACACACACACACACACACACACACACACACACACACACACACACACACACACACACACACACACACACACACACACACACACACACACACACACACACACACACATATATATGTAAATATATATATACAGGGTGTCCCAGAACTCAACGTCAAGCCGAAACGGGATGACAGGATTGATTGTAACCATCATGAGAAAAATCAGAAAAAAAATCTATCCCATGCAGTTTTAAAATTATGGGCATTTAAGAAAAACCTAGAAATTTGGTCAAGCTGTAACCATTTTTCGGTTATTGTGGTTCATTTTTATTATTTTTGTTTATTTAAACTTTGGAACCGTAACCCTAAATAACATTTCTAGAATCACAGTCAAAGATAATGACACAATTGCCCCAAGTTTCCTAGAATTAAGACTATTTGTTAAACTATGAATTTAAAATTTTCAAACTTTGTCGACTTTGAAAGGCCCTCCTTTTAAAAAAAAGTACTAGAGTGCCTTGGCAAGTGTCATTAAAAGTTGGCGCATTTAATCAGGATTGTAAAATGGTACAATACTTGTTAGTTTCATACTAAAAAAAACGAGTAAAAAAATTAAAACCTCAAGTAACCCGATTTTTGCTAACCCATTTTACTCAGATAAAATGTTTTTTATTCGCACAAGCCTTGGTAGGTTCTTAATTTTACGGCAAAATGATGAGAGAGATGGAGATGATGGAGAGATTGCTTGGTATGGCGTCTGTATCTGTTTCATTCGCACTCGTTTAAACGACGCATCTCCGTCTCACTGCGTGGCGTCACTATCTGTCTCGCTCACTCATGGCAAACATGTCCACTATCCATCTCTCTCATCATTTTGCCGTGAAATTAAGAACCTACCAAGAGCTTGTGCGAATAAAAAACATTTTAACTGAGTAAAATGGGTTAGCAAAAATCGGGTTACTTGAGGTTTTAATTTTTTTACTCGTTTTTTTTAGTATGAAACTAACAAGTATTGTACCATTTTACAATCCTGATTAAATGCGCCAACTTTTAATGGCACTTGCCAAGGCACTCTAGTATTTTTTTTAAAGGAGGGCCTTTCAAAGTCGACAAATTTTGAAAATTTTAAATTCATAGTTTAACAAATAGTCTTAATTCTAGAAAACTTGGGGCAATTGTGTCATTATTTTTGACTGTGATTCTAGAAATGTTATTTAGGGTTACGGTTCCAAAGTTTAAATGAACAAAAATAATAAAAATTAACCACAATAACCGAAAAATGGTTACAGTTTGACCAAATTTCGAGGTTTTTCTTAAATGCCCATAACTTTCAAACTGCATGGGATAGATTTTTTTTCTGATTTTTCTCATGATGGTTACAATCAATCCTGTCACCCCGTTTCGGCTTGACGTTGAGTTCTGGGACACCCTGTATATATATACATATTCAGGGTGAGTGGCGCATGGACCGACACATTTTTTTGGGGGTTGGGAGGGTCTTTGCTAATGTTTTCACTCTTAGGCCCTATGTTCTACGTATCACGGTTATTGGATTATGATTTTTTTCGTTTTTTTTTTAATTACCCGAAATTTCGCCTATAAATCATCATAACTTTTTTATTTGTGGTTGTAATAGCACGAAAAAACTCTTGTTGTATTCTGCAACGTATATGTTTATTACAAATAAATCATTGTTTGATACAATTGGTTTCAAGAAAGTGACTCTTGAGCTTGCATTCTTAAAATTGTGGAAATGTGTGAAAATGTTCAACTCCTAAATTCATTATAAAAAAAACTTATTTTCTTTACTTTGCCCACATAATGAATGATTTCTATGACGTGTAGCATACCGGGGGAAAGGGTATAAGCTAGATAATTTTTTTAACGAAGCTTACGTTCAACATAGCTTTTAGGTTTTTTTTATAATGAATTTAGAAGTTGACGTTTTGCATACATTTACGTTTTTTTGAGACTTTGAAAGCTCATGAGTCATGTTCTTGAAACCAATTGTATCAAATAATGGTTTATTTATAATAAATATACATTGCAGAATACAACAAAAGTCATTTAGTGCTATTATAATCACAAACAAAAAAGTTATGACAATTTAAATGCAATTTTCGAGTAATTGAGAAAAAAACGAACCAAATTATATCTTAATCACCGTGACGCTTAGGACATAGAGTCTCAGGGTGAAAAAAGTAGCAAATGACCCCCCCCCCCATCCCGAAAAATCTGTGTGTTGGTCCATGTGCCAAACACCCTTTATACGGGGTATCTTGTTATGAAGGGATATCCCTGCAACTGTTGATAGGTCAGATCATGCCCTGCTATATGCTGGAATTTTAGTTTAGTAAAAGACCCACGGTTTTCGAGATAAAAATCGTCTGCTTTTGGTTCTTCGCATGCCATTTCTACAAATGATAACTTTTTCTGACCCGGTTGAAAAAAAAAATACTCTTGGTTATTAGCTTTATCTAGAAAAGTCTTCCTTTTAATCTTAAATGTTGAGGAAACTTTATGAAAAAAGATCTTATGCAGAATTTTAATACAAACCAATTCGAACATCTGATTTTGATAGCCTGCGGTGTAAAAAAATTGTACTATGCATATCGTGCCAATTACTTCAAAAAGTTGCTTAGTTATGAGCATATATATATATATATATATATATATGGGTAATTCCACCAATTCTGTGTCAAAGTTGTACCGGATGGTTTGAATTTAGCAAAACTAAGAAGGTCATCTGAAAGGTCATATTAAAACAAGCATCCATGTTTTTTTTTCGAATTTTTTTATCCAATAGTTTTTGAGTAGTGGCGGCTCACAGTTTTCAAATTTTGTAAAACACCAAATATTCAAATGCCTATAACTTCGTTCCAATTATAGCTAGAGAAATGTTTAAAAAACGATTTTTTAGTAAAAAATATGAACTTTGTGAAAATAAATATCCTGAAATTCTGGGTTGTTTTAAAAATTACGAAAATCACGTTCAAAGTATAAAAATCGATTTTTTGGGCCTTGCCCCATTTTTCCCCGTTTTGAAAGTATTTTTTTCGAAAAATTCAGAATTTTTTACATTGAAATAGATTTTAAACGAGATGGGATCTCTAAAACGTCAGCCTCAGAAAAATGAAATAAAATTTATTCCCAATTTTTTAAATTCTATTTGATAATAAAAATTATTGTTATTATTATTATTATTTTATAAATTTGTAAGTGAGAAATTGTATAACTTCAAAACCAACAGTAGCTATTAAAATTAAATGACAATTTTTTTTAATTTGCTTATGTGACATGACATTACCTTATGAAAACTCTGAACGTTTATTTACATAATAAAAATGCCATTAAAGATTTAAGGTTGATTTAAATAAATGTCATGGAAAATTAAATTCATATCTATAGATATGAATTTCATTTTCCATGACACTTATTTAAATCAACCTTAAATCTTTAATGGAAATGATGGAAAGTGAAATTCATATCTATAGATATGAATTTAATTTTCCATGACATTTATTTAATTCAACCTTACATCTTTAATGGCATTTTTATTACGTAAATAAACATTCAGAGTTTTTATAATGTAATGTCATGTCACATAAGCAAATTGAAAAAAATGATTATTTAATTTTAATAGCTACAGTTGGTTTTGAGGTTATAAAATCTCTCACTTACAAATTTATCAAATAAAAATGATAATAACAATAATTTTTATTATTAAATGAAATAGAGGAAATTGGGAAATATTTAAATTTAATTTTTCTGAGGCTGAGGTTTTAGAGATCCCATCTCGTTTAAAATTTATTTCGATGTAAAAAATTCTGAATTTTTCGAAAAAAATACTTTCAAAACCGGGACAAATGGGGCAAGGCCCAAAAAATCGATCTTTATACTTTGAACGTGATTTTCGTAATTTAAAAAAAATCCCCGAATTTCAGCATCTTTCTTTTCACAAAGTTCATGTTTTGTACTAAAAAATCGTTTTTTAAACATTTCTCTAGCTATAATTGGAAAGAAGTTATGGGCATTTGAAAATTTGGTGTTTTACACTAGACTCGTTACAGTTTCCTTGTGTATAGATATAGATAAGTGTGTGTGCATATAGCTGTATGTACGAAAAGATATAGGCCAGTCGAAGCGCGATGCACTTTCGGTCGCACGCCGAGTGGAACACCCCTCCGTTCCGGCTCCTTCGAAGCCGGAAGTTTGTATCTAACTGGACGATAAGTTTGCGTCTCTCTGCTTGCTCGTGCGACCCGCGGGGCTACGTTACGCTTCGTTTACTTATCGTTTGCGATTCAGCAGGCTAGTACACGACAATCCTGCGGTAAATGGCGCTCACGAGTGCAACGAACGAAAATTGGAAGAGCATACAAGTATTTGCCTTGCGTGCTCTCCCACTCGTTTGCTCGGCGTGATTTTGGTTATTTTTTTGTAAAATAAACACCGGAAAGAAAAATTGATGAAAAAAAACGAAACTGGACATTGCTCATTATTTTTATATTTAATTCCGATGCTTGTGGCACTTCTTTAGAATGCCACAAGCATCGACATTGAAGTATCGTTGGAATGCAATGTGAATGATTTTTTTTATTTTGTCACATTTCTTCTGATTGACTCGGGATACGAAAATCGTTGAACCATTTTCAGGTTTCTTATTTAGAAATCGAGAATCGAAATCCGTGAAAAAAAGATTATGTTGTATTATATATTTAAGGGGTGAGTCTTTATAGTAATTAAGTTTGTTTTACAAAAGTGGTTACACAGACTTTTTATGTTATATTTCATCGTGACTTGTACAAATTTTCAAAGAAAAATATTGATTATTTATAAAAATGTCGCCATCTTAAAATTTTACTGGTCCATCTGAAATTAAAAAAAAAACATTAGTTTAATAATAAATCTAGGCCTTAATCGAAGCTTTTTTTGTTTCAAAAATTGACAAAATGGCCTCTTCCGATAGATAACTTTCGATTTTCGACCAAAAAATCGCTCGTTTATTGTTTTAAAAAAATAGAAAGTTTCATAAAAAATGAAAATCCTTCGATTAAGGACTAGTTTTAATGCTATCAATAAGCACACCAAATTTCATCAAAATCCATCCAGTGGTTTTTGAATTACAGCGGTCACCGACTTAAAAAACACAGTTTCAAGAAAAGAGCGTTTAAAGTTTTTCGATGTGGATACGGTATTATATGTCCGTAAAATTTTGACCTCGATGGATAAAGCTAAACTTTTTTTATGTATTTTGATCCGCTGAATCCGAATATCTCATTTTTTGCCGAAAATTCGAGCGTTCAATTGTTTATAGCCAATTTTTAAAACAATTTTTCAAAAAATTACAGTTTTTCGGGATGAATTATTATTTTGTCAACATTTTGGGCAGTTATAAAATGAAAGTATTCTTTATAAAATTCTGCCAAAGTTCATAGTTTTTGAGTAATACATTTTTGAACATTTCTGAAAGAGTTTTCCAATTTTACACATGATTTATGTATAGAAATAGTCATAAAAAATTACTTACATCGAATCATCAATTCCTGGCCCATACAATAGGGCTTCTGCCGATGTGAAAGCTTCCAAAATATCAATTTGTTGTTGTCTTCGAAGTATTCTGCCTTCGCGGGTATTATCATTTGCGCGTTTGTCAGCCGCTACCTGCCATGGGGACCAGACGCCCCTTCACTAATTGTGGGATATCCCGGAAAGTATTCATCGGATTGACTTGAAATTTTCAGGGAATATTTTCGAAATATCATACTTCGAGAAAATGTAAAAAAATCGATTTTTTGAAAATTCTGACTGCATCTCACCCCTTAATATCATATTATATTATATTATATTATATTGTACTGTGCAGTCAAACCTCGATACAACGAATCTCTAGGAAACTCTAGGGTTATATTGAAGTTTCGTTACATCGAGATCATGTACCTAAAAATGTTAATATATATATATATATATATTAGTACTACAAATATAGGGATATTTTTTAAAGAAAGGAAGGTTTAAATTAGATCAATTTTTACAAGCAATTAGCAATTGGAGGATAATGTATATTATTTTGTCGTTGTATCAATGTTTCGGGTGTCTATCGAAAAGGAATGCACAAATCTTCGTTCTATCGAGGATTTCGTTATATCGAAGTTCGACTGTATTATATGATATGATATTATATTATATTACATTATATAATATAATATTATGTTATATTATATTATATAATATTAGGTTATATTATATATATATATATATATATATATATATATATATATATATATATATATATATATAGAGTTTTATTTGCATAACTTGGAATACAAGTTTTTTACAAACTATTTCCTTACATATTGTTCCTTATTTCTAACTTAAGCCTACAATTCTATCCTGCACCTGCACTTCTCTTTCTTTTTACCTCTACTACTTATCACTAACGTCTCCGTCCTCCTCCTTACTCTTTTTTGCGCACAATACCTCTATTTCTCTAAAATGCCGGCAGATTCCAACATTTATTTTTCAGCCTAACTTAGGTTATATTATATTATATTATATTATATTATATTATATTATATTATATTATATTAATATTACATTACATTGTATTAATATTATATAATTCATTAATATAACCTTTATTATTGGAAGGGGTAAGAGTTATTTTTTTTTCGACACCCCATATATATGTAGACTTAAAGACAAAGGCGTGTATAGTCGCAACTGTCTCTGCGTTTTGGAGCGAAGGACCGTCAGGAAAATATTTGTCGACGCTGCGAGAGTGGTACGATGGTAGCTTCTGGTACTTTGGTGGTATACCGACCTGCTCTTTCACTCTTTTTCCCTCTCTACCTGCCCTCTTCCCCGCTCTCTTTCACGCTCTCTCTCTCTCTCTCTTTTCTCTCCCCTTTGCACCGGGAAAGATCGATCTTGCGAAGGCGGAAAAGCTCTCGAGACGCCTCTCCTCCACGTCCACCCCCCTCGCCACCCGCACTTCCTCAACCTTCGCCTCTCGTCTCACTCTCAAAACCTCACTCACCAACTAAATGTAAGGTTTGTGTATAGGCATATACCGGCATTTATACGAAGGAGGATCCCTTGTGCACATAGTACGCTTCAACCACTTTGCCCAAAAGCATCGAATTACCGGATGCGACGGTGAAGAATACACGCGGATACTCCATCGCTTGTATAAATATACGTATATATGTATACATACATACATATATTATATATATATATATATATATATATATATATATAATATATATATATATATATATATATATATATATATATATATATATATATATATATATATAATATATGTATGTATATATATATCGTCTGTTCGTGACAGACGCAACGACTAATTTCCGCTTCGCGGTGAAACTCATTCATCCCTTCGGTTCTCACATACAAAATCCGTCTCTCGTCTCGCACGTATATTGCCCTAAAAATATATTATCAGGCGCGAGCGTCAAAGATAAACTTACACTATCCAATTTGTCAGACTAACGCAGCCGGTGTAGAAGCGACAAGAATTTTCCAAGTGGCGGCGGATTTGTGACGGAGAGGCGTGAAAATCAACTGGGATGCTGATTTTGTGATCGACATTTTTTCAAAATCGTAGGGACTGGCTCGGAGAATATATCGCATCGAAAGCTGGGCTCGAAATTTACCGTAAAACTTTGAACAGGTTTTGGAAGTTTTTTGTAAGTAATTTTTTTTGTTATCATCTTAGACACCAACTTTTCTTGGTCCAATAGGACAGTGTCCTTTGGCTATCAAATGTACAAGAAAGTCAAGCTCCACCACCCCCTCACAATTTAATATATGGATTTTTTAAAGTGTCGAAGCCCCGAGTTCTTTGACAGGGCACTGAAGTGCAACTTATGTCAAAGATTAAGGGTTTCTTTGGAATTATTGTGATAAAAAAAGTAATATTTTATGCATTATAAATGGAATTGAATGAAAAATAACGATTTTTTAATATCAAATTGTCATCGTTATAAAGGCAGCGGTACTCGAACAATTTTCGTCCAATCGACTTGAAAATTTAAGTGTAGCTTCTTAGATTGCTTCAACAGTCGAGTACGAGCGCTTTTTTTCGATGATTCGAAAATTGTAAAAAATACATCACATCTGAGATGAAAATTGTGGTCGAAAAAACGAACTTTTTTTTTAAAT
>CALYCA010000292.1:0-10291 GCA_944452715.1 Ophion slaviceki | reverse complement strand
AAAAAAGCGGTTTTTAACTTCCCGATTCTTTGTTCGCCAAATCCAGACTACGAAAAGTATTTATGCGTAAAAAAGTTGGTAAATAAAGAATCGAGAAATTGAAAAAATTGCAATTTTTTAGAATTTATATATGTATATATGTATATTTTTCCCAATACGCATAAAAATATAAGTTCTAAGAAAATAATTGCCTTTAACTCGTCGATTCTTTTTTCGGCGAATTCTGGCTACAAAGATCATTCAAACGTAAAAGAATTGGGAAACTTCAAAGAAAATCTATTTATTTCTACTTATATATAAACTGTACTGTAATTTCCGCCATCTCACAAAATATGCTTTCGAAGTTGGCATAGCTGGAATGCAACGAAAATTCTTTCTTACGTTTCTATTTCTTCCTCGCCTAAAATCTTATTTTGTCAAACTCAGATTCTATACGTCTGCAGCCCGAGTTCGAGAAAAAAAATGAAAGGGAAGTTAAAAAATTGGATAATATTTTGTAGATGTCGCGAAAAACTTATTTCGGAATATTTTCTCATTACTAACATGAATAATTGCCAAAGTCTAGTGGGAGATCCCTATAGAATTATTTAAAACCGGAAGTAATTGTGGCCCGAGTGAATCACTTTTCGTCAATTTTCATCCCTGATTATTCGAAGACCCATAATTTTCATTGAAATACGACAGCACCAAGTGTATTTTGCGCAGGCATACAATGCGCTATTTCGATGTGGGAAAATAGCGTAGACGCTGACTCTGGTCTTTCGGCAAAACGGGGAATAACCGTCGTATAACGACGCCCTCATTCTGCTCCTGGCGAATAATATCATACGCATATGCATATACATATACGAGCGTTCGCACGAGCCAGCCACAAAGGCAATATTAATTTGTATACGTTCAAACATCACGAGCGTAGACTCCGCGCGATATGTTGCGAGCGAAATTCAGTGCACTGTAGAACACATATAGAGGATGTTCCACAACTATTAGGGCTCCCTTGACGAGCATATAGAGTGTGTCCTTGCGAGCAAAACGCTTTTTTTCAAAATGTCGTGCGACAAAAATTGGCCGAGATATTCCCATGCTGAGCCCGATGCTGAGTAAACAATGATACAGCAGTTTCTCACGCGCGGAACGTGCAAGCCGGATTCAAAATTTTTCTTTTGTTAGACAAAGATGACCACCTCGCTTTGCAAATCGATAATACGATTTAACAATCTTCATTTATTATTTAAAACTTGATGAAAAAAAATGTCGCGCGAGCAACTGCGGTGGCATTGTTGACTCAGCGTCGGACTTTGGACGCGAATATCTCGGCAATTTTTTGTCGCGACGAGGTTTTGAAAAAATCGTTTTGCTGTCAACGACTGACCTGGGATTCTCATCAAGGCAACTCTAATAGTTGTGAATCACCCTGTACCTATACACACACAAGCATATACATAGACAAACAAAGCTTGCGGTATTTCAGGACTGGTGGTCAGAAGCACGTGCATCAAAGCGAAACTAGTATTAATTAGTGCGGAACAATTTATGTGCCTCTATACTTCACCTGTGTGGAACTCTACCCGCCTACATGGAAAAAGGATGTCTTGAACCTGTCATAACCTATGCTGGCTATCGTCCGGCTATTTTATTTAAGAACAGTTTTTGCCGATTTCTTTTCCGTCAACCCTCGACCTCGAATATCTCGCATTGACCTTACCCAAATAGGCTCACATTTAGTGAAGGGGGCAGATCCTCTATGATTTATTTATTCTACATAATTAACATTTTATGTACGTCTTAATACATTTTTCAGTTTTGCAAAACTTTTTTTTGAACATTAAAAAATGGCGGCTTATCGATACTTTCTTCGGAGACAGTTTTCGCCTGAGTTTGAGTCGCCAAAAAGCTTTAGATTTCTAAGATCCGCAAGCTCTATGCAAACCTGACAAATTCAAAGAAAAGTGAAAATTCGTAAAACGGTACCGTAAAACGGGGCTACTTTGACATTCAGGGTAACTTTGACAGTTTTTAGGGCTACTTTGACAGGGCGCCAAAATACAGTTTTAATGTGTGCGCAGCTTGCGCAGTTGAACAACAATTTGTTGTTCAAGTTCATTATAACGTTGCTAAAGTTGATTATAATGTTGCTCAAGTTTACTTTGAGCTCAATGATAATTATAAGACTGATTAAGTGCCTATAATAGTACCCTAGGTAATTGATATTTTTATGTAAAATGTTCTCTTAAAGGGTTATATACAGTCAGGAGGTCTAAAAAGATCGCTTTTCAAGAATTTTACTTGAGAAGGCCTTTAAATCTATTAACGTCAAAAGTTGTACACATATTATGGTAACTGTTAACTGCACTTTATCATTTTTTATTTGTAAAAATAATTCGTTTGAATGCTGCTATAGCTGATCTCCGGGAGCATTTCTAAAAAAAGGCGTCTTGCTGTGAGCACGATATCTCTGGACTGGATCATCTAAAATGAAAAAATCAAAAATATTTCGTTAATATAATCGATTATCTTGCGATTGATCGAAAGAATAAGCAAAATAATTTTTGACAAAATGGCGGCTTCTAAAAAAATCGTTTTTGACAAAAATTGAGGCCGTAAATTGTTTATAAAATGGAAAATATATGTCGGTGAGAAAAACCTTGGATTAATTACGAAAAATGTATTTGAAAAGATTGTGTTAAGATTTGAGACTAATCGGTTTAGTCGTTTCCGATAAAATCTTGCTCACCGACTTAAAAAAAACAGTTTTGAGAAAAACGCATTTTAAATTTTAAAAGCACTTTCGAACACTCTTTCACGTCATTAGAAATGTGCGTGTAACTTGGACAATATTCGACGGATTGACAAGAAATTTTCTGTGTGTGTACTTAAGGCGTTACCCCCACTTGTAGCGCAAAAAAGGCCTCTGTCATGAATTTTTTTAAAGAAAACTACAAAACTTTTTTAATCGATCAATATACCATCTTAAAGAACACATCTTGAAGAACTTTCAGTAATTTTTTATTGAAAAATATTACATTGTTTAGTGGCAAATGACCGTCAATGAAATAATGTTTTTATATACAGGGTTTGCGGTGACCAACATTGCGGCGAAGTGGATCATCTGAAAAAAAAATGCGGATGGATTTAGTCAAATATAAGTATAAACTAGTCTTTAATCGAAGGATTTTAAAAAATATTCATTTTTCACAAAATGGCGGACAGTCAAAGTTAATGGTTCGATTTTAACGAAAAAAACGGCCGTTTTTTGGCTATAAAACGGCCATTTTTTTTTCGAAAAAAAATCGACCGAGTAAAGACTACATTTTTATGTATTAAATAAGCCTGCAAAATTTCAAGAAGATCGGTTCATTAGTGTTCGAGTAATCTTGGTCACCGACTTCAGAAATGCCATTTTGAGAAAAACGCGTTTAAAGTTTCAATTTCAGTTTACACGAAGAAAATATTTTTTTTTTGTAAACTTACATAGAGTCATCTATTCCGGGCCTCAAAAAAAACCACTTCAAATTGCACTTCAAAAAAATGCAATAAAAAAAATCGATTTTTTCAAAATCGCAAGTGGGGGAACCCCTTAAATATATGTTAATGACGGAAAAAAAAACTTTCGTTCTTATACATTCGAAAGAAACCTTGACTTTCTGATACATTTGATAGCCAAAGGACACATTGTTCTATTGGAGCATAAAGTTCGAATTTAGGATGTTAAAAAAGTTACCTACAAAAAACTTCCAAAACCTGTTCGAAGTAGCCTCGTTTTACGGTATGTGTTTGAAAAGATGTGAAATCTTTCATGAAATCTTTACTATTGATTTTTCCAATTAATAAATTAGTTTTGTTCAATAATTTTCGAGGATTTTTCCGGTTCATATAGACGGTAATTATGTTATTTAAAGATGTGTAAAATTTCCGACTGATCGATCAAATAGTTTTTGAGTTATCTAGTACGAGGTTCACGAAATAATGGTTTCCAGGAAAAGGCGTTTAAAGTTAAAAAATTCAAAAACATCGTGACTAAACGACGTATAGAATAATCTGCGATTCCAGTGCCATAAAGTAATAAAGCCCGATAACATTTTCTGCAAAAAAATGAATTTTGAAAGTTATGAAGGGATACCTCGAAAGTAATTTCGAAGCCACTGGGGTTCGCGTAATGTTGAGTACGGGGACGCATTCGTATTTTATTCACCACGAGGACGATCCTCGTAGTCAAAAGTCCCCGAATCACCCCCTTCTCCGTATGCACGCGTGTATTATATCACATTAATGGAGCGGGTACTTATGCGGATCGTGCAGATGGTGCAGTGGGTGTACCTACGAGTACTTGGCTTACGTACTATACGCGATACTGTTCCGTTTACTAGATCATGCCGGGGAATTTGCTCCTCGCACCGTCAGCGACTTCGGAGCGTCGTCTGGCACACTATCAAGTACGTCTTGCACACACAAGCCTGCGCGCTCCAATACTTGATATTATACGTTAATTTACCGCTGCAACAATTCCGCTACTCTTGTTACGGCTCGTTTACCCCGGGCCTGAAGATCCGCAAAGCTCTTGCCATTTGATCCCGATCGTGTGCTGCAAGCTCCGGCAATTAATCCGCTCAACAGAAGTCATGTATATTTCTATCTCGTATCTATAGTACAGTCGTGCTGTCGCTGAAAAACCCCGTAATCGGAAAAATTAGAAGGCTAGTTTCTTGACAGGTGATTCTGTAGGTGCCGCGGGTGCAAAATCCAAGTTTGCCTAAAAATCGGGGTGCAGATGCAGGGGAATAAATCGGCGATAAAATCTGCAGAAAAATCCAGGCATTATTTTTGCCCACAGCGCCGAAGTCGTGGAAGTCCTTTTTGAGGGTGAAAAAGTGGGGTGAAATTTTGACAAATCAGTTTTAATTCAATAACTCTGTAGAAAAAATTCGTACACTTTTTGTTCAAATGGGAACGTTTTTGCCCTTGAAAAGACGCGTCGATCAAGTATTTGATCATCACTCTCCGATAATATCTTCACCCCTCAAAAAATGGTTAAAATACGAAAAAAATTGTTTATTGAATAACTAAAAAACAATCGATTTTTTTCGGGTATGGTTCAAATGTACGAAATGTAGAGAATAGTGTTCTCTATATTTTCGTTTCCCGGAATTTTATTTTGAATTTTCAACCCCTAAGAGGGGTTCGAAAAAACAAAATTCAAGGGTGGTCCACAGGAACGAAAATATAGAGAAAATTATTTTCTACATTTCGTACATTTACACCACCCCCGAAAAATCGATTGTTTTTGAGTTATTCAATAAATATTTTTTTTTATACTTCAACCATCCTTTTGGGGGTGAAGATATTATTGGAGAGAGATGATCACATACTCGATCGACGCGTCTTTTCAATGGCTACAACGTTCCCGTTTGAACAAAAATTGGTTGAATTTTTCCTAGAGTTATCGAATGAAAAACTGATTTTTTTAAATTTCACCCCCTTTTTCACCCCAAAATGAACTTCCACGACTTCGGCGCTGTGGATAAAAATAATACCTGGATTTTTTTGAATATTTTGTCTCCCGGCGTCGACCTTGTTGTAGTTTGGCATTAATCCACCCCCATCCCCTTTCATCCCCTAAAAAAACCCTGCACCCTGATTTTTAGGCAAATTTGGATTTAGCACCCACGCCACCTACAAAATCACGTGTCAAAAAACTAGCCGTCTTCTAATTTTTTCCGATTACAATATACAGCACGACTGTACTATACACGGGGCCAAATTTAAAGAGGTGGAGCCTTTGGGGCAACGAAAAAGTGGGAGGCCTCGAATTATTTTTCAAAATGGATGAAATACACACTACCGGCCAAACAATGTCAGACGCTTCAGATAATTGCAAAACTTTCGATCACTTTGGATAATTACAAAATTATATTAGAATAATATAATTCATCATACAGAGCTATATAGCATCTTCGTAAAATAATAAATAAAATGAGTTATATTATTGTAACATTTTGTGGCAATTATCAAGTGATCGAAAGTTTTGCAATTATATGAAGTGTCCGAAAATTTTTGGCCGGTAGAATATATTTTTTTTCATGCAGGTTTAATAGTTTACCGCAAAAGAAAACCTTTCTTTCATTTAACGGAGACTTTGTCCTTGGAGTGCCATTTTTCAGGTGTTTACATTTTATTTTTTTTAAAGGAAACGAGTAAAGCTTTTTGAGTGCGGTTTTTTCTTGCTTTTATTAATGATATACAGAATGTTAAACATTTTTTTTTAACCAAAATGGCGGCCCTTGCAGCTCCGCGAAAACAGGTCCTTAAATCGCGGGAGGTAAACGACTGACATCACTGCCCCCTCTTTGTTGATCTGAAACACAAATTCAAAGCATATTATCAATCTGTGACCCTTTGGTCATGGAATGACGGATGGGTTTTTCGTTTAGTACAAATTTCGGAAAATGGCGGCAATTTAAAAAAAATCGATTTTTCGCGTTTTTTTCCGCATAAAAAGATAAATAATAAATGCAAAAATGTATCTATCGAAAAAACGATCCGTCATTCCGTGAAGACATATTTTCTGAGTATGCTCTCCAAATTTCAGGTCGATATGTTAATTACAGCGGTCAGGAGAATGTCAGCCATTTTTAAAAACGTGTTTTCGAGAAAAACGCGTTTGAAGTTTTGTAATGTGTTTACACAAATGTGTTTATAATTACCGCTAATCGGCAATGCCTGGTCCATAGAGGCATCCCTCCTCTTCTTCTAGCTGCTCATGTTGAGCTCAAATTGATTTTTTGAAAATTTTAAGACCAAAGTCTCCCTTAATGGACCCTGTTTGAAGATTAGAAAGGAGACGTTTTCTGACATTAACTAAATTCTCTTACAATTACAACGTTTTTCCATTTTTCCCGGTGAATAAAATGATTTTTTTGGAGGGTAATTATATACTTTACAGTTTAATAGAGCGTACTTATTATGCTATAGTGTAATTTTTACACTACACACGAGTTCGACCTACCAATTTAAGGCAGGGTGCCACTGTGAGGGGTAATAAAAATCGTTTTTTTTTGCATTTTCTTGAAGTATACATATTCAAGAATATGTACATTTTTTTAACAAGCTTTTATTTAATGTACTAAAAAGTAGATTTTTTTTACCAAATCACCTATGTGTGACTACAAATAAGAGCTTCGGGCGCCCAACTTTTAAACTGTTTCGTAGATTTGATCAATTCAGTTTCATTAACCGTATTTAATTTGGCACAATAGTAATCAGAGAAATTATTATCACACGTGTATACTCAGTTTTAGGATTTTTATTTAAGAAATTTAAGGTTGTTTTACCGTAAATTAAATACAGTTGATTTGTTAAAGAATTTGTGTAAATGGAAAATTACATTTATGTCTAAATTTTAGACGCCCAAAGCTTTTGTTTATAGTCACATATAGGTGACTTGGTAAAAATAATTATTTTCTACTTTTCAATACATTAAACAAAAGCTTGTGAAAAAAAAATAAAAATTACATATAAATTATTTGCTTCTTTCTAGTCTTTAATTGTTTTACTAGAGATCTGAAATTTTTGCAAAGAGGGATTAATCCTTCCAAACGAATCGATGTTATTAGTGGTTGATTGTCAGGAGAAATCCTGGAGAATTGTGATAGGTGGCATCTATCATAGATGTTGGCTCACCACTTATTGGACCTTACCTTCTGACCTATTTTACCTATTGGACCCTTTTATTTACGATTTTACGTTTTACATCTGACAGAAAGTCAAGTTAAAAATATCGGTAAAATTACACTATTTCTAACACTAGCTATTTTTCAAAAAAACTGATGCGTACAACGGGATCTGAATTTATATAGATTATGAAACTCATATATTTTTATTTTTCAGAACAACCATTGCCAAGTTATCGATCCAGCCGTTGGACCAGATTTTTAATAGAGAGGCTCTATTTTACCTCAATAACGTTGTTAATTTTTTATTTTGCAAAATAAACATTCACCCTAAAGAAGTTCAATGTAGGCTTAATAAAATACCTCTTTTTCAATTCCGAAATAAATAATCTAGTAGACTAAATAAATTTTGAAATAAATTATTTTTAGTTGAATAGCATGTACTGGCCCGTGTATGCTTTTGGCGCTGAGTACTAATACTGTCATATGCGTTTTTTTAGCAGTTGTGGAAAACAATACGAGTAAACAAATATGTATTTTTTCCGGATACTCCACCAAATTTTAGAAAATACATAGTTGGCTTAGTATACGTAATATTTAAAAAATTATAATCCATGGAATATATTTTTTCATAGAGAAATGTTATTAAGGGGTTACCCCCACTTGCGATTTTGAAAAAATCGATTTTTTTTTATTGCATTTTTTTGAAGTGCAATTTGAAGTGCAGTTTTTTTTTATGCCCGGAATAGATGACTCTATGTAAGTTTACAAAAAAAATATTTTCTTCGTGTAAACTGAAATTGAAACTTTAAACGCGTTTTTCTCAAAGTGGCATTTCTGAAGTCGGTGACCAAGATTACTCGAACACTAATGAACCGATCTTCTTGAAATTTTGCAGGCTTATTTAATACATGAAAATGTAGTCTTTAATCGTTCGATTTTTTTTTTCGAAAAAAATGGCCATTTTATAGCTAAAAAACGGCCGTTTTTTTCGTTAAAATCGAACCATTAACTTTGACTGTCCGCCATTTCGTGAAAAAAGAATATTTTTTAAAATCCTTCGATTAAAGACTAGTTTATACTTATATTTGACTAAATCCATTCGCATTTTTTTTTCAGATGATCCACTTCGCCGCAATGTTGGTCACCGCAAACCATGTAAACAAAAACATTATTTCATTGACGGCCATTTGCCACTAAACAATGTAATATTTTTCAATAAAAAAATTACTGAAAGTTCTTCAAGATGTGTTCTTTAAGATGGTATATTGATCGATTAAAAAAGTTTTGTAGTTTTCTTTAAAAAATTTCACGAAAAAGGCCTTTTTGCGCTACAAGTGGGGATAACGCCTTAAGAAAAAGTTCTTCATGAAATTCTGTCAACGTTTTTTTCTTCGTCAGATCTCCGGAGTAATTTTTTTTTTTCACTGAGTATTGTACACCATTCGTCAGCAAATTTCACCTAAAATTTCGAGTGGTGAAAGCCTCTCTCTTACGGAGTCCCCGAGGCTTCCGCCTCTGCCCCCGCGCCCAAATCCGGTCCTGTCCATACATACAAGAAAACTGCAAGGAGGCCTCTGCCTGCAATAATTTTTTTTCACAAAATTATCATCTCGTTTATATTGACTAAAACCAGTAGAAAAATCGTATAAAAAATGTATCTAGACGTTTGCACGTAACTCGAAAACGGCTCAATCTATTTCGATGAATCTTCTACGGAAAAACAGCTCAGAGTGCGGAAGATGATTTAGGCCACTGAGCATTACGCTGTGCAGTCAATTAAAATAACAATAAACAAGCATACAAAGACATGCAACGATCATTTCGAGCAAACAAAAACGGCAACAGCGAACCAATCCAAGCCACGAAGCAAATAACCGAATGAAGGAATGAACATCAATCTGATGAAATCAATTCATTGTTCCAACGGAGTTCCGATTTGCAGACTTCAAGGCTGTATTCCAGTGTGGACACCCATTTTGGAGGTGATTTTTTGGAAATTAAATTGAGAGAAACGGTTAAATCTACAGTGTTGGTATTTCACAGTTATATTTATACATGTTTGAGGCAACATCTTACATTCTTTCGAAGCATTATATTCGAAATTCTACATGATGTTGCGCAGGTCATGTCGCGAAAAGCTTTTATCGTCGGCCGTTGTGATTGCGACCGTCCGCGTCATGCGAAAGAAACGATTTATTTTAACTTCTATTCGTTACGAATGTAATTATCGTTCGGCCCTTCAATAAAAAAATTCGGAAAAATTTACCAATTGGCGCCGTTTGGATAAGAGTACTCTGATTTTTACAATGAAATTGCAATTTCTCACGGCCCGGAAGTAATTACAAAGTAATTAAAAGGTTGGAGGGCCGAGCGAGAATCACATTCGTAAACAATAGAATTTTTAAATATCGTTGGTTTCAGATGACGATGACGGACGCAATTGCAGCGCCCGAGCATAAAATAATTCGCCACATGACCTTCGCAACATCAAATATCTGGTACAATTTCGAATAGAATGCTTTGAAAAAATTATACATGTTACTTCAAACCTGTATAAATATAACTGTGAAATACTTACATTATAGGTTTAACCATGTCTCTAAACTAAATTGCTAAAAAAT